>OY811977.1:5014722-5072222 GCA_963681505.1 Eunapius fragilis | reverse complement strand
CTTCTCCACCAGTAGTTTGCACAACATAGGACAGTGGTCCTTGTCGTCCCACCACCACTCCAGGGACCCACTTTGGACCATCCCGAAGATTACGCACCCTCACCCGCTGGCCAACTAAAAATTCCCTTGCCTTTGCATGCACATCATGCATGGCTTTTTGCCGCGACACATTTTTGGCCACCCGAGATTCTACATCAGGGTAGAGTAGATCCAATCGAGTGCGAATCTTCCTGTTCATCAATAGCTCACATGGAGCCACATTAGTCGTTGCATGTGGTGTTGTGCGATAGGCTAACAAGAAACCGGCCAAGCGATGTTGAAAGGTTCTCCCGATATCTTTGGTGCGCCTCAGTGCATTCTTCAATGTCTGCACAAATCGCTCAGCAAGACCATTCGAGGAGGGATGGTACGGCGCACACCGTGTGTGTTTAATACCATTCTCCTTCATAAACCGTTGAAACTCCTTCGACACAAACTGTGGCCCATTATCCGAAACCACCTGATCAGGCAAGCCATGTGCCGCAAACAAGCCTCGCAATGCTTGAATGGTCAACTCTGAAGTGGTCGAAGTCATCTCTATCACTTCCGGCCACTTAGAATGAGCATCTACAACGACCATCAACATGCGCTTCTCAACCGGACCAGCAAAGTCAACATGAATACGTTGCCATGGTTTAGCAGGCCACACCCAGGGGTGTAACGGGGCTACACTTGGTGCATTTCTAACACTCTGACATGGCAAGCATGATTTTACCAACTGCTCCACCTCGCGATCCAACCCTGGCCACCAAACGTAACTCCGGGCCAGAGCCTTAATACGACAGATACCAGCATGATCCTGGTGTAGTTCCTCCAGAATAGCTGCCTGCAGTTTCTTTGGTATTACCACTCGTGTTCCCCACAATACACAGTCGTCCTGTAGTGTCAACTCCAGTTTTCTAGCCACATATGGCTTGAGCTCCTCCACAGCTGCAACAGGCCAACCATTCCTGATACACTGCACCACCTGACCCAGTATCGGGTCATGATTAGTAGCTGTTTTCAACTGCTGATACGTGACTGGTAAGGTTTCCAACTGAGTCACATTGTACACCTCTGCGTCCGTAGTGCCTTCCTCTTCCACAGGAGTACCGACAATGGGTAGCCTAGAGAGAGCATCTGCATTCCCGTGACACTCCGACTGTCTATACCGTATGTCATATTGGTAAGCTGACAGTAGCAGGGCCCAACGTTGCAGCCTAGCAGCAGCTAGAGGAGGAATTCCTGTGTGTGAACCCAGGATGGTGGTCAGTGGTTTATGATCAGTCAACAAGGTGAACTGGCGACCATACAGAAACTGATGAAACTTTTTTACTCCAAACACCAAGGCCAGCGCCTCCTTCTCCAGTTGAGCATAGTTCTCTTCAGATCTGGTTAGTGTACGAGATGCAAAGGCTATTGGCTTTTCCTCCCCACTGGGTAACACATGTGAGATCACTGCTCCCACTCCATAGCTACATGTAGAAGCATCCGCAGCCAACACAAGGGGAAGATCTGTGTCATAGTGCACCAACACACTGGATGCTTGTAATGCCTCCTTGGCCTTCTCAAATGTTTGACAACACTGGGCTGACCACTGCCATTTCACTCCGGACTGCAGCAATCCATTTAAGAGATGCAGTAAGGTAGCCAAGTTAGGAATGAACTTTCCATAATAATTGAGCATTCCTAAAAAGGATCGTAGTTCCTGAGTATTTCGTGGAGGTGGTGCCTTCACTATGGCTTCTGTTAAGGTGGGTGACTTGTGTAATCCTTCTGCATCAATAACGTGTCCTTAATACGTGACTGTCTTAGCCAGGAACACACTTTTCTCCTTGTTCACCCTCACATCATGTTGGCTGAAGCCGATGCAACACTGCCTCCAAGTTGTCAAGGTGAACTTCAATGGTCTCCCCAGTCACCAAGATGTCATCCACGTAACACACAACATTTGGAATTCCTTGCAGCATGCTATCCATCACTCTTTGGAATATCGCGGGTGCTGAGGCAACTCCAAATGTAAGGCGCTTATATCTGTATAAGCCTTGATGAGTGTTGACGGTCAGATATTGCTGAGACTCTTTATCCAGCATCAACTGTTGGTAGGCCTGTGACAAGTCTATTTTCGAAAATGCGGTTCCTCCAGCTAGTGTGGCAAATATATCTTCTGGTTTGGGAAGTGAATACTGGTCCACTTCCAGTGCCGGGTTGACTGTAACTTTATAGTCTCCACAAATTCGAAAAGCTCCATCCTTCTTGGGAACTGGCACTATGGGAGTAGCCCAATCACTGTGCATTACTCTTTCCACAATTCCTTCCTTCTCCAACCGATCCAATTCCTCTCCAACACGTTGCTTAATTGAAAATGGTACAGATCTAGCTTTGCAGAACTTGGGATGAGCATCAGCCTTGACTGTCAACTTTACCTTGAACCCTTGGATAGTACCCATTGCAGGCTTAAATAACTCATCATACTTCCTCATGATTGTTTCCAACCGTCCCTTCTTTTCCATCACTACCTGGTTCACCATTGACCAATCCAGCTTTAGCTGTCTCATCCAATCCCTGCCTAATAAGGTAGGTCCATCTGTGTTCACTACAAATAAGGATAGGGTTCTAGTTTGGTTCTTATCTTCACTTGCACAGAAATCGTACCCATGACTGTCATCTGCTCTGATGTATAGGTATGCAGTAGTACCCTGGTTTTCTGTGCCTTCAAATATGGAAACAGCTCTTGGCGCACTCTTTCTGGAATTATGGAGACCGCTGCCCCAGTATCAATCTCCATTGGTAGAATCACCCCATTTAACTGCAGTGAAACTGAAATGGGCTCTCCAAACGGGCCATCGCCATTTACCACATACACTGTCTGTACTGCAACCTCCTCTTCCTCTTCAGTATCCACCCATTTTGTGCTCAGGGAACCTGGTTTTGCCTTTCTTGCCTCTCTACCTGCTGCAGATGCCAACTGTGACTGTCCCTTCTCCCGACAGGCTCTTACAATGTGTCCTCTTTTTTTACACCGAAAACACACCACTGAGTCCTTAATCCAACACTCCCGAACCGAATGGTCAGTGGAATTGCAACGATTACATGATACACGCACCTGACATATGGCCCCTGGTCTTGTCACTTGAAACTGTAGAGACTGTTTCTCTGCCGACTCCATACTAGAAGCTATTTGAATTGCCTTGGCCAGTGTCAAATCCGCTTCTGACAGCAACCGCTTTTGAGTGGTGTCATTTCTTAGACCACAGACCAGTCTATCCCGCAAGGCTTCATCCAAGAACTGCCCAAATTCACAATGTGAAGCCAGTCTTCTCAGTTCTACCAGGAACTCCGATACAGACTCTTCGGCTGTCTGGTCTCTTCTATAAAACAGAAACCTCTCCGCTATGACCAATGGCTTCGGATCATAGTGCGCTTTTAATAGCGCTTTCAGTTCCGCAAAGGGCTTATCCTTTGGCTGGGCAGGTGCTACTAAACTCCTCAGCACCGCATATGTCTTCGCGCCAATCACACTCAGAAAGATAGCCACCTTTTTTTCAGGTGCTATATCGTTGGCTCCAAAGTACAGCTCCACCCGCTCGAGGTACGCCGAGATACGCTCATCTTCAACCACACACTCTGAAATATGGCCAAATGTGGGCATCTTTCATCCCACCCTCGTCGCCAATGTAATATCTTTAGCCACAATCAGAGTAAAACTCATACAGCCACACAAGCCATAATATCTAACTGCGCATGCGCAGACATGGCGTCCCACATACTCTACAATAACTTTCAGACACACCATGATGGGAAGCCCATGCACCCCCCCAAGAAAGCCAGCATACAATGTACACAACCTGGTCAGTAAACCTCAGGTACTAGTACAAGTGAATATCAGGGACCTAGGATAATACCCCGTCAGGTAGGTGTCTTGGATATCAGTGCTGGGGGCCCACACACGGGATATCCGGGACTCATATGTGGCCATAGACCAATGTAACATCACTAAATCTCATGCACATGTACATGTATGCAAGTTTGCTTCCACAAAAATTCAAGACTTAAATTCAAACATCTCAATACTTCATTCATAAAATACAAAACCTCATATTCCAGTTCTTACCTCAAACTGTACAAACTCTCGTCTATCAAACCAATCCTACGGTGGATGAAAATAATTAATGTGTCAACTCCATGTACTGTGTACACAACAGACATGCACACATATTCTAATGAGTGCACACTGTGCAATAAGGATAAATACATGCAGATATACATGTATGAACTGTGCAGGTTTAGCAGTATGCTGGTCACCTGTATAGCCGTGTGACTCTTCTTGTCAGGTTTGTAGCTTTCCAGCTCCTGTAGTTCTTTCTCTAGTGAGGCTACCTGTTATTAGGTCAGAGCACATGTATGAAGGTAGGTGCACACAAATACCAATACGGCATACCAATATGGCATGTGGCAAATTGAAAACACATATACAACAATGCTTTACACAGTACATATACACATGTACAACGTATTTTCATTATTCTGCATTTTCTCTAACTTTCCCTATTTTATTTAACTAGTGCATGGTCCCTTCTACTGTATGAGCCATGAAAAGACCACACATACGAGGTGTCCTGTTATATACATGTTCAAATGAGTGAAATGAACTAAAAATGCCTACACATGTTCATACAAACACATCTCATGTGGTTAACAAAAACACTATACACTACACACATGCAAGCAATATCTCTGTACATGTACACTGTCCTTGTGTTAGTACACTGCAAACAGACCCTAGATTCATGACATTTGATTTGCTCCTCCTGTAAAGGTCAAATAATGAATATGAATATACACATGTAAGTACTGTACATGTATGTGTGCTTCAATCTGATACCTCCCATCCACACAGGCAACTAAAATGTACCATACAATCACTTGCGGTCCACAGAGAAATGCACTGGCATCTACGTGTACATGTACATGTAGATCCTTTATATCATACAAGTACATGTACATAATTACACACAAACACACATTTAAAGCTGACATAAATACAATGTAACTTAATTATTGCCCCCCTTCCATCACTTTACAACTTCTTCCCTTCCCCCTCCTCCTCCTCCTACAATTCACACTATGATCAACCTGTACGTCTTACCAGAGTGTTCTTGGTAGGAGCCAAAGGAAATGTTGGTTTGTGGAAGTGAGCATTACTGCAAAGAGAAGAAAAGTTAAAGTTACACATGTACATCATGTTGTGTTCAAGGACTTTTATATACAAAACAACACTTCAATATCTAAAGCATTATAACCATTAATTGATACATCCACATTAAGGAGTTAACACAACATATTCATGCACAATGTAGATACATATGTGGTTGTCAGGGGTGGACGTACGAGAGGGAGTGGCAGGGGAGGAGAGGGGTTTAAATGATTTATCACAACTATCAATGTGCATTGCCTAATTGCCTGCTATGAATAATATTATTATAGAAGGGATCCGCTACTGGTTCTCTTGGCAGTAAAATATTCCACACATACACATGTATTACGATAGGCTCCATCAATGGGATGGCACAAGGTCACACGTACCCTGATCCAACAGCCGCTGCCAGTGGAGGGGATGAGTATGTAGCAGCAGACTTATTTATGGCCCCAATCCACTGAAGCATTTCAGAGATGTTGCTGCAAAAAGAACGTGATGTTCAGATACATGTACAGTGTTCATGTATGTGGGGATGGGCAATAAAATAACCAGACCAGAAATGTTTAGGTCGGACATATACATGTACAGCACATGTATATTGAACATGAACATTAGCAACCAGTGCACAGGTCTATGGCTAGCCCACATGGGCCCATGTACAGGTACATGTACATGTAGTTGTATTCTCCGCCATAATGGATGTACCCAGAGCACAAACTGGAGTCACTTGGCCTGTATGAGGTAGGCCTGCCAATCAGGGGTGGTAAACCTAAACACAGCACCCTTCTTCTGGTACTCAGGATCACGAATAGCAAGACAGTGAGTGACTGCAATGGCAGATGAGGTGTCATCCAAATTAAGCTCCCCCTGTGGCTGTTGGCAGTGGAATGGGTAACACACACACACACACACACACACACACACACACACACACACAAACACACACACACACAAACACAAGCAATGATCAGTTTCAGAGTGAAGCAAATTGTAAATTGCTACAGTCAACAGGTCAATTCTGTGTTTGGGCACAGAATGGACATGGTACAACCTCCAAGTACAATGTACTTACATGTACACATATTACACTACATATGAATACATTGTGCAACCTATAATGGCAGGTATAGTTACATGTACATATCCAACAGCTTGTGTTCCAAGGCAATGGGTTTTAACCCTGTACAGGAGTATTATTGGTCAAGTACAATGTAAGGACCATGGAGGTACATACATGTACATGTAACATACATGTATACGTACATGTATCTACATGTACATGTTGGATTATGTTAAACTATGTACATGTACAATACATGTATGAGATACTAACTTGCAAGTACTTCACATGAACATGTAAATACCTTGAATGCAACGCTGGTGTTTTAATTAATGCCCACACTAATGAAGATGCACACAGAACATATGACCAAGTGCACAGTACACTTGCATGTGTATGTGATACCACTCACTGCTGTGAAGTAGAGCATGAATCACAAGGATGGAGAGTACACACACAAGCATAAACGATTAGTTTAGCATTCAGCACCTGCTAAAATACAGTCATCTACATGTACACAAGTACATGTAGATAACTTTTAATTCAGATTATCTTGCGTGAAAGACTTAAACACCTGCTGAAGAAAGACATGCACATGTACCCCAATCATATCAAAGCTTGTGTGCATGTACAGGCTGTATGGAGCAATCTTGTGAGGCCATGGAGCTGTTACCATGGTAATAGGTGCTTTCCACGGGGGGGGGGGGGGGGGGGGGGAGAGAGAGAGGGGGGAAATGGGTGAGGGCAATTAATGACTGTAGGCCTGAATAGAAGCTGTGACATCTAATTATCCCAGCACAGGTATTGATGTTGTCAATGATTTGTGTATGTATTCATAGTGCGCACGTGATTTATTAGAAGTGCTTCATTATAATTATTGTGTGCGTGGCGAAGACAGCGTACTAGTAATCGACATTGATCGTGCGACGCCTGAAATATTCTACATGGTCCTATCGAGCCGAGGAATCTCACGAAATGACTGATCAGGTTGTCGCAAAAAAAAGAAGAGGATTCGCGCCGGTCATAAGGCATCGACTTCACGCATCATCGCCCAAGTCTCAGAGGAAGAGAATGTAGCGCAATGCAATGTGCACACGCTAAGGAGGATGGTGAAGACGCTGAAGGAAAAGCTTGACATCATCCTGAAGCTAGACGCTGAAATCTTGGACGCCGCTAAGGAGGAAGATGAGATCAAAGAGGAGATTGAAATAGCAGACATCTATCAAGAGAAGGTTGAATTAGCGGTCATCACATTGGAAATGGCTATCACTGACCTGGAGCGAAGCGAACCGCTTGCCACTACTAACGGGAACACGGGAGAACCTCTTGGAGAACAATCTTCGGCCCAATCTTCATCTCGTGATACTCAAGCTTCCGCAACAAACGACGCAGCTGTCACAGTGGCGCAAGAACCTCAGAGAGATGGCGAGAATCGCGTAACAACTGAGGGCAACCGATCTGCAACGGATGGAGAGCCAGAGCACAGCATGATCTCCAAGGTGAAGCTTCCTTTGATGGTATTGAGAAAATTTGATGGTCAACTAACCAATTGGGCTACGTTCTGGGACATGTTTGTGTCTTCGGCTCACACTAACTCTGAACTATCTGACATTGATAGATTTAACTATCTACACTCTCTACTTGAAGGTCCTGCTGCTGATGCGGTTTCTGGTCTCTCGCTCACTACTGCAAACTACACCGAAGCAATTGCCATTCTAAAAAAGAGATTCGGGAACAGGCAGCAAGTGGTTAGCAAGCATATGGATCTCCTCCTAGAATTGGAAGGCGTAACCTCACTGCGAGAATTCAAGAGATTGCGTCATCTATACGACCAGGTTGAAGGCCATGTCAGGAGCCTCAAGTGTCTAGGCATAACTCCTGAGTCCTACGGCACCTTGTTGTCACCTATTCTTATGAAGAAACTACCACAGGAGCTGTGCATCATTGTAAGTAAGTGAGTTGGTACAGAGAACTGGAACCTTGACAAGATCATGGAAATCATGGAAGAAGAGATTGCAGCCCGGGAACGAGCAAATGCAACTGCAAGTACCATGCCACCTGCTAGGAAGCCCAGTCATGATCGTCCTACAGCAATGTCCTTGGCTACAACTAACTCCTTTACACCTACCTGCTCCTACTGTGGTGAACATCATACATCCGTGTCTTGCAGGACAGTGACTGATCCAACTGCACGGATGCAGATATTGGTGAAGGAAGGCAGGTGTTTTGTCTGCCTAAGGAAACGACATGTACATGTAGGAAGAGACTGCAAATCCTCTGGCAGATGTTACAACTGTCAGGCAAGACACCACACCAGCATATGCGGTGCTTCCAGGAAACCCAGATCATCGGCAAGTCCTACTTTAGCAAGTTCATCTTCTCAGTCTCAGCACACTCAAGTATCCACTTCAACAACACAGCCTGGAAACGTCACAACATTCTCAGCATATATCGACGTCAGAACACCAGTACTATTGCAGACTGCAACTGTAGCAGCATACTGCGTGGATAGACCAGCTGACACCATTAAGATCCGACTAATTCTTGACAGTGGCAGCCAGAAGTCATACGTATCCACAAGACTAAAGGACGCACTCAGGTTGACAGTACAGCAATCTGTGGCTGTCTCCATTAGAACATTTGGATCTGAAATGGAGAAAACCCAAAAATGCGATGTTGTGAAGCTAGGACTCAAGGCAAGAACAGGAGCGGATCTTGAGATCTCTCTGTATGTCGTACCACTTATTTGTGAACCTCTCTCTGGACAACCATTGGACCTTACAGTGCAACGATTTCCGTACCTCTCAGGCTTAGACCTCGCAGACTCTGGTAATGTCACAGACAACTTAGAAATAAATGGGGCAGTGCAAGAGAAAACTGGGCTTATGTGATTTTTAACATTTCTTCAATTCATTTTGCAGTATCGTTGCGACCTTTAAAGCTCTGTCCTTCAAACTTACTACATATATTGCCGGACCATTTTACTACTGCATTTTGTTGTCGAATGTTTTTTATTTACTCCCTGGGGGGTCCTCATGATTAAACAACCAGAACAGTTAGATTTCAATGGATCTCGATGAAAGAATGCTTTTTCGCGTTCAAATTTGCAGCACATGTACATCACTGCACCCGCTATTTTTTCCGCCTTTTCGTTTGAGATGTGATGAGCGGTTACAAAACCGCGGCGTTTGAAAGTTGTCGTTCATTTCTCTTCCGATTGCTCCGCCATTGTGCCGTCATTGCTATTTTAACCCCGTGACTGCGAGACACTGCCCATCAAGTGCCCCACCCTCCCTCGAATCGATAGCCCAGGCCATCCGGAGGTGGACCTGACATTTTGCAAGTTGCTTGTCACGTGAGCATCACTAGGTTACACCGGTCTGCGTCAGTCTCCATCAGTTGCGTAAACGAGTTGGGAGTTTACGGTGGCGCGTGGCGACATGAAAACGTCGAATTGATCGAGCCTACGTGATCCAAAGGCTAAGATAACGTGCATAAGCTCAAACCCTTTTGCAATCACGTATTGTAGTTGAGCTTGTATGGTTGTTCATTTCTACGAGGGTGATTCGTTTTTTTTTTTTTTTTTCTCGGACACAGGCCACACGTGCTGTCGCTCGTGTATTTGTGACTGAGATATAATCGCTAGACGTCATCCTACTTAAACTCAGCGTTTGTGTTTACTGCAAGGTATACATGAAGACGATTTGGAATGGTACGTTACCCTGGTAGTTTACACCCATGCCAGTTTAAAATCCGGTATTATGGAGACTGTTGCCTGTGAGCAGCAAAGCGATGACCAATCAGTTTACACCACTAGCTGATGGCATAACATACAATATGCCAGTATTATATGGCCACAATGGTGCTGTTGACAATACTCAGACCCCCAAAATTTATGCCTTCAACACATTGGAAATCTTGTACACACACACTTGTAATTTGTGGTAGTATCCAGGTCAAGATGTTCAGTAGCAGATGCAGTTTAGAGAAGGGGGACTGACTGTGGGCAGGTTGCTGACCTCAAACACACAATGCACTATGAATTTATGTACAAAGGCAAACAGAATGCTGTATGCCTCAAAGTCACATCTACCCCATCCCCATATCAACCACTGACAAACACATGAGTACAAGCTTGGCCTGTGCAAGTAGCACTGTAGTAGTTTGGCAGCACCAGTGGCTGTTGGATTGGTGTTTTGTATCAAATCACAATTGTATGGACATAATGCAATTTTAGTCAGAACACTACACCTATTGGCTCATTGTATTCTATCAGCTATGCAACAACATTGTGCACTGAAATTGTTCCCCTGGACAAAATCTGCTAGTAGAATCTGCACATAACCGGTTTACAAATCATGTTCCTTGAGGACACAATACACTAGCAGATTCTGTCCCCCTCCAGCAAAAAATATCCCCTCCACACACATACACACTTGCACACACAAATACACACACATACTCTCATGCACACACACATACACACATGCACACATATGCACACCACACTCACATCCATACATGTACACACTACACAATGAATAACACACCATAGCTTATAAAGCCTCCTAGCCCCTCATGATGAGTCAAAACCATAACACAGTGGGTTTTATAAGGTCAAAACCTACCATTAAGTCCCTCCCACCTCCCCAAGCATGTCTTCCAATGCATTATACTTTTATGTCTATGCATACACACACATACACACAGATACTCTCACACATGCACACACAAAAACACACACATGCATGCACACACACATATACCGGTATATTCACACACACACACACACACACACACACACACACACACACACACACACACACACACACACACATGCACACACACATACATATACACATACCTCTAGCTATAAACAAGAGACGTAACAAACAAGGCTGAGGAGAGCTCCACAATGACATAAAAATTGTTCAGCAATGCTTAAAGTACTTCATACACACATGCACACACATGCACACACATACATGTATGTGAAAACACATGCACACACACATGCACACACATACATGTATGTGAAAACACATGCACACACAGAAATAACCATACATGCACACACATACACACATGCGCACGAGTGCATGCATGAACACACATACACACACACACACTTGCACACACACACACATGCAGACGTGCATGCATGCACATGTACACTATCCAACACCACAGGTTCTTTGACTGAACCTCTAGCTACAGACAAGAGGCCTAACAAACAAGGCTGAGGAGGAGCCCCCACAATGACATAAATAAAAGTACCTCAATACACACATGCACAGACACAGGCAACACATACAAGTGCATCTAATAGGAGCAAGTATACCCGAGTGGTATGAAGTCTGAATGCAAGCAAGCCATATGAAGGGACACACTGCATACTGCTTACCCCAAGAACTGTGATATTTTTGTGTGGGAGTGTGTGCACACAGTTATTTTGTGTGCGACTTGTAGTGAGGGACTACATAGTCAATGTACACATCATACAGACAATTGTGTGTACAAGATTTCCAATGTGTTGAAGGCATAAATTTTGGGGGGTCTGAGTACTGTCAACAGCACCATTGTGGCCATATAATACTGGCATATTGTATGTTATGCCATCAGCTAGTGGTGTAAACTGATTGGTCATCGCTTTGCTGCTCACAGGCAACAGTCTCCATAATACCGGATTTTAAACTGGCATGGGTGTAAACTACCAGGGTAACGTACCATTCCAAATCGTCTTCATGTATACCTTGCAGTAAACACAAACGCTGAGTTTAAGTAGGATGACGTCTAGCGATTATATCTCAGTCACAAATACACGAGCGACAGCACGTGTGGCCTGTGTCCGAGAAAAAAAAAAAAAAAAAAAACGAATCACCCTCGTAGAAATGAACAACCATACAAGCTCAACTACAATACGTGATTGCAAAAGAGTTTGAGCTTATGCACGTTATTTTAGCCTTTGGATCACGTAGGCTCGATCAATTCGACGTTTTCATGTCGCCACGCGCCACCGTAAACTCCCAACTCGTTTACGCAACTGATGGAGACTGACGCAGACCGGTGTAACCTAGTGATGCTCACGTGACAAGCAACTTGCAAAATGTCAGGTCCACCTCCGGATGGCCTGGGCTATCGATTCGAGGGAGGATGGGGCACTTGATGGGCAGTGTCTCGCAGTCACGGGGTTAAAATAGCAATGACGGCACAATGGCGGAGCAATCGGAAGAGAAAATGAACGACAACTTTCAAACGCCGCGGTTTTGTAACCGCTCATCACATCTCAAACGAAAAGGCGGAAAAAATAGCGGGTGCAGTGATGTACATGTGCTGCAAATTTGAAAGCGAAAAGGCATTCTTTCTTTGAGATCCATTGAAATCTAAATGTTCTGGTTGTTTAATCATGAGGACCCCCCAGGGAGTAAATAAAAAACATTCGACAACAAAATGCAGTAGTAAAATGGTCCGGTAATATATGTAGTAAGTTTGAAGGACAGAGCTTTAAAGGTCGCAACGATACTGCAAAATGAATTGAAGAAATGTTAAAAATCACATAAGCCCAGTTTTCTCTTGCACTGCCCCAAATATTCTTGTGGGGGCAGACTATTATTGGAAGGTTGTGACTGGAAGGATTGTGCACGGAAGAGTTGGGCCTACCGCTATTGAAACGAGGTTTGGTTGGGTTTTGTCCGGACCTGTACCTGGCAGACATCCTGGGTCTACCACTACGAACATGATTTGTTCACACGTGCTGAAGGTGGATTGTGCTCAACCGGAGAACCTTGCTGATCTGGACAAGAAGCTTCAGACATTCTGGGACTTAGACACATTGGGAGTGAGGGAAGTGGAAGACTCAGTCTACGACAAGTTCATCAAGACTATAGAGCTGAAAGAAGGTCGTTACTCCGTCCGACTTCCATGGAAGGAACCGCACCCACCACTCCCAGATAACCTTGATGTCAGCAAGAGTAGACTCTTCAATCTTCTGAGGAGACTCAAATCGACCCCTGATATACTGAACCAGTATGACTCGATCATACAAGAGCAAGTCAAGAATGGCATAGTGGAGGTAGTCGAGTCGCCGAGTGACGGACCTGCAGGAAGGACCCACTACATACCACATCACGCAGTAATACGTGAGGACAAGCAGACCACAAAGATGCGGATTGTGTACGACGCCTCTGCTAAGAGCCAAGGACCCTCCCTGAACGACTGCTTGTATGCTGGTCCCACATTTGGGCAGAATATAATGGACATTCTCCTTCGGTTCCGACTTTTCCGTGTGGCGGTAACTGCAGATATAGAGAAGGCGTTCCTTATGGTGTCAATTGCAGAGGAAGATCGGGACGGCTTGAGGTTCCTTTGGGTAGACAATGTCAGTAGTCCACTTCCGAGAGTCATCACGCTTAGATTTGCCCGAGTGGTCTTTGGGGTAGCGTCCAGCCCATTCTTGCTCAATGCCACATTGAGACATCATATGGAGTGCTACCGGAGCAGTGACCCAACCTTTGTGGACAAATTCATTCGCTCCATATATGTGGATGACCTAACGTCTGGGGCAGCTACTGAGGAAGAAGCACTAGCTCTGTCAGTGAAGGCGGTGTCACGGCTAGCAGAACTAGGTTTCAACCTGAGGAAGTTTGTAACCAATTCTCAGACGCTTCAGAAGCACCTGCTTTCTCCTAATTTTCAGTCTACATCTACCTCAGCAATGACGCTCAGTAATAGCAGCACAGTTGCACCAGATGATGAGTCCTACACCAAGAATACACTTGGCGACAAGATCAGTGTTCCAGAATGCGTGAAGGTGTTAGGAATCAAATGGAGACCAATGGATGACCAACTTGTAGGTGACCTCAGTACTCTACTCAGCATCATCTCTGAAACAAAACCAACCAAGAGGAACATCATTGGCTTCTCAGCCAGGATTTATGACCCATTGGGTTTTCTGTCTCCGGCGATGATCCACTTCAAGATGATGTTCCAGGACATATGTGCCGCAAGGTTGGACTGGGATGAAACCCTGACTGGGGAGCTGCTAATGAAGTGGGAGTGTCTTTTGTCTAATCTGCGCAAGTCCCTGACATTTCGTCTTCCCAGATGCTACTTCCACGGCATTTCTAACCCTACTGCCTGCTCCCTAATTGGTTTCTGTGATGCATCCAGGAGGGCATATGCTGCTGTGGTTTTCTTGAAGATACGAACAGCTGACGCCTGTACAGCACAGTTTGTTGTTTCGAGGACAAGAGTTGCACCCATCAGTGAGCAATCCATCCCTCGTTTGGAGCTGTTGGCCGCACTTCTGCTCTCCCGACTTCTGTCAAGTGTCACACAGGCTCTGATGCCGGAGCAAGCCTTGGGCAGACCTCAATGTTACACAGACTCCAAGATTGTGCTCTATTGGGTAAGAGGAGTTGAGAAGGAGTGGAAGCAGTTCGTGCAGAATCGTGTAAATGAGATCAGAGCATTGGTGCCTGCTGACTGTTGGTACCACTGTCCTTGAGATCAGAATCCAGCGGATCTACCATCTAGAGGAGTGGACTTCACACAATCCTCCAGTAGTGTGTCATGGATGACTGCTCCAACATGGCTGTGTGACCTCACATTTCAACCCCAGAACCTGGATCTTGTCACTATTCCAGATGAGTGTTTGCCTGAAATGAAAGTCAAGGATCGTTCTGCGCACTCAATTTTAATTGTTCAGGGGTCCAGCCAGGATGAAGCAATTATTGATTGCAACCATTACAGCACACTGAAACGACTTCTCCATATGACAGCCTACGTCATGAAGTTTGCCTTTTTCTTGAAGGCTAAGGTCAAGGGAGGCAATACTCCTACAACCATTGTAACTGCAGCAAATGTTGAACAAGCCTTGATGTACTGGATAAGGATCTCGCAACGATTGCTTACACAAGACGGAGGTTTTCCGGTTTGGCAGCGGCAACTCGACCTGTACTGCAACAAAGATGGCCTGTGGAGATGTCGGGGGAGGCTTGATAATGCAGATCTGTCGGATGATACAAGGCATCCAGCAATACTGTATAGGAAACATCCCTTCACTGTGTTGGTGATACGAGATTGTCATACCAGGGTGTTGTTGCATAACGGCGTCAAGGAAACCCTCGCACAGTTGCGTTCAAGGTACTGGGTTATACGAGGAAGGCAGTTTGTGAGAAAGGTCTTGAACGAGTGTAGAATTTGCAGACGATATGGCTCAAAGGCCTTTAGGGGCCCACCTTCTCCTTCACTACCTGACTTCCGTGTGAAGGCATCACCACCATTTACTACCACAGGCGTTGACTATGCGGGTCCACTGTACCTAAGAGGAGGCGACAAGGTCTGGATCTGCCTCTTCACCTGCTGTGTTGTGCGAGCAGTGCATCTGGAACTAGTTCCCGATTTGACAGCCAAAGCATTTATCCTTTTATCTGAGACGGTTCTCAGGCAGGCGCGGTACTCCTCAGAGGATAGTGTCAGACAACAGCAAGACGTTCAGGGCTGCTAACAAATTTCTGCTGTCTCTGCAACGTAACCCTGAAGTACAGCAGCACCTCAGTGATTTGCACACTGAGTGGGTCTTCATTCTTGAAAAGGCACCATGGTGGGGGGGATTTTATGAGAGGATCATCCAATCAGTGAAGGGCTGTCTAAAACGTGTGATAGGGAAGGCCAAATTGACCCACGATGAGCTGGTAACAGTGTTAGTAGAAGTGGAGGCCACGTTGAACTCTCGTCCTATATCTTATCTATCCTCAGAAGATCTTGATGAGCCATTGACACCTTCCCACTTACTAATCGGTCATCGTGTGCTCAGTCTACCAGTTCCAATGACGGATGAAGAGGATCCAGACTTCGTAGATGTCAGCACTAGAGTAGCTCTGACCAGGCGAATGCATCACTTGAATCAAGTTCTAGATCACTTCTGGAAAAGATGGAAGGACGAATACCTGACTGGGCTGAGGGAGAGTCATGTGTATGGCCAGAAGGTGAAGCAAGGTGATATCGAGATTGCTGTGAGGGATGTTGTGCTTATCTACGATCCTAATCAGTCCAGGAACATGTAGCAGATGGGCAAGGTGGAGACCTTGATACAGGGAGCTGATGGGGCAGTGAGGGGGGCGTCCCTTCGTGTGCCGTCTGGCTCCAAATCCACATTATTGAGGCGACCAGTTCAACAACTCTACCGTTTAGAAAGCAGTTTACCCGTTCCACCGGTACAGCAGTCAACTGCTGTCAGTGACCAAGATACAGAATCCTCCAGTGCTGAAGTTGCATCCCGCCCAAAGAGAGCGGCTGCGCAGCTTGCGAGACATTGATTACTGGACCTCATTGGGGATTGATTGCCTGCCTTCCTCATTGACTAGCTAAGCTAGTCAAGGGGGGAATGTCAATGATTTGTGTATGTATTCATAGTGCGCACGTGATTTATTAGAAGTGCTTCGTTATAATTATTGTGTGCGTGGCGAAGACAGCGTACTAGTAATCGACATTGATCGTGCGACGCCTGAAATATTCTACAGATGTATATAGCAGCACAGCATGCCTTGGTATTAGGTCTCACCTTTCTTATGGGACCCTTCCATGATATTCTTCTTCCTGATGTAGCCTTCCTTGAACAGCAATGCATTACTAGGCAACTGGACTTCAACAAATGTCCCCGGAATGGTCACATGGTGCATTACCACCTGTGTGTGTACCACACACACACACACACACACACACAGCTGTAATACACATATGTAAACATGTATATGTACATGTAAGATAATATCATGTACCAATAAATTAAATACATGTACATGTATAAGCTTCATATAGGCATCATTTGCAGTACATGTATGTATACTAAATGTATGCACATGGTAATTCAGTGGTATGTGGTTTGACTGCCCATAAACGCTATGATTTTATCCCACCATAGAACGTGGTAGTGCTCCATGCAAATAATAATCAGATAACTAACAGTTTCAGTTGGCTCTGTTGGGTCCATGAGACCACTACTGCTTCCTATCTCCAGCTCCACTTCATCATCACTGAAAGAAAAAAGAACCACAGATCACCAGCACCAGTGGTCATAAGGAGACCTAACAGCTGTTAGCACACCCATGCACCCTATATTACAGTATATGACATAACTCTTATCACTGAGCAACTTTCTTTCATGTGGCTACAATATCTGATCACAGTTCACATGTACAAAAAAGCCACACCCCATTCTTATCTCTGTCCCAGCTGGACTTATGTTTAGTTCTAGCTATGCAAAGGCTTTTTTTCATTTCAACAAGGATAAGTATAATGCAATGCCCTAATAAAATGCCTACGCTAAACGTAAGTCCACCTCAAACATGAAATAGTGTGTGACCTGGCTGGGGCTAAATGGTAGGTCTCTGGCATTATTCAGGTGTAAGGGCTACAACTCCATGTAAAGATGCTATTAACACCTTAATGTACATGTACCAATATCAGTTTCATCTTAAGAATTAATTTGCTGGAATTTAGTGCATAGTGCGACACAAAAAAAAACTGATGCTTATTTAGACCAATACTTGTACATGTATATTACATGGAGTCCATAACCTACATGTAACACTTTATACATTACTAAAATTATTAAAGTTCTACTGCCAATCATACAGGGTGTCCAAGAATGAACTCACAGTGTTCGAAGCAAAATAACATTTGATAAGATACTTTGAAACTGAAGTCAGGGGTTCAGGCAAATTTGTCTATGTATTTTTTAAACATCAATAGCTATGTAACTTTAATGATATAAACCAATTAACTAAAGGGTGTCCATGATAATGAAATTCATTGAGGGATTTGAATAACATACATGGAAGTTCTAAGGACATTTAACTACTTAATATTAACAACAAATCAGACTTGAAAACACTAGAAGACCACTGCAATATTAATGAACTTTGAGTTGTAATGACTCACTTAATAATGGACTAAATAGATATGCTAAACTAGTCATCTAATAATACAACTTTAAAGCAAATTTCTCACTATTGAACATAGTAATACTGCTCCCTGTAATGCTATTTATAAATCCCCTACCTTAATCCTGAATGTTTAGATAAGAGGCTTAGGGTTTTGATACAATTACTTAACTGCTTACAATAACTGGATGTTAGTATTTGCCTAATGATGTACATGTATACACAAGTCGTTAATTAATTTCAATGCTGGGTTATACGAATTTCAACATTTGGTTCTTTTGTGAACACCCTGCACATGTACATGTACATGTAGAGTCATGTGAGGGGCGAGGGTTATTGCATATAGGATCCTCCCCCTCTGGCCCTAGTCATATTTCAATACACACAAACAGTGGTAACATACACGGCCCATTCCAGAGGGTTGCTCTTGATAGAATCATACAATTTCTGTTTTTTAAAAGGTAAAAGGCAGCAGTGTTATGGTTTGTACTCATGTACATCAGTACACAACAACAGTATGCCTCTTAATACACATACATGTACATGTCCGTGTGCACACACATTCCTATAACCCACTGTACATGTACATGTAGCTGTCATGTACACATACAGCACACACATGTACTCCTCACCTTCAACTCCTCTTTGGGCAACCTCACGTCAATCCCCTCGAGGTCCCTGATGAACTGGTTGAACGTCATCCTGTCTCCATCATGCTAAGGAAAGATCAAAATCATGCAATACGTATGAAACATATACATGTATGTACATGTTGGGTGATGCATTGTATTCTAACCACCCTACTGTACATGTGGCATACATAGCATACTTAAAACCTTACATACATGTACACACTTTACTTTCCCCCCTGTACAGCTTTTGAAACGGTGAGCTACACGTACATGTATGAAAAATATATGTACATGCAAATTACAATGACACAGTATTCTAAGTGGCATACATACATGTAGCATGCTGAACACAGACATGTACACACTTTATACCCCCCCCCCCTCCCCCAAAGAGACCCTGCGTCTATATAGTGCATAACTTTGTTCAATATAGGACGTTTACTACTGCCCCGTCCCGCCACATTAAGGCTTACAGTACTTTACTGTCCCCTCCCCCCACATTAAGGCTTACAGTACTATACTGTCCCCTCCCCCCCCCCCCCCCCACATTAAGGCTTACAGTACTTTACTGTCCCCTCCCCCGCACATTAAGGCTTACAGTACTTTACTGTCCCCTCCCCCCACATTAAGGCTTACAGTGCCATGGAGATCTGTGTTGAGCAATAGAAGTGCCACATTCATCCCGTGTACAACATCTGCAGGTGGAATAGAAGAGCTGGGGTGAGCAGGATGTGAGTGTGGTCATATCAGATGGGGTAATCAGGGGTGGGTGTGGTCATACCAGCAGGGGGAGCAGGAGGTGTGGTCAAATCAGTATGATGCTCAAGTATAAATCAATCACACAATGTGTCAGAATGCTTTCATAGTGTACATACTTTGTGTGAAAGTCACCATACAGTATATGCCAGAGGCGGAACAGGAATTTTCGTAGGAGGGGAGGTTCTGACATGAATAATCAACAGGGTGAGGGAGCTGGAGGGGGATTGCTCCCCCCCCTCCCCTCCCTCTCCCCCCCCCCCCCCCCCCCCCGCGCTTCGCGCAAAGCTTCTGGGGGGCCAGCACTTGTGCATTGGATGATATGCTATATCACGTGGGATGTTGTTAATTGCTTTCATTAATAGTATTGATACTTAATTGTATTCATCATCAGATCTGAGGGGGCGGGAGGGGTCCGGGCATCACCGATCCACCCCCCCCCCCCCCCCCTGTATCTGCCACTGTATGCACATGTAACCTGTTATATAAATTAGTGGTCTCTACTATTAAGATCTCAACCAACTACCATTTACTGTGGTTATTTTCAGATGAGGTGTGTACATGTACTGTACGTGCTGGTCATGTACATGAATTAACACACAATCTGTTGGAACAACTGCAGTACTGGTCACATGTACCTCCTGAAGGAAATGTGGTGGGGTTGCATTCATGATAGCGTTCAGAGAAGTGCTGGATAACTCTCTCCCTCTCCTGGGATTCCCCTGTCAGACTAAAGAAGGTGAGGAACTGCCTCAGTGCACTGTCCAGAGACATCTTCTCAAATTCATAGAACTTCAAGTACTCCTTGGCTACAGTTTTGCCAAATTCTGACCTGTGGCGAGCATTATATAGACCGCCAGATAATTCAAATTCTCCAACTCATACAAGCAAGTGCTTAATAATTCTTAGCCACTTAGGTACATGTATTTGTCTTGAATATTTGGATGAAATGTTAATGTTCTTAGCTTCCTCATGTATGATACATGTATCAATAAAAGGTTTTACACCACCTTCATGACAATACATGCACATGTACTGTACATACTGTAATTGAGATAATTGAGATAATAAAACGTGCAGTGAAATGCACAGGAGATTACTCCTGATGAAATGAAACATTTTAAGTGACACTTCTGCATAACTAATTCAGAAGCCATAAAGAAATCGGAACAAAGAGAAAGACAAGTGTGTGCCTACAGTATTCATCAATCATCCTCATAAGTATATACCTCCCAAACATCACATGTGTCGTCACAAAATATGCACTCACATGTCTGCTAATTTCCCTGCCACCTCACTCTTCCTGTAGCCGTCCATCATGTACAGACGACGGGCCAGCCCTACTGCATCAGAGTACGTGGAGTAAGTGGCGGCTTGGCTCTTCTTCCTGGGGGATGTCTTCCTCAGCTCAACACCTGATGAGTCAGCACTGACCAGCCTTTGTATCATAACAGATACACACACTTACATGAACGTGCACATGAACATAATGATACCAGTATGATCAGTCATTGTGCATACTATGGTAAACCTAACATGAATGTGGTAATGATATCTGTATCGTGTACATGTACATTCACAGTACTGTCCACACATACATGTATGGTGCAACCAGAGGTAATATATATCTATATATTATCTCTGGTACAACAGCATACAGTGTCCTAGTCAGAGCTGTCAACAGATATATATTCTATTCTGGTATAACTTAAGGCCCCCTAAAATCAAAGTTTAAAATTTTAAAAACCCCAGCGCCAATCTCAAGCTATGAATGGCTGAATGTCAATTGGTTAGTAAAGAAACTGTGTTTTAAAGCAATTTGTCGAATTACATTTATTTCTCAATAATAGCGTTCTTTATTCATTTCTGAACTTTGATTGCTTTCAATTTGGTTTATGAATTCATACATACGACCATTGGTTTTAAAAATTTACACTGGCAATTAAAAGGTGTTGCTGTGAACACCACATGTATGATAAGCATGTACATATAACTAGTCGTACACACCTCTGGGAGTGTTTCTGAGCACACAGAGCTATCTGATAGAGGCCACTGTTATAGGAAACAGACCAACATGTAAACCACAGTCTCTTAAAAAGGCAGTGTATATGTGTACAGACAGGGACAACCAAGCAGTTCTGTTATTTAAATAAAAACGTACACTAGTGGAGCCATCATTGTGTTCAGTGGTCTGCTTGTCAAAGCCAATGATGGCAACTTCAGTTGTGGTGGTTTCAGTTTCGTTCTTGTATGACTCAATGGACTGCTTGGAAGCTCTCCTTTCCTTAGGGTTGTATTTGCCATCAACTTGAGGTGACGAACGATGGAACCTGCAACAGAGCACAAACATGCATGTACCAGAAGGGACACCATTACATCAAGATGTACTGTACAGTGTATGTACATGCAAATGTGTAGAAACACAGTCTTAAGTACTTGAATAATATGCGAATGTACAAGTGGAGCATCTACATGTACATGTACACATGAATCCCTATCTCTCTCTCCCTCCTCCCCCCTCCCTCCCTCCCTCCTCTCTCTCTCTCTCTCTCTCTCTCTCTCTCTCTCTCTCTCTCTCTCTCTCTCTCTCTCTCTCTCTCTCTCTCTCTCTCTCTCTCTCTCTCTCTCTCTCTCTCTCTCTCTCTCTCTCTCTCTCTCTCTCTCTCTCTCTCTCTCTCTCTCTCTCTCTCTCTCTCTCTCTCTCTCTCTCTCTCTCTCTCTCTCTCTCTCTCTCTCTCTCTCTCTCTCTCTCAAACAAAGGGCTAACCTCCCCCCCCCCCCCGAGCTCCTCCTCACCCACAGCCACCACACCCTCCTGGGTGTCCTCCATGATGCTAATAACAGATAAACACATACATGAATGTGCACATGTACATAATGATATCAGTACAATCAGACATACATGTACACACACAAACACACACACTGAGATCAGAATATAAAAAGGCAGTCGCTCATGTCATACAATGTTAAGCAAAATTGTGCATACATGTCCTAAATGAATGTGATAATGATATCTGTAGATCATATACATTCACAGAACTGTGCACACATATGGTGCAACAGCATATATTGTCCTGGTCAGCGCTGGCAACACATACAGTATATTGAATTACTGTATGATATAAGTTTAAGCAAAATCAAGACCCTCTAAAATCAAAAAACCCAGCACCAATCTCAAGCTACGAATAGCTGGAAGGCAATTCGTTTGTACTGTAAGTGTATTTTGTCTAATTTATCTAAAGACATTTCTGAGCTTTGGTTTTGCTAAATGAATTGATATATGTACTTACATTTGTACATACCAACCATTGAAGAATACATAATAGTTAGGCTGACAATTAGAAGGTGTTGCTGTGAACACCATGTGTACGATAAGCACGTAAATACATGTATAGCTACTCCCACACACCTCTGGGAGTGTTTCCAGATGAGCACACAGAGTTCTCTAGACAGACCAACATGCACACACATGCACACACACACACACACACACACACACACACACACACACACACACACACACACAATCAAACACAAAACACACACACTATCGGTGAATACACTATCTTTAAATGCTGGTGTCGAAAACTTATAACTCTGGTGTATATACACATAATATACCAGCAAAGAGAGGGGGGGTGGGCACTTGGAACATGTGTCTCCCCCCTCCCGTTTCATGAATTGATTGTGCAACATCAGAGCTATATACGTAGTTTCAATGACTTAAATGCTAATTAAAGCTTCACAGCTTCTGGGTCCCATATGGAGCATACAATGCTCCCCCATACCATTGACAGCAACTGCCCTGATGTGCTCTCCCCAACCCCCAGATCTGGATTCGCCCCTGGACACACACACATACACACATATACATACATGGTCCACTGTGACAAGATGGAGTGGTGGGAGGGGGAGGGAACACAAATGTAACCTATCCTAATATGAATATATAATTAGCAGACAAATAATGATAAATGAAAATGTGTGAGAGGGCGCTTTGATTTCAAAGCACATACTAATAACAGCTTGTTGCAGGTTTGGATGATTAGGAAGAAGACTTGATTTAAGAAAGTGAGCTATAATTTTAATACAACGTATTGTGAGCCTCTTAGCTGGTTTCCAAATTATGTCTGTGACTACAAATGCGGGAGAGGAAATTTTATAGCCTCGTCCTCCATCGGAAGTTTCGCTAGAAACTTCCATATAGGATTTGACACTGTCTATGAACTCATTAAAAATACGCGACCCATCTCTAACAAGACTCCCGACGATCGGATTGTTTAACTTGTTATAGCAATCGAACTAGAAGTCAAAAATGAGCAGTTTTGTCTTTGTTTCATGTCACAGAACTGCGCGGTTGTAGAGAACAAAAGGGTTCTCCTCCCCCTCCCTCCCTCCTCCTCCTCCTCCTCCTCCTCCTCCTCCTCCTCCTCCTCCTCCTCCTCCTCCTCTTCCTCCTCCCCATCCTCCTCCTCCTCAGAATAGGAACGCCTTTAAACAATGAAATTTTCACCAATAGCTTCAGAAAAGGCTGGAAGAGCCGCTTTCATAATAAATAGACCCTTTTCATGTGTCACAAGATAATTAACTAGATCACGTGTAATACCGGTGGCGGCCATCTTGGTGCACAGGAGTGATGGTATTGTGTGCAGTAATTGGGTGTTACAAGAGTTCCGACCATGACAAAGATGTCTCATAACTCTCGTTCTATCGAATACCTGCTGTTATCAACCACATTGGAGGTGAGTGTGAACGGGAGCTCAGTGAACGACGAAGAGACGGCTTCCTTGCTGCTCTTTCAAGGCAAGACCTTAATAAAGACGACGCTAGCAAATATCCATGCACTTTGTATCGGGAAAGCCCGCTGCCCTGTATGGCAAGTTAAACCCATATTGGTTACCGTTCTCTTTTATTAGTTTCCTCCATTAAGGAGGAAAATAGCTCTTGAACAGCACCCTGGCAATGGGAATAGGGGGAGTGGCTCAACCGAGTAAAGTTACTCGGGGCAATGGAGGGCCCGCAGTCTCCTACCGATTGTCATTTTCATAGGGGCTTTGGGAGTTTGGCCTGGAGTAGGGGAGAGCTGAGGCTTCTTGCCAGTCGTTCAACCTCCTTTGCTTTAACCATGTCATCTATCGGAATCATATATGGGACATCACAGTGCCCAGCTAAATCACCCTTATGGTACTTTTTCAAAATTTCCAGAACAAGCAAAAGAAAAGTAACGCTCGCATTGAAATGTATGGCTAATTATAAATTCAGTGCCTAATAACTTTGTGATGGATAGTCCGATTTAGGATGCGTAAGGACCATTTGACAGAAGCTCATGGGTGTTCAAGGAAAATCAAAAAATTTGAAAACTTGAAAAACTAGCCAGAAGGGTGATTCTGCTGGACACTGTCCCATATATTATATATATCCATATGGGTCAGTTCACGAGAAAATGAGCCTTCGCTATAATATTTTAAAGTTATAAAAATGACTCGCGTTTGATTCGCTATAACTTCGGAACGGTAAACGCTATTGACTTCCTATTCATACTGCATCATTTCCCTCTGATAAAATAGATTATGGGCTCTTGCATTAGTTTCGTGCCAGTGTTACCGCGTCCGATACCCCTTGGGGTTCAAATCCGCCATATCTTTCTGCAGGAAAATTCAATTCACTCCTAGTTTGGTTTGTACGTAGAGGGATCCTGTACCTATTGATTTGTTCTGTTCGTTAATTTTCTCTTTATCCGTTACAGGGATACGACTGTGCAAAGTAATTGCATATTTCCCGGTCGTTTCGCGCCATTTATCAATTTCGACTGGCATCGAGACATGAATATGCAATTACTTCCTGTTAAATGGCTATGTCTCCGCCCATCTATACACTATACGCGGCGTTTTCGCTTCTTGCAAACGTCTGGTTCTGTTCCCCTTCTTGGCTTCTTCAACATAGCGAGCAGAAGCTAAAGATGCGTAATACGTGGCTTCAGCTGCCATCAGCCTGCGCAACACGGTACGTACTCTGTAGCGCATGCACGTAGAAATCGAGCGTGTTGGCTCGGTCAAACTGCTTCATTTATGCGTGCACAACGCTGCTGCAGAGCATGAAAGTGCACGGTGTCTAGGGCTAGCTTAATTTGAAACGCACCTTCCTTTTTGACTTCTGCACACGCACAGATATATATAATCAAACATGCACCCCCGTTGTAGCTACATGTATTTACCAACATGTAGTACCCTCATTGGCCTACTAAATCCTCTTTTATCTTCATTGGTGAACTAATTATATTTGGTTCTACAAAATAATCTCCTGGACCATACAAAATAAGATCCATAAGTCACACACATGCACACACTTACATTTCATACACAACCTCAGATCAGAGGAATGGGTGTCATTTAATTTTGTCTAGTTTCCAATTGGTGATGTGCTTGGCATAGTTGATTTTTTGCCCAAAAGGGGTCAGGCGACTGTGGGTTTGCTGTCCTCCTACCCTGAGTGTGACTGGAACCAAGGTTACCATTTGGTCAGCCCACACCTTGACACTGCATGGTCAAGGTAAGGTG
Source organism: Eunapius fragilis (assembly GCA_963681505.1). NCBI lineage: Eukaryota > Metazoa > Porifera > Demospongiae > Spongillida > Spongillidae > Eunapius > Eunapius fragilis. The sequence continues at coordinate 5,046,051 of OY811977.1, read as the reverse complement.
GTTAGGCCAGGGTAGAAGCCAAAAGGGTGCTACCTGCCATTGATGTATAAACAATAACACCTGTAGCAATACATTTATAAGTACGGCCATGGTAAGCAACGCAGCTGGCATTTGGCAGTGTGTTAGATGGGGTATGACTGAGAGTGAGGGAAAGGGTTAAATGGAGGTGAGGCTTTCCCAGACATTTAGGCTGAGGGTAGAATGAAAGTGAGGTTTTCCCAGAAGATACTCCAGGCTAGAATTTAGCTGGGAATTTAGTGTTGCCATGTGCACTTAAACACACACATGCACACTCACACACACACAAACATGTACACACACCCACACCATGGGCAGTCAGTCATTCACGCATCAACATCAATGCTTTGCTATTGCAATTTATTTTATTTCCTAATTGTCGACCCATTTCCTTGCTCTGGCAATTACCAACAGGTCTTCTTGTTGCCTTTTGCACTTTTAAACATACATGAATGCATGCACATGCACACATGCACACAAACCCACATGCACGCACATTCATGTACACACACACAGGAGTCGTGCTTCAATCACAAACATGTGCATATGTACACATAAAAATGGCTTTGGCAGTCATCCATCATACACACACACACACACACATGCACACACACACACACATACACAGAACTGGCCTCTGCTTTGTAAAAGTATTATCTAATTTCCCTGTTGTCTCTTGCTGCTATGAGCCCACTTACTAGGTGTGAGCCTGTACTACAAGAATGCACACTTATGCACACAGGCATGCATGCACAAACACACATACTCACACAAACAAACAAACAAACAAACAAACAAACAGACTCAAACAAACACACACACATACCCAAGTGCAAACCACCCACTCACCATTCTGCTTGGTACACTCACACTTGTACCTCCACCATTAAAGCCTGTTGGTCCTTAATTCACCTCATATGCAATTTTGATTTTTTTTTCTTGTTCTGCTCCTGTTTGGCTTCCACTGATGTACCCAAGATGCTCATGTCCCATCACCTACACTAGATGCTCATGTCGCATGATTCTAAGTACTAACTTGTCAGGTTGAGTAGTGCCAGCAGCTAGGTAGGTGCACAACCATGCATTATCACCCATAGCCGTTGAGGTTTTCAATATACAAGACATGTATCCAGGCTAAGAAGAATCTCCGATGCTATGGAGAGATAGTTTCTGAGCTGGCTTTCTGTGATTCCATTAATTGCCCTTCACTTTGACCCATCCATGTCTGTGTGGACTCATCTCATGGTTGACTATGATAAGCCTGCTAACCACAATGGGCTCAGTGATTTCCATCACTTAAGCTCACCTCAGTGTATTGCTAGAAGCTTTGGTAAGGCTCATGGCTCTAGACCTGTCCACCACCTATCCAAACCCCTAACACTGTACACAACATGGATGCCCAGGCCACAAAGATCGAAAAATATGCCTGTTTTATGACACCATGAATTATTATGATCTGGGGTGAGTGTTTCCACTTGTTGCTGAGTTCTGTGGACAGAGGCATCAGCTATAGACTGGCCTCTGCTTCACCTCCTTACACGTAGCTAATGGAATTTCCAGATGTCATTTAGAGATTGATTGTGTGTGCATGTGTGTGTGCCTATGTGTGTGTTTGTGTGTGTTGTGTGTGTGTGTGTGTGTGTGTGTGTGTGTGTGTGTGTGTGTGTGTGTGTGTGTGTGTGTGTGTATGTGTATGTGTGTGAGCCTGTGTAATATGTGTACTCTGGAAAAGGGCATACATGTATGGGTTGGAAGCCATGCATACCTGGCAGTGAATATCATTGCTACCCTATCAACTGATAGTGGTTAGACTGGGCCTCTGTAAAGTTTATATTGGATTGAGTGTAATAGTTTCACATCCAACTGCTCCCATGTACCCATGAGTTCTAGCAATACACTGTACACACACACATACACACACACACACACACGCACACACACACACACACACACACACATGCATATACACACACAAAGCACATACATGCATAGATACAAATGTATAAAAGAGATGGAGTAAATTTCTGAGGCAGCTTATAGCTGATGCCTCTGTACCTTAGCAACAAGTGGAAAATTGGTGTCATTGAACAGGTTCATGTTTGGCATGCCAGCTCTGCTGTAGGGTCATGGCATGAGTGTGTGTGTGTATGTGTGTGTGTGTGTATGTGTGTGTATGTGTGTACATGTACTTGCGTGTGTATGTGTGTATATGTACTTGCGTGTGTATGTGTGTGTTGTGAATTAAGTGCACATGGCAACACCTGACAATTTAGTAACCAGATGTTTAAAAATTGGCTCTAGACCTTTTCATCATCTCTCGACTTCACTCTCTAACAGCGTGGCTACCCAGGCCACAAAGGTCTACTTTTAAGCACATGCCCACACCCACACACTCACATACCTACTTTCACACACCAGAAGTAATACATACGCGCACACAACACACTTGCCTGGTCTGTATGTGTGTGCATGATAAAAGTGCACAAGATGATTTAGAAAAAGCAAAGGCTCCTATAGAATACAAATGTAAAACAGGATGACTGAGGCAGTTTTATGTTTGTATGTGGGTGGACAACTAGGAAATAAAATTACAACAGCAAAGCCCGGACTTTGATGTGTGAATGACTGACTGCCCATGGCATGGAAGCCACACTCAAGGGAGCCACACCAAGGGAGCCACTCTCAAGGGGGCCACACTCAAGGGAGCCACTCTGAAGGGGGCCACTCTCAAGGGGGCCATTCTCAAGGGGGCCACACTCAAGGGAGCCACTCTCAAGGGGGCCACTCTCAAGGGGCCACACTCAAGGGAGCCACTCTCTAGGGGGCCACACTCAAGGGAGCCACTCTCAAGGGGGCCACTCTCAAGGGAGCCACTCTCAAGGTGGCCACTCTCAAGGGAGCCACACTCAAGAGACACACTCAAGGGAGCCACTCTCAAGGGGGCCACTCTCAAGGGAGCCACTCTCAAGTGAGCCACTCTCAAGGGGGCCACTCTCAAGGGGCCACTCTCAAGGGGGCCACTATCAAGGGAGCCACACTCAAGGGAGCCATTCTCAAGGGGGCCACACTCAAGGGAGCCACTCTCAAGGGGGCCACTCTCAAGGGAGCCACTCTCAAGGGGGCCACACTCAAGGGCACCACTCTCAAGGGGGCCACACTCAATTAAGGGAGCCACTCTCAAGGGGGCCACTCTCAAGGGAGCCACTCTCAAGGGAGCCACTCTCAAGGGGGCCACTCTCAAGGGAGCCACACTCAAGGGAGCCATACTCAAGGGAGCCATACTTAAGGGAGCCACACTCAAGGGAGCCATTCTCAAGGGGGCCACTCTCAAGGAGGCCACTCTCAAGGGAGCCACTCTCAAGGGAGCCACTCAAGGGGGCCACTCTCAAGGGAGCCACTCTTAAGGGAGTCACACACAAGGGAGCCACACTTAAGAGAGCCACTCCCAAGGGAGCCACTCTCAAGGGAGCCACTCTCTTCCGGAGCAATCAGAGAGGCATCACACTCAAGAGCCCAGAGAGTACCCCATGATCTCCAATAGGATATACCACTGACAACACCTAGGGTTGGCCAGCCCATGCAATGGGATGGGCCGATAACAGTAATGGTTCCAACCCAGAAACCTTGTATTGTACATGTATGCCACATATGCTATTATAATGAATCAGTGTTCAAGTACCTGAATGACGTAGTTATTCTATTCAGAACAAGGGTAAAAGATACCAGACTGGAACATGGTATGGGGCAGTATTGGTCTCCAAGTGTTACATTAAGTTTGTAAGCAAGCTGACAGTATAAACATATTTTTGCAGGGACTTGGACATACATGTAACAATACCGCTGGCATTGAATGTTGTTGGAATACCTGCTGTACACACACTAACACAGCTGCAGCTATCAAAAGATGATTCCGCAAATGGGGTATGAGAAGTGCCCCAATACCACCCTCCCTCACTTCTCAAACAACACTATAATTTCCTATCCGCTGATAATGAAATTGAAAATACAATCTAACATTGCACATTTCAGCAAGAAGTTTTAAGCCAAAATATCAAAAGTTGGTCCTTTGACAGATGGTGATCATAAATGATGCAGACATCAAACTTGAAAACAATACCTGCAATATACACACAAACACACACACACATACACACACACACACACACACACACACAGACACACTCACTCACACAATGAAAAGTGCAGAGTAAATGCCAAGGCGTACAGCAGTGAGGTTTGAGTCATCGGTGTTGTCAGTGATATATCCTATTGGAGATCATGGGGTACTCTGTGGGCTCTTGAGTGTGATGCCTCTCTGTCTGCTCCGGAAGAGAGTGGCTCCCTTGAGTGTGGCTTGCTTGAGTGTGGCTCCCTTGAGATCGGCTCCCTTGAGTGTGGCTCCCTTGAGAATCTGGATGAACTGGTGGGTGGCTCCTGAACTAGTAGAATTTGAATGGAAGTGAGGTTTTCTCAGGGCATTTCCCCAGGCTGTAGGTGTGAATTATTAAGCCCCTTGCTATTATTCCCATTCACCAAAACATTAAACCGAGTTTTATACATCTACGTAAACAAACACTAAAAGTACACATTCGGACCTTTGTGGCCTGGATAACCCCGTTGTTAGGAAGTTAAATTGAGAGATGATGAACAGAACTTGAAATTGTTTTTTTAAACATCTGGTTACATATGTCTGGTGTTGCCATGTGCACTTCACACACACACACACACACACACACACACACACACACACACACACACACACACACACACACACACACACACACACCCTCACACACACGGACACACATAAATGCCATGGGCAGTCAGTCATTCACACATCAACGTCCGAGCTTTGCTGTTGTAATTTTATTTCCTAGTTGTCCACCCACATACAAACATAAAACTGCCTCAGTCATCCTGTTTTACATTTATATTCTATAGGAGCCTTTGCTTTTTCTAAATCATCTTGTGCACTTTTATCATGCACACACATACAGACCAGGCAAGTGTGTTGTGTGCGCGTATGTATTACTTCTGGTGTGTGAAAGTAGGTATGTGAGTGTGTGGGTGTGTGCATGTGCTTAAAAGTACATGTTGGGACCTTTGTGGCCTGGGTAGCCACGCTGTTAGGGAGTGAAGTCGAGAGATGATGAAAAGGTCTAGAGCCAATTTTTAAACATCTGGTTACTAAATTGTCAGGTGTTGCCATGTGCACTTAATTCACAACACACACATACACACGCAAGTACATATACACACATACACACGCAAGTACATGTACACACATACACTCACATACACACACACACATACACACACACACTCATGCCATGACCCTACAGCAGAGCTGGCATGCCAAACATGAACCTGTTCAATGACACCAATTTTCCACTTGTTGCTAAGGTACAGAGGCATCAGCTATAAGCTGCCTCAGAAATTTACTCCATCTCTTTTATACATTTGTATCTATGCATGTATGTGCTTTGTGTGTGTATATGCATGTGTGTGTGTGTGTGTGTGTGTGTGTGTGTGTGTGTGTGTGTGTGTGTGTGTGTGTGTGTGTGTGTGTGTGTGTGTGTGTGCAGTGTATTGCTAGAACTCATGGGTACATGGGAGCAGTTGGATGTGAAACTATTACACTCAATCCAATATAAACTTTACAGAGGCCCAGTCCAGCCACAATCAGTTGATAGGGTAGCAATGATATTCACTGCCAGGTATGCATGGCTTCCAACCCATACATGTATGCCCTTTTCCAGAGTACACATATTACACAGGCTCACACACATACACATACACACACACACACACACACACACACACACACACACACACACACACACAACACACACAAACACACACACAGGCACACACACATGCACACACAATCAATCTCTAAATGACATCTGGAAATTCCATTAGCTACGTGTAAGGAGGTGAAGCAGAGGCCAGTCTATAGCTGATGCCTCTGTCCACAGAACTCAGCAACAAGTAGAAACACTCACCCCAGATCATAATAATTCATGGTGTCATAAAACAGGCATATTTTTCGATCTTTGTGGCCTGGGCATCCATGTTGTGTACAGTGTTAGGGGTTTGGATAGGTGGTGGACAGGTCTAGAGCCATGAGCCTTACCAAAGCTTCTAGCAATACACTGAGGTGAGCTTAAGTGATGGAAATCACTGAGCCCATTGTGGTTAGCAGGCTTATCATAGTCAACCATGAGATGAGTCCACACAGACATGGATGGGTCAAAGTGAAGGGCAATTAATGGAATCACAGAAAGCCAGCTCAGAAACTATCTCTCCATAGCATCGGAGATTCTTCTTAGCCTGGATACATGTCTTGTATATTGAAAACCTCAACGGCTATGGGTGATAATGCATGGTTGTGCACCTACCTAGCTGCTGGCACTACTCAACCTGACAAGTTAGTACTTAGAATCATGCGACATGAGCATCTAGTGTAGGTGATGGGACATGAGCATCTTGGGTACATCAGTGGAAGCCAAACAGGAGCAGAACAAGAAAAAAAAATCAAAATTGCATATGAGGTGAATTAAGGACCAACAGGCTCTAATGGTGGAGGTACAAGTGTGAGTGTACCAAGCAGAATGGTGAGTGGGTGGTTTGCACTTGGGTATGTGTGTGTGTTTGTTTGAGTCTGTTTGTTTGTTTGTTTGTTTGTTTGTTTGTGTGAGTATGTGTGTTTGTGCATGCATGCCTGTGTGCATAAGTGTGCATTCTTGTAGTACAGGCTCACACCTAGTAAGTGGGCTCATAGCAGCAAGAGACAACAGGGAAATTAGATAATACTTTTACAAAGCAGAGGCCAGTTCTGTGTATGTGTGTGTGTGTGTGTGCATGTGTGTGTGTGTGTGTGTGTGTATGATGGATGACTGCCAAAGCCATTTTTATGTGTACATATGCACATGTTTGTGATTGAAGCACGACTCCTGTGTGTGTGTACATGAATGTGCGTGCATGTGGGTTTGTGTGCATGTGTGCATGTGCATGCATTCATGTATGTTTAAAAGTGCAAAAGGCAACAAGAAGACCTGTTGGTAATTGCCAGAGCAAGGAAATGGGTCGACAATTAGGAAATAAAATAAATTGCAATAGCAAAGCATTGATGTTGATGCGTGAATGACTGACTGCCCATGGTGTGGGTGTGTGTACATGTTTGTGTGTGTGTGAGTGTGCATGTGTGTGTTTAAGTGCACATGGCAACACTAAATTCCCAGCTAAATTCTAGCCTGGAGTATCTTCTGGGAAAACCTCACTTTCATTCTACCCTCAGCCTAAATGTCTGGGAAAGCCTCACCTCCATTTAACCCTTTCCCTCACTCTCAGTCATACCCCATCTAACACACTGCCAAATGCCAGCTGCGTTGCTTACCATGGCTGTACTTATAAATGTATTGCTACAGGTGTTATTGTTTATACATCAATGGCAGGTAGCACCCTTTTGGCTTCTACCCTGGCCTAACCACCTTACCTTGACCATGCAGTGTCAAGGTGTGGGCTGACCAAATGGTAACCTTGGTTCCAGTCACACTCAGGGTAGGAGGACAGCAAACCCACAGTCACCTGACCCCTTTTGGGCAAAAAATCAACTATGCCAAGCACATCACCAATTGGAAACTAGACAGAATTAAATGACACCCATTCCTCTGATCTGAGGTTGTGTATGAAATGTAAGTGTGTGCATGTGTGTGACTTATGGATCTTATTTTGTATGGTCCAGGAGATTATTTTGTAGAACCAAATATAATTAGTTCACCAATGAAGATAAAAGAGGATTTAGTAGGCCAATGAGGGTACTACATGTTGGTAAATACATGTAGCTACAACGGGGGTGCATGTTTGATTATATATATCTGTGCGTGTGCAGAAGTCAAAAAGGAAGGTGCGTTTCAAATTAAGCTAGCCCTAGACACCGTGCACTTTCATGCTCTGCAGCAGCGTTGTGCACGCATAAATGAAGCAGTTTGACCGAGCCAACACGCTCGATTTCTACGTGCATGCGCTACAGAGTACGTACCGTGTTGCGCAGGCTGATGGCAGCTGAAGCCACGTATTACGCATCTTTAGCTTCTGCTCGCTATGTTGAAGAAGCCAAGAAGGGGAACAGAACCAGACGTTTGCAAGAAGCGAAAACGCCGCGTATAGTGTATAGATGGGCGGAGACATAGCCATTTAACAGGAAGTAATTGCATATTCATGTCTCGATGCCAGTCGAAATTGATAAATGGCGCGAAACGACCGGGAAATATGCAATTACTTTGCACAGTCGTATCCCTGTAACGGATAAAGAGAAAATTAACGAACAGAACAAATCAATAGGTACAGGATCCCTCTACGTACAAACCAAACTAGGAGTGAATTGAATTTTCCTGCAGAAAGATATGGCGGATTTGAACCCCAAGGGGTATCGGACGCGGTAACACTGGCACGAAACTAATGCAAGAGCCCATAATCTATTTTACCAGAGGGAAATGATGCAGTATGAAGTTTTGAAAATAGGAAGTCAATAGCGTTTACCGTTCCGAAGTTATAGCGAATCAAACGCGAGTCATTTTCATAACTTTAAAATATTATAGCGAAGGCTCATTTTCTCGTGAACTGACCCATATAATTATATTATATATATCGAGAGTTACGTTAGTAACTCTCATATAGGATTTGACCCCGATTATGAATGTCATTAAAAAAACGCGACCCGCTTCTAACAAGACTCCCGACGAGCGGATGGCTTACCTTGTTATCGTCGTCGTACAAGAAGGCAACAACAAGCAGTTTCGTGTTTGTTTGATGTCACAAAACCGCGTGGTTGTAGAGAACAAAACAATTTTTGAAACTCGTACCCAGTCCCACGTATTTCTCGTTCTTCTTCTTCTTCTTCTTGTTCTTGTTCTTGACCACGCATAACTCGGGATAGGAACACTTTTAAGAAATGAAAATCACACCAATGGCTTCAGAATTTACTGGCATTTTCGCTTCTGTGGTCAAAACGTCTCGAGGCTACATGACATTTATCGGTGGTTGTGTTAGCAAATCACGTATAGCTTACTGCACTGACACGACTCGGATAGGTCCTACGTCGCTCTTTATACGAAGTACTAGCAGTATACATCAAATGTGTACGGTCTGGGCACTACACGTAGTGGTAATTAACTTTGGCGGTTATGTATTTTTAATAACGTGCACGTGCGTACTATAATCATTCTATCGTTTAGGTTTGACGCTCTTTGTAACTTAGTGAAGTTTTTTTTTCTCAAAATGCCTTCATGCACGTCAGGATAAGGAGAAAGCCAAACGACGAGCATAGTACCTCAAAACTAGAGACGACGTATTAGATTCAGCCCGAGCGGAACTACAAAGCAGAGCCTGAAAAGAAGCGGGCCTCTCAAACGTGAAAACTATCGAGCAGAGCCTGAAAAGAAACGGATCTCTCGACGCGCAAGGTATCGAGATGCGATTAGTGGGGGAGAGGGTGCTGTCTGCTTCTGGCCCGATACAAAATGCGTTTGTGGGTTCGATCGCGCTGGGGCGACAATTAATAACCTCTCTTCTATTTCGGCCGCCCCTTAAAAGCCCCCTCAGATCCTGAAAAGGAACGGACCTCTCGACGTGCAAGGTATCGAGCAGATCCTGAAAAAAGACAGCGATATTGCCATAGTCCTGAACGTGCATCTCGCTCGGCGAAAAAAGTTAAGGTCACTCAATGGTATGTCGTACCTTTACAACCTCCCTCTCATATCAAGATGGATTACTTAACATGCTATACGGCTCATAATCGGGTATGAATAAAAATCAATGAAACAAGTAAATAAAAACATTCTCTATGAGAAAGTTGGTGGCATATAGGATTTGAAGGCAATGGTGGTGTAAAAAGGAAGGAAACAAGGGTCTAGTAATAAGGAAAAATGGAATAGTCCTATATTTAGCACATTTCTATATGTAGGATATAGTATGTTGTTCGTGTGCTAAATATAGGACTATTCCATTTTTCCTTATTACTAGACCCTTGTTTCCTTCCTTTTTACACCACCATTGCCTTCAAATCCTATATGCCACCAACTTTCTCATAGAGAATGTTTTTATTTACTTGTCCATATAGGATTTGACCCCGACTATGAATGTCATTAAAAAACGCGACCCGTCTGTAACAACACTCCCGAGGATCGGATCGTGTAGCTTGTTTTAGCAATCGATCTAGAAGTCAAAAATGAGTAGTTTCGTTTTTGTTTCATGTCGCTGAACCGCGTGGTTGTTGAGAACAAGAGTGTACTGCCCGTCCTCGTACCCAGTCTCGGAACAAGGGGCGGGTCGTCTTCTTCTTCTCCTCCTCCTTCTTCTTGGCAACGCATAACTCAGGACAGGAACATTTCTAAGCGATGAAATTTCACCAAAAGCTTCAGAATCGGCTGGAGGACTCGCTTTTATATAATATATGAAAAAAAAATTAAGAAAACAAGTAAATAAAAACATTCTCTACGAGAAAGTTGGTGGGATATAGGATTTGGTTATGACATTGGTGGTGCAAAAAGCAAGGAAACAAGGTCTTATCGATATCAGAAGGGAAAATGTCATAGTCCTTTATTTAGCACACAAACAACACATGCCCTAGAAATGTGCTAAATATAGGACTATGACATTTTCCCTTCTGATATCGATAAGACCTTGTTTCCTTGCTTTTTACACCACCAATGTCATAATCAAATCCTATATTCCACCAACTTTCTCGTAGAGAATGTTTTTATTTTCTTGTGGATATAGAGATGGGACAATTAGTTATCTGATTGATTTTAGTAGTTGTCTTACCGTTGAGGGCTGATTGCTCTCTTCTTCTTCAGAGCTTGATAGCCCTTTACCTTCATTGTCTGACATGACGTCAGCCCAGCTTTTTTGAGACCCCATCAACTTTAATGGATGTGGACAAACGCAAATTTGTAAATGCTCTGACTTAATAACCATTACATCAAACCCTACGCGTTTCATGGGGCTATGCGCCTCGCTACTCATCAGGAGTTTTGCATTCGTTTGCATATTATTATGCGTTTTGACAGCATCCGCCTATACATGCATGCATGCATGCCAAGCGCTTGTTATAGAGTATAAGCTGGTAAGCTTAATAGCTTAATTTCAACCTCTATTTTTTACCACAATGCATGGGTAATTATTTGAGGGTATATACCACTATGGATATATACTACGGTCCTTGCAAGTTTTCAAGCTACTATAGCGGTCGAAAAAGATCTTTCACAAACTGCCTTAGTAGCTGGATTGACCAAGATCAGTTTAAATATAGTAAAGTCTGTAACAACCTCCGTAACAAGGCACTTTTCACATTGCAAGTATGGCTATCCTCAAGTGCAGGTATGTCGTCTGGTAAAGTATTGCCATGCATCCAATACACGGTCGTTTGGCACATCTGCAGTACCACGTGCTTCATTACTCGAATAATTAAATGATTCTGCGGATATCTTTAAGCATAGTTGGATTACTTGGGAGAAAGTATAGTATACAAGTAAATAAAAACATTCTCTAACGAGAGAGTTGTTGGTATATAGGATTGACCAATGGTGGTGTAAAAAGCACGGAAACAAGAGTGACAGAAATTTTACTGGAAAATTGAAATAGGCCTATATTTAGCCCATTACTCAGGCATGTGTGTTATATTGTGTGCTAAATATAGGCCTATTTCAATTTTCCAGTAAAATTTCTGTCACTCTTGTTTCCGTGCTTTTTACACCACCATTGGTCAATCCTATATACCAACAACTCTCTCGTTAGAGAATGTTTTTATTTACTTGTTTCATAGGTTTTTTTTCACCGTCGATGAAATGTAGGAAGAGCATATATAATTTGGACGATCCCCTTTATCCCGTAATGCAATAACAAATAACTTCAATAATAATAATTATAATTATATGAAGTAGTAGTGTTTATTGTTAATTGTCCTCGCCCGCGCCCTCGTCTCCTGCGGGGATGTCCTCCTCCCCGGCCTCCCCGCCATGCTGCATTCTGCCAGGGTGGCAGTGGCCATGCAGGCCAGGGAGGGAGCACAGGCGGCAGTGGTACCGGCGGGAGCGCAGCTGGTGGTGGTGGTGGCGGGATTATCCCTGCTTGTTGTTCCGCCAGGAACACCGGCGGGGGTAGCGCTGGTGGTGCCGGTGGGGGTAGCGCTGGTGGTGCTGGCGGGGTCAGCGCTGGTGGTGCCGGCGGGGGCAGCGCTGGTGGTGCTGGCGGGGGTAGCGCTGGTGGTGCCGGCGGGGGTAGCGCTGCTGGTAGTGGTGGTGGGGGCAGTGCTGCTGGTGGTGGTAGGAGTGGCAGGGCTTCTGGAGGTGGTGGGGTGAAGGGGAGAGGAGTCGGAGGATGTATGTCATCCTCTTCCTCCTCCGACCCCTCTTGATTAAAAAAAACCCGTAAGGTCTTCAGCTGACATCTACATGTACGTGACAGAGACTGAGAGTATGATTTAAAAATTTTTTACCTTATTCTTTTTTCAAGCAAGTTTACACGTGAATCCACATAGAGTATATTATTAAATTCTTACCTCTTTTTGCAAAGTGCACTATAATTCAGCGGGTGCATGACTGACTTTTATACCTGCAAAGCCTTAACACGTGTACAGACTGTGCTATATTTCTATTGGTCCAATTCCATCATATTAACGGCATGCATGTGCTAAAATTTTATTGGTCAAATTTGAAAAGGCTCCAATCTAAACATGGAGGTGTAGCCTACATGAAGTAAAGATGGATAGTGAACTCAGGAAGTGAACTAAATGACTGCATGTAGATCTGGGATAACATGGCACCATGTAGATTGATAAGGATATGGGGCAGTGCAAGAGAAAACTGGGCTTATGTGATTTTTAACATTTCTTCAATTCATCTTGCAGTATCTTTTCGACCTTTAAAGCTCTGTCCTTCAAACTTACTACATATATTACCGGACCATTTTACTACTGCATTTTGTTGTCGAATGTTTTTAATTTACTCCCTGGGGGGTCCTCATGATTAAACAACCAGAACAGTTAGATTTCAATGGATCTCGATGAAAGAATGCCTTTTCGCGTTCAAATTTGCACCACATTTACAACACTGCACCCGCTATTTTTTCCGCCTTTTCGTTTGAGATGTGATGAGCGGTTACAAAACTGCGGCGTTTGAAAGTTGTCGTTCATTTGTCTTCCGATTGCTCCGCCATTGTGCCGTCATTGCTATTTTAACCCCGTGACTACGAGACACTGCCCATCAAGTGCCCCACCCTCCCTCAAATCGATAGCCCAGGCCATCCGGAGGTGGACCTGACATTTTGCAAGTTGCTTGTCACGTGAGCATCACTAGGTTACACCTGTTTGCGTCTCCTTCAGTTGCGTAAACGAGTTGGGAGTTTACGGTGGCGCGTGGCGACATGAAAACGTCGAATTGATCGAGCCTACGTGATCCAAAGGCTAAGACAACGTGCACGTGTGTAAGCTCAAACCCTTTTGTAGTTGAGCTTGTATGTTTGTTCATTTCTACGAGGGTAATTCGATTTTTTTTCCTTCTCGGACACAGGCCACACGTGCTGTCGCTCGTGTTTTTGTGACTGAGATATAATCGCTACACGTCATCCTACTTAAACTCGACCGGCGCAACGTTTGTGTTCACTGCAATGTATACATGAAGACGATTTGGAATAGTACTTTATCCTAGTAGTTTACACCCATGCCAGTTTAAAATCCGGTATTATGGAGACTGTTGCCTGTGAGCAGCAAAGCGATGACCAATCAGTTTACACCACTGATGGCATAACATACACTATGCCAGTATTATATGGCCACAATGGTGCTGTTGACAATACTCAGACCCCCAAAATTTATGCCTTCAACACATTGGAAATCTTGTACACAATTGTCTGTATGATGTGTACATTGACTGCGTAGTTCGTCACTACAAGTCACACACAAAATAACTGTGCGCACACACTCCCACACAAAAACATCACAGTTCTTGGGGTAAGAAGTATGCAGTGTGTGTCCCTTCATATGGCTTGCTTGCATTCAGACTTCATACCACTCAGGTATACTTGCTCCTATTAGATGCACTTGTATGTGTTGCCTGTGTCTGCAACTGTGGCTCATTACATTAATAGATGGTCACAACATCTATACAAGCTAAGCACACCTAAGCGAATAGAATCACACAGGTATGCACGCCATTCATGATAAAGGCACATCGCTTACATTCACATGCAGGACACTAGACAGACCACAAAACCTTAGCCTGTTGTTCTATCCCTGTAAAGAGTTAAGGAACCAGTCTCAAAAACTTTTACTGTTGCTGGGAGACATCCAATTCTAAGTCACATGCCATGCTCATACTGGTATCATAGCAGATCCCATCCCCAGACAAAATGTCCACAAGCGAAATAAATATGTCCCCCTCTTTCATAAAATGTTCTCCTTTTTCCCATCCGTTCAAAGAACCTGTGTATGCATGTGAGTGTACATGTGCATGCATGCATGTGTGTGTATGTTTGCTTTTGTTTATGTGTGCATGTAATTAAAAATACAATGAACCAACAGGGAATGGTGTGTAGTGCTGTGACTGAAATTGCATTATGTAGTAGTCCAAGTTTGATACAAAGCACCAATCCATTGGCCACTGGTGCAGCCAAACTTGATTTCATAGAGCTCTTACAACAGTGCTACTTGTACAGGCCACATTAGTTTGGATTTTAGTATCCAGGTCAAGATGTTGTGTTGCAGATGCAGTTTAGTGAAAGGGGGCTGACTGTGGGCAGGTTGCTGACCTCAAGCATACAATGCACTATGAATTTATGTACAAAGGCAACCATATAGAATGCTGTATGCTCCAAAGTCACATCTACCCCATCCCCATATCAACCACTGACAAACACATGAGTACAAGCTTGGCCTGTACAAGTAGCACTGTAGTAGTTTGGCAGCACCAGTGGCTGTTGGATTGGTGTTTTGTATCAAAACACAATTGTATGGACTACTACATAATGCAATTTCAGTCAGAACACTACACCTGTTGGCTCATTGTATTCTATCAGCTATGCAACAAGAATTGTGCACTGAATTGTTCCCCTGGACAAATTCTGCTAGTAGAATCTGCACATAACCGGCTTACAAATCATGTCCTCCAGGGACACAATATACTAGCAGATTCTGTCCCCCTCCAACAGAAACAGAAAATATCCCCCCCACACACATACACACTTGCACACACAAATACACACGCATACATTCATGCACACACACATACACACATGCACACATATGCGCACCACAGGTACACTCACATCCATACATGTACGTGTACGCTCTCACATGCATACACAGGTTCTTTGACTGAACAGGAGGACCCAACACATACAAGTGCATCTAATAAGAGCAAGTATACCTGAGTGGTATGAAGTCTGAATGCAAGCAAGCCATATGAAGGGACACACACTGCATACTGCTTACCCCAAGAACTGTGATATTTTTTGTGTGGGTGTGTCTGCACAGTTATTTTGTGTGTGACTTGTAGTGACGAACTACGTAGTCAATGTACACACATCATACAGACAATTGTGTGTACAAGATTTAATGTGTTGAAGGCATAAATTTTGGGGGTCTGAGTATTGTCAACAGCACCATTGTGGCCATATAATACTGGCATAGTGTATGTTATGCCATCACTGATCAGTGGTGTAAACGGATTGGTCATCACTTTGCTGCTCACAGGCAACAGTCTCCATAATACCGGATTTTAACTGGCATGGGTGTACACTACTAGGGTAATGTACCATTCCAAATCGTTTTCATGTATACCTTGCACAGAGGTGGATACAGGGATGGGGGGGGGGGGGGGGGGGGGGGGTTGGGGGTTGCAACCCCCCCTTTCATATAAGGTACCTCCCCCTCTTCTTCTAAGCAGCCCACCCCCCCCCCCCCCCCCCCCCCCCCCCGCTTTTTGTATCGGGCCTGAAGCGGACAGCACACACGGTGACACCCCCCCCCCACACACACACACACACACTGCTTTTCGGATCGTGGGTCTCAACCCCCCCTTTCGGAAAGTTCTGTATCCGTCCCTGCAGTTGCAGTAAACACAAACGCTGCACCGGTCAGTTAAGACGTGTAGCGATTATATCTCAGTCACAAATACACGAGCGACAGCACGTGTGGCCTGTATCCGAGAAAAAAAAAAAAAAAACAAAAAACAAAACGAATCACCCTCGCAGAAATGAAAAAACATACAAGCTCAACTACAATACGTGATTGCAAAAGGGTTTGAGCTTACACACGTTATCTTAGCCTTTGGATCACGTAGCTCGATCAATTCAAGGCTTTCATGTCGCCACGCGCCACCGTAAACTCCCAACTCGTTTACGCAACTGATGGACACAGGGAAAATCCCAGCCTTGGGTTTTTTGTTTTTTAACAAGAAGTCATCCTGGAATTGAGCGTCTAGCATGGGAATATCGCAAAAACCATCCTGGGATTTGGCGTCCAGGGTGGGTATAGCTTAAAAACCATGCTGGGTTTGTCGAACAAAAACCGTGTTGAGCTCATTTTTATTCATTCCCTCAACATGGTTTTTAATTTGTTCGACAAACCCAGTATTGTTTTTAAGCTATACCCACCCTGGACGCCAAATCCAAGGAAGGTTTTTGCGATATTCCCATACTAGACGCTCAATTCCAGGATGGCTTTTAAAAACCCAAGGCTGGGATTTTGAAACTTTTTCCTGTGGGAGACGCAGACCGATGAACCAAGTGATACTCACGTGACAAGCAACTTGCAAAATGTCAGGTCCACCTCCGGATGGCCTGGGCTATCGATTTGAGGGAGGGTGGGGCACTTGATGGGCAGTGTCTCGTAGTCACGGGGTTAAAATAGCAATGACGGCACAATGGCGGAGCAATCGGAAGACAAATGAACGACAACTTTCAAACGCCGCAGTTTTGTAACCGCTCATCAAATCTCAAACGAAAAGGCGGAAAAAATAGCGGGTGCAGTGTTGTAAATGTGGTGCAAATTTGAACGCGAAAAGGCATTCATTCACCGAGATCCATTGAAATCTAACTGTTCTGGTTGTTTAATCATGAGGACCCCCCAGGGAGTAAATAAAAAACATTCGACAACAAAATGCAGTAGTAAAATGGTCCGGTAATATATGTAGTAAGTTTGAAGGACAGAGCTTTAAAGGTCGCAAAGATACTGCAAGATGAATTGAAGAAATGTTAAAAATCACATAAGCCCAGTTTTCTCTTGCACTGCCCCATATGTTTTCAGGTGAGTAATATCTGTGGACAGGGTCTGCAGCGTTATGAGTGTGGGCAGAATGTCTGAATTTTTCACTACATAAATGTGAGAGTAGAAGTACCTTATGGTAGCTATAACAAATTGATTTGCAAAAGTACAAGACTATTGGCGGCATGTGGTGGCAAGAAAGTCTGCTGCTAGTGCTGGTGGTGTGTACAATGGACAAAGCACTTGAAATGTACATGAGATTGGCTTAAGTTAGGTGAATACCACACTTTTGCATGTATCATGAATTGATACATGTGCTTTAGAAACCAATGCCTCTGCCCCAATCTTACTTACTGCTACATGGGCAGATCTAGTAACAACCTTTTGAGCTAGCAATGGATGAGACTTACAAAAGGCATCATTTACTTCACTTAGAAGCTCCATTAGTGCATGAGATTTGGGTTCATACAAGGAGTAGCTATATGGGAGAAGGATAAGGTTGCAGTTATTTTCATTTCACCTATAGTTCTCAGCCCTTGCAACTGCAATTATATTCATAGTTGCAACACATGTACATGGCTAGACAGATAAGGAAGCCTTCAAATAAGCCTTTTTATACATCAGATTAAAACAATAGACACTATACTATTGTACACACAGTTGCATGCTTTACAAGTGAAGTGAATGGTTTTGTGCAGATCCGTGCTGTACATAGTTGTGCAGGCCCTACTACCGCGTTTGGTCAGGTAGTAGGGTGACAAGCCCGACCAAACACCGCCCGACTATGCTCTACAAATGTTGCATGCACAGCTTTTTAATGTTAATACAACATGCCATAACATACCATTGGGTGGTATTGGTAGTGCATGCTGTGACCCCTGCGGTACCGCGTCCTCTCGGAAGCACATTTAGCCAATCGGACAGCGGGGTCATTCCAATACCGACTCCTTTTAGATGCTTTAATGGCAGCTGAATTGTCCTCGTATTTCTGCCTGTTAGCAGCGCGGTTTCCCTCGAGGTCCTCTTCATATCACCGCCTTTTAGCAGCATGGTTCTCCTCGAGGTCCTCTTCATATCGCCGCCTTTTAACAGCACGGTTCTCCTCGAGGTCCTCTTCATATCGCCGCTATTTAGCAGCACGGTTCTCCTCGAGGTTCTCTTCATATCGCCGCCTTTTAGCAGCACGGTTCTCCTCGAGTTCCTCTTCATATAGCCGCCTTTTAGCAGCACGGTTCTCCTCGAGGTCCTCATCATATCGCCACCTTTTAGCAGATCGCTTAGATTCAATATCTGCGTTGTAGCTGTCGCGTACAGAGGCCTTCTTCTTTTCGGGATCGACCTTGTAGCTGTCGCGTACAGAGGCCTTCTTCTTTTCGGGATCGGCCTTGTAGCTGTCGCGTACAGAGGCCTTTTTCTTTTCGGGATCGGCCTTGTAGCTGTCGCGTACAGAGGCCTTCTTCTTTTCGGGATCGGCCTTGTAGAGCGCTCGGGCTTTAGCTTTGTTCTCGTCTTGCTTTTGGAGGTATTCCGCTCGTTGCTTAGATCTCTTCTTTTGATTACGCGAAGGCATTTTTAGAAAAACAACTTCACTAGCCAAAGCAACAACTAAACTGCGATAGGAACACCAGATATTTTTAGTGCAGGTTACACAACCAATTCTTGAAACGCCGTGACGTGAGCGGTACCCAACTTTGGCGTGACGTTAGCGTATACGGGCCCGTAACAGTGCAAGTAAATGAATAATGATATGTTATTCATTTAACAGGGCTATTACGGTCCCGTATACGCTAACGTTACGCCAAAGTTGGGTACCGCTCACGTTACGGGCGGGATAAGAATTGGTTGTGTAGAGTATTTTTATACTGCCTAAAATTATTAATAAATATCTATTACATACATTATTAAATAGAACTTGATATGTGTCTATATGACATGTAAGGATAACGTGCCGGTAAATTTCGAAGCGATTGGTACTATTCCCATCCTTCTAAACCGTTCCTAGCTCGAGTTATACCTTCCTAAGAAGAAGAAGAAGAAGAAGACGACGACGACGACGACGACGACGATGGAGAATTATTTTAGGACTGGGCACGAGAAACAGGAAATTGTTTGTTTCTCTATAACCACACCGTTTTATGACACGGAACAAACGTAGAACTGTAGATCGTTGTGCTCTCATTCCGCCGCGATAAAGAGATAAGCGATCCGTTTCTCCGTTGTCCCTCCAGACGCTAGTTAAGTTTTATTAATGACATTCATCAACCCTCAATCAATCCTATATTGAACCTGCTGCCGCAGGTTCAGATACACTGCTTTTTAAGGAGATTCGCCCATTTCGTATGTAGCGGACCGACCGGGCAATTAGTGTTCGAATCTAATCGGTTGGCAGGCTATCTAACACAGCAAATATTTCGGAGTTCCCTAGCTCTTCGTCAAGCAAACAATCAAATCACTATACTTGAAATGGATACACTGCACAATAGCAAAAGAACAAAAGGCTGGTCACGCGGCGCCGCGCCTGCATGCATGTATGTACGTATTACATGCATAATTATAGGCCAAGACGATTTGATTTTTCGTTTCGTGGACTCCGCCGCTGGAAACTAAAAAAATTATTCAAAGCCATTGACCACGTGACGGGAACTTAATACGAATGGCGTACTTAAGTTATACAAGTAAATAAAAACATTCTCTAACGAGAGAGTTGTTGGTATATAGGATTGACCAATGGTGGTGTAAAAAGCACGGAAACAAGAGTGACAGAAATTTTACTCGAAAATTGAAATTGGCCTATATTTAGCACATTACTCAGGCATGCGCTGTTATTTTGCGAGCGTGCTAAATATAGGCCAATTTCAATTTTCGAGTAAAATTTCTGTCACTCTTGTTTCCGTGCTTTTTACACCACCATTGGTCAATCCTATATACCAACAACTCTCTCGTTAGAGAATGTTTTTATTTACTTGTTTCATAGGTTTTTTTTCACCGTAGTCGATGAAATGTAGGAAGAGCACATAGAATTTGGACGATCCCCTTTAATTCTTAATGCAATAACAAACAGAAAACATGCCAGCAATGACACAAAGTGCTCAGAGCTTGGGTGTGTGTGTGTACCTTTGGCAGTTGAGGTTTATGGATGTTGGGGTCAAGAAGCACAGACAAACCTTTCTCGACTGGCAGCGCGCCTGGCAATTAGATCAAATTGTTGCAAGCCCCAGGCCACTTCGGCTCTCTATGGCAGGTTAAACTTGGTCCTAGTTAGAGCGAATGCCAGACCCGTTCAATGGCAACTGGATGTTAGTCTCCTCACCTTCTCCGTTTCAGTGTATTGTTTTTTGTTTAGTAAAATTGTGTAGCTTAAAACTGTAAATGTTGTATCGAGAGTTACGTTAGTAACTCTCATATAGGATTTGACCCCGATTATGAATGTCATTAAAAAAACGCGACCCGCTTCTAACAAGACTCCCGACGAGCGGATGGCTTACCTTGTTATCGTCGTCGTACAAGAAGGCAACAACAAGCTGTTTCGTGTTTGTTTGATGTCACAAAACCGCGTGGTTGTAGAGAACAAAACAATTTTTGAAACTCGTACCCAGTCCCACGTATTTCTCGTTCTTCTTCTTCTTCTTCTTGTTCTTGTTCTTGACCACGCATAACTCGGGATAGGAACACTTTTAAGAAATGAAAATCACACCAATGGCTTCAGAATTCACTGGCATTTTCGCTTCTGTGGTCAAAACGTCTCGAGGCTACATGACATTTATCGGTGGTTGTGTTAGCAAATCACGTATAGCTTACTGCACTGACACGACTCGGATAGGTCCTACGTCGCTCTTTATACGAAGTACTAGCAGTATACATCAAATGTGTACAGTCTGGGCACTACACGTAGTGGTAATTAACTTTGGCGGTTATGTTTTTATTAATAACGTGCACGTGCGTACTATAATCATTCTATCGTTTAGGTTTGACGTTCTTTGTAACTTAGTGAAGTTTTTTTTTTCTCAAAATGCCTTCATGCACGTCAGGATAAGAAGAAAGCCAAACGACGAGCATAGTACCTCAAAACTAGAGACGACGTATTAGATTCAGCCCGAGCGGAACTACAAAGCAGAGCCTGAAAAGAAGCGGGCCTCTCAAACGTGAAAACTATCGAGCAGAGCCTGAAAAGAAACGGATCTCTCCACGCGCAAGGTATCGAGATGCGATTAGTGGGGGGGGGGGGGGGGGGGGGGGGGGGGGGAGAGGGTGCTGTCTGCTTCTGGCCCGATACAAAATGCGTTTGTGGGTTCGATCGCGCTGGGGCGACAATTAATAACCTCTCTTCTATTTCGGCCGCCCCTTAAAAGCCCCCTCAGATCCTGAAAAGGAACGGACCTCTCGACGTGCAAGGTATCGAGCAGATCCTGAAAAAAGACAGCGATATTGCCATAGTCCTGAACGTGCATCTCGCTCGGCGAAAAGAGTTAAGGTCACTCAATGGTATGTCGTACCTTTACAACCTCCCTCTCATATCAAGATGGATTACTTAACGTGCTATACGGCTCATAATCGGGTATGAATAAAAATCAATGAAACAAGTAAATAAAAACATTCTCTATGAGAAAGTTGGTGGCATATAGGATTTGAAGGCAATGGTGGTGTAAAAAGGAAGGAAACAAGGGTCTAGTAATAAGGAAAAATGGAATAGTCCTATATTTAGCACATTTCTATATGTAGGATATAGTATGTTGTTCGTGTGCTAAATATAGGACTATTCCATTTTTCCTTATTACTAGACCCTTGTTTCCTTCCTTTTTACACCACCATTGCCTTCAAATCCTATATGCCACCAACTTTCTCATAGAGAATGTTTTTATTTACTTGTATGTAGTATCATTTCAATAAATAACTTTAATAATAAGAATTATAATTATATGAATTTGGACTATTAATTATTGGTTGTCCTCGCCCGCGCCCTCGTCTCCTGCGGGGACGTCCTCCTCCCCGGCCTCCCCGCCATGCTGGGTTCTGCCAGGGTGGCAGTGGCCAGGGAGGGAGCACAGGCGGCGGTGGCAGCGCTGGTGGTGCCGGCGGTGGCAGCGCTGGTGGTGCCGGCGGGGGCAGCGCTGGTGGTGCCGGCGGGGGTAGCGCTGGTGGTGCCGGCGGGGGCAGCGCTGGTGGTGCCGGCGGGGGTAGCGCTGGTGGTGCCGGCGGGGGCAGCGCTGGTGGTGCCGGCGGGGGTAGCGCTGGTGGTGCCGGCGGGGGCAGCGCTGGTGGTGCCGGCGGGGGTAGCGCTGGTGGTGCCGGCGGGGGCAGCGCTGGTGGTGCCGGCGGGGGTAGCGCTGCTGGTAGTGGCGGGGCTTCTGGAGGTGGCGGGGTGAAGGGGAGAGGAGTCGGAGGATTTATGTCATCCTCTTCATTCTCTTCCTCCTCCGACCCCTCTTGATTAAAAAACCCCGTAAGGTCATCTGCTGCCATCTACATGTACGTGACAGAGACAGAGAGTATGATTTTAAAACATTTTACCTTATTCTTTTTTCAAGCAAGTTTACACGTGAATCCACATAGAGTATAATATTAAATTCTTACCTCTTTTTTCAAAGTGCACTATAATTCAGCGGGTGCATGACTGACTTTTATACCTGCAAAGCCTTAACACGTGTGCAGACTGTGCTATAATTCTATTGGTCCAATTCTATCATATAAACGGCATGTGCTAAAATTTTATTGGTCAAATTTGAAAATGCTCCAATCTAAACATGGAGGTGTAGCCTACATGAAGTAAAGATGGATAGTGTGAGAACTCAGGAAGTGAACTACATGACTGCATGTAGATCTGGGATAACATGGCACCATGTAGATTGATAAGGATATGTTTTCAGGTGAGTGTGGACAGGGTCTGCAGCGTTATGAGTGTGGGCAGAAGGTCTGATTTTACATAAATGTGAGAGTAGAAGTACCTTATGGTGGCTATAACAAGTTGATTTGCAAAAGTACAGGACTATTGGCGGCATGTGGTGGTAAGAAAGTCTGCTGCTAGTGCTGGTGGTGTGTACAATGGACAAAGCACTTGAAATGTACATGAGATTGGCTTAAGTTAGGTGAATACCACACTTTTGCATGTATCATGAATTGTTGTGCGCATCACCAACACAGATTATAAATTGCAGTTTGCAAACACACAAATGTAGCATTTACATTGGCCATGGGAGCAGGTCCCCCATATATCTCTGTTGGTTTGCAGAGATATATGTATTATCCACTCAAAGGTGGGGGTGTCATGAGCACCAGCTCACTCATTGTAGCCTGCTTTTGGCATATGTACAATTCAAGGTTTAATCATGCCACCTAACAGAACGTTATCTGGCAGAATTGAATTTTCATTACTTCCATGTTAATGCAATATGTGGCTTCAACTGGTCTACTGTTATGGTTACCATTTAGTGGTCTTGCTGGACACAACTCAACAACTGGTGACATACACAATGCAAGGCAACTGTCTGCAGCCACTTGCTACAAAAGAAAATCTGAGCCTTGTATTATACAAAATATACACAAATACACAAATACACAAATACACAATACATGCATACACCATATAAATAGGCTGAATTACAGCCTTGGTCTGCTTCTGTCAGCTAGACCAGTCCA
Organism: Eunapius fragilis; assembly: GCA_963681505.1. Lineage (NCBI taxonomy): Eukaryota > Metazoa > Porifera > Demospongiae > Spongillida > Spongillidae > Eunapius > Eunapius fragilis. Next base: position 5,022,137 of record OY811977.1, on the reverse strand, counting down.
ATCACAATATTTGGTGGACAAAGAACTCAGTCATAGTATTAAGTGCAGACAAGCATAGCGATCAGAAGTTTGTCAGCAATGTGTATGCCACCACTACAAGGGACTGGACTGCTACAGTGCAATTTAGTCCAATGGTTAACTAAACTGGACTCTTTATGGCAGCTGTGAGGTTATAACATCAAAATGATTTCCATTCGTCCAGTAAATATACATTGATTTTCTTTCAACATTTTGAGGAATGTTCGGATCAATCTGACCAGGGTCTGCCACATATGACCAATTTGAAGCCACAGCATCAAAAGAGTTTACATTACACAACAGTAGGTGTGATAGTGTCAACATTTCAATATGTGTACCATAGCTACCCATCTGATCCATTTTTGTGGTAGCTATATATGTCTCAATATCATCCCCCCCCTCATACTGTTCAGATGTTATTATAAGGTGAGATATGTGTCGCATGTGCCTAATGATACACATTCTCACAGCATAGTGCTGATCTGGTGAACCAGTTATTATTTGTGAGAAACATCTGAAGAGACAATTGCCATCGCCTATTGCTCCCAATATTCTTTCAGTGTTAGGACGATTTAAAAATACGTTGGGGCCACCAATTTCAAAATTATTTGTATTGTGGAATCTAAGGCCCAGTTGTGTACATTTCTCACGTTGCCACACTTCATCCGTTTGGTAATACCGGAGATGTGTCCAAGTGGTTTCTCTCTCTGCTCGAAGCACCCTTACATCACCCACAGTAAGATCTATAGTAGATGAACTGGGTGCACACTGCTTAGGTGGCCGCCCTCTAGGTCTTTTTCCACTTCCTAATGTCTTAGATTTTATAGGATTATAAACAGTGGATTTAACCTGGGCTTTGGTGGATGTACTAGGATGGGGAGGTATATTGTCCAATGTCAGACCTATACGCTGAGGTTTACTCTTTATTGGTTTAGGTACTGCAGACAGCTCTATACACGGAATGTCACTTCTATACTGTTTACGTAACCTGTTTACTTCTTCAGTACACTCCCTGCTGACTTTTATCGATGTAGGATCAAATGCTAAGAGATACAGACCAGCCAGTGTTCTCACACGTGACATGGCAACATAGGCCATTCCTGTTGCAAATACATCCCTGGACAGGTCCACAATTGCACAGTCTAATGACAAACCTTGGCATTTATGGATTGTAACTGCAAATGCCAATATTAAAGGAAACTGTTTTCTGTACACATAGAAATGGCGTAATATTTGAAACCTACTACGCACGCGTTCAATTTTAAACGGCAATTTAGGAGTGTGATCAAATGTAACCTGAATGCAGTCCTTGCTAATAGCAGAAACAGTACCCAGTGCTCCATTGACCAACCCTTGACTGGTATCTAGATTCCGTCTTAGCATGACTCTAACACCTACAGCCAGTTTTAGCTCTGCCTCTAGACCAGCAGTCATATTACAATCTTTATTTAACTTTTCTAGTGCAGATGATGCCCTTTTAGTCCACTTCACTTTCCCTGCTGTTTCATCAAACTCATCTATGCAGGACATGTGTACTATTTGTGAGCCTGCTTTTGAAAGCATCTCTGTGTTAAATTGGTCACAACATTGTCTCGTAGCAAACAGACACACAGGGGACAAACCCTGGCCTAATAGTTCTTGGAATTTTTCTACAGCTGTGCATTTTTTGACAGCAGTGTTTAAAAGTGCAACAGTTTTATCAGATATACAATTCACCCTGACTTCATTTCATAACTGACCAAATTCTGGGTCCCGTTTTTGTCGTTCATTTATGGTCAGTTCATCATACACTACAGATTCCCTCCAAATGTTTACTGCTGTCACACAGCCTAGCCTTGCGGCAATGATTTTATATTTGAAATGTTTTGGAACACCATAGAACCATTAACAGGAGGGAGCTGTAGTAAATCACCAAAGAACAGAATGTTCATGGACCCAAACCATTGATCACCTCCAAACAATTCTTCAAGCCTCAAATGAATGTAAGCTAAGGTCAGGCTTGATAGCATACTAACCTCATCAATGATGATCAACTTTACATGCATGAAACCGTTTCGCATTACTTTAAGTGATTCTTTAGGAAGTGACCAGTAAGTCGATGTCTTAGAATCATGCTCTATTGGTAGTTGAAATAGTCTATGTACAGTTACACCATCTATGTTAAATGCAGCCAATCCTGTAGGAGCTGCGAGTGCACACCTGATGGAGTCTTTGTTATCCTTCCAAAGTTCATTAACCTTTCCTCGGATCGTATGAATTAGGAAGGATTTTCCTGTACCACCCACACCACTAATGAACATACACAAGGGCTTATGTGTAGTACAGGAGCATTTGCTATTCTCATGCAGTTTTTGGTGGCAAAGATGGTCATTAATGTTATTGAAGATTCGTAATTGATCTGCATTGAGCTTAGCAACCCGATCTTCAACTGTATCAGTGTGTAGCTCATTCAGATGGAACACATCTTCCATTGTTGCCTTAGCTTCACCGTTAAAGAAAGCATCTTCCTCAGCAGGAGGTGCAGCAACTCCTTCCTCCTCTCTTGCTTCATTGATTTTCTTCACTGCAGTCTGTGCTTTCAGCAATGCCTGCAGTTTTTCATGGTGTTCTGACAGATTAACATTGCTACCAATGTGACGGTTAAAAGCAACCTCAGCTGTTTCCCCTTCTTTCACCATATCACATTCATTTCGAAACGGAATGAATAGTAACATGAGAGAATAGTAATAGTCCTCTCTCTGGTTTTCATTTGAGGGATCAAACAGCTTGTGATTTGGAAGAAGAGGCTTTTTTAACTTCTGGTAAACCCAAGTGCCATCACTGCTAGCCCCGTGATACTCGTACCACTGTACAAAATCATACAGGCACACATTCTCCAACTCTTTTGGCCTAGCAGGGTAAAATATGTCTACCATACTCCCCTCTAATATATCTGTGGAACTGGGATCAAGCTTTTCAACTTCAACAAGCTTTTTATGACTCTTAAGCCTGCGTTTTCGTTTTTGAGGCATTGCAGTATCAACCCATTTCACAGTTACTGATTTCTCAGTGAGGTGGTCTCCAAGTAAGAGGTCACTGGCTTCATAGAGACCACACTCTCTAGAACGTAAGCTCCTTACACCAAAGGACCAAAGCTTGCTGTAGATACTGCTATTAGAATTGACCTCTTGCCATACTTCCTGCATGTTACTCTTCTCTGCTTTGGTTACGTACCCTGTTACATAATGAGCTAGGGTTAATGAAGATTCGGCAGTGAACTGTATGTCCATATTGGCCTGCCACAGCAGAAGCAGTAGTGGATTGTAATCATTCACTCTGCATTCCTGTTCTACTCGACTAAGGAGGTAAATTTTTTTCCTCGATTTGAGGCATTCCTCCACTGGGTTTAGCACTGCATGCTCAGTCACATCACGTGGAAAATTAAATCTGCATTTAGTGATAAACCCCCTTTTGAGCTTTTGTCTGCGTTTGCAATAGTTGGTACATTTATGCATTTGATATTTAGTGACCAATGCATGGAGTTCAGGGTTGAGGGCAGCATCAGGAATTTTGCATGTTATGCGCTCTTGGATCCACTCAAGAACGTCTTTTGGATCACTCTTCCCAATCTCTGGTGCTCCCTGAATCCACAGTAATGCATGATAATGAGGGGCTCCCCACATCTGATATTCTTTTTTCCAAAAGAAATGCTCTACTACCCCCAGCACGGATCCTTTTAGTAGAACGGTGTTAAAAAATTCATGAAAATTTGCAGAGAATTTTCTGGACACTGAAACAGGATCTTCAATGCAAAGCTTAGATATGGGATAGCTAGGAGGATGGTCATTGACCTTCCTTAGGTACCTATCTATGTGGGTTGAGTTGTACTCTGCACAACTTAAAGTAATAAAAAAAGTTGGCGATCCATACTCTCTCAGCATGCATTTCAATTCACTACTTCTATGGAACCATGCAGTACCGCTTAGTCCCACGCACAGATTGAAATATGGTGGAAAGATTTGCTTCTACACCTTCATCAGAATTTGAAACTCTGGAAAGGAATTCATGCACAGGCACTTTACCCTTAGATGTCGTTTTAAGAACATTGTAAATGCCTGCAGAAATCTGCCGCATCTCTTACTGCCATAACAAAAAGAAAATATATTGCGGATCTTTTCTGAATCGAGAATCTTTGTTGAGCAGCCGAGATTTAGCATACTCAGATGCTGATAAGTGCATGTCTCGAGGGTGAAATTCACCAAACTGCCCAGAGGGAAAGAGTGTTGGAAAGCACATCACGTCAAGATGTCGCTGTCTGCTTTCAATAGGACTGTCTTTAACATTTTGCATCTTGTACTGCTCAACATCTGTTTTTATTGACCCTTGTTGGTCAAGGGATCGAATAGTGTACGCATGTAAAGCAGCCACATCATCAGTCGACGCTTTTTCTAACATTGTGCTAGAAGCTTTGTCAACTACTTCAACAATACCTTTAGCTGCCTCATCTAATGATGCATCATCTACATTGTTATAAAGCCAATTTATTTCTTTGAGTTTTTGAATGGCTAACTTTACAGCATTTACATCCACTAGTGTTTGCCATACAACTTTATCCTTAGTTGGAACACCATTTACAATTATGTACAATTGAGGGTCAGGCAAAGCCACAAGAAGGTCAGTCCTATCAAGTTCAACTTCTGATAAAGTGTCCCATGTTTTATTTAGTGGCAGTGGCAGAAAGAACATGCAACCTCTACAGGCTTGCAGTGCATTATATGCTGGCACTTTACCTGAATATGTTCCAAGCCACACAATAATCTGAAAAGCCTTTGCTCTCTGAATCAGTTGTTTACTGAGAGCATTTAGCAACTTTAGTTCCTCTGGTATGGGTTCAGTGGCAAGCCCATTTAGAACACTTCTAGCTGGTATAGTATTCTTGTTTAGAAATGGTCGGCAGTACTGACAAATGTATATTAGTTGTTCAGTGACACCATTCTGCAAAACATGGGCTTTCGTTCTTTGCCATGCGTCAGTTTCATATTTGTCAAGGCTAAAGTTTACACAAGACACTTGTTTGCGCTTGCATAATCGTTCACAGCTACAACATGCAAACTCTGCATCGTCATTGAACTTGGATTGTAGCTCAGCTATAAGGTCAGCATGCGTAACTTTCAAGCCTCTCTCAATGCAGCCTAGACCAGATGATGAGTGGTCTTCACTAACTACGGGATGCTCTACTCCATCCACACTAAACAAATCTGACAAATTCTCCTTCAAGCCCAGAAAAGGTATCAGCTCGTCAATACTTCCACTAGAAAGTGCTGAATCAATAGCCAAAACGTTCATGTGGCATTTGCGAGCTTTATAAAGCAGCCTAGTGAAAGCCCTTAATACAGGAAAGTGAGGTGAAGCTGCCCTAATAACTCGCAATGGACTAGAGCATTCTGGAAGCTCACATTTAATAGGATGCCCAAGCTGGTCAATAATCCCAGAATGCAATTTCAAAGTGATACCAGTATGAACATGACCACACCCTGAATCAAGATCATCAAGCCCAGCTCGAAGATCTTCAATGGACATTTGGAACAGTGACTTTGTCCTCAACACTATTGCTACTTCTTCACTAGTGAGGTTGCGACACTCATTTGTACATTTCCATTTCAAGGGGCGCATGGTAACCTTATCTCTGTCCCCTATCTCCTCTGACACTACACACCTACCATTGAGGTCTACTGGAATGGCCCCAAGTCGTTTTGTGTAAGTGTACGAAGTATTTAAAAAGTAAGGTTCAGAGTCAGCAGTATGATACCTATGCCCTACTAAAATATCACTTTCTCCTATTTTCATTCTATTTATTTCACGGATAGTTTTTAGCAATGACCCTGCTTTTGCTCTTCGTACACTTAGTGCTTTAGAAACCAATGCCTCTGCCCCAATCTTACTTACTGCTGCACGGGCAGATCTAGTAACAACCTTTTGAGCTAGCAATGGATGAGACTTACAAAAGGCATCATTTACTTCACTTAGAAGCTCACTATCCCTAAGAATAGCTTTTTCAAGACCACCATTATACTCCATTAGTGCATGAGATTTGGGTTCATACAAGGAGTAGCTATATGGGAGAAGGATATGGTTGCAGTTATTTTCATTTCACCTATAGTTCTCAGCCCTTGCAACTGTAATTATATTCATACAGTTGCAACATATGTACATGGCTAGACAGATAAGGAAGCCTTCACATAAGGAAGCCTTTTTATACATCAGATTAAAACAATAGACACTACTACTGTACACACAGTTGCATGCTTTACATGTGAAGTGAATGGTTTGTGCAGATCCGTGCTGTACATAGTTGTGCGGGCCCTACTACCGCGTTTGGTCAGGTAGTAGGGTGACAAGCCCGACCAAACACCGCCCGACTATGCTCTACAAATGTTGCATGCACAGCTTTTTAATGTTAATACAACATGCCATAACATACCTTTGGGTGGTAGTGGTAGTGCTGTGACCCCTGCGGTACCGCGTCCTCTCGGAAGCACATTTAGCCAATCGGACAGCGGGGTCATTCCAATACCGACTCCTTTTAGATGCTTTAATGGCAGCTGAATTGTCGTCGTATTTCTGCCTGTTAGCAGCGCGGTTTCCCTCGAGGTCCTCTTCATATCGCCGCCTTTTAGCAGCATGGTTCTCCTCGAGGTCCTCTTCATATCGCCGCCTTTTAGCAGCACGGTTCTCCTCGAGGTCCTCTTCATATCGCCGCTTTTTAGCAGCACGGTTCTCCTCGAGGTTCTCTTCATATCGCCGCCTTTTAGCAGCACGGTTCTCCTCGAGGTCCTCTTCATATCGCCACCTTTTAGCAGATCGCTTAGATTCAATATCTGCGTTGTAGCTGTCGCGTACAGAGGCCTTCTTCTTTTCGGGATCGACCTTGTAGCTGTCGCGTAAAGAGGCCTTCTTTTCGGGATCGGCCTTGTAGCTGTCGCGTACAGAGGCCTTCTTCTTTTCGGGATCGGCCTTGTAGCTGTCGCGTACATGCAGAGGCCTTCTTCTTTTCGGGATCGGCCTTGTAGCTGTCGCGTACAGAGGCCTTCTTCTTTTCGGGATCGGCCTTGTAGCTGTCGCGTACAGAGGCCTTCTTCTTTTTGGGATCGGCCTTGTAGCTGTCGCGTACAGAGGCCTTCTTCTTTTCGGGATCGGCCTTGTAGAGCGCTCTGGCTTTAGCTTTGTTCTCGTCTTGCTTTTGGAAGTATTCCGCTCGTTGCTTAGATCTCTTCTTTTGATTACGCGAAGGCATTTTTAGAAAAACAACTTCACTAGCCAAAGCAACAACTAAACTGCGATAGGAACACCAGTTATTTTTAGTGCAGGTTAGAGTATTTATACTGCCTAAAATTATTAATAAATATCTCATACATTAT
>OY811977.1:4717263-5012022 GCA_963681505.1 Eunapius fragilis | reverse complement strand
GGTTCAAGTAATGTGATTCGCTGCCACACTGCCAGTATGCCACTTATGATTTAATTACCTGTCCAATTACTGCAGAATTTGAGCAGCATGCAAGCGTATACGAGTGTACGCGCAAATCTGTAATGAATATCATTATCGTGTCAAACGTCACGCCCCCCCCCCCCCCCCCCATCTAAGTTCAGCTTCGCCCCCCCCCCCCCCCCCCCCCCCCCCAGTATCAGCCCCGGTATCCTGGATCCGTTGTTGTACATTAAAAACAAAAGCCGTTAATAAAACCGGTCACGTGATCATCCATTCATCTTTTGGTGTACGTCGCCAGAACTACCATGGTGGTGCATTTGTGGGCAACCACATACACAAGACACTTGAGGTACATGACATATAATATGCATGTAAGCACTGATCATATATAGTGTAACTCATAGAGTACAAACCTGGAAACTTTATCATAATTGCTACGGCTCAGAGAGAGGCCCGTGCCCTCTTGCAGGAAGCAGAACTGGTAGCTGGAACATTCAAACAGACTTTCTCACTGTTTGCCAAGTGCCACTTCATTTACAATCAGAATTATGTGTCGGAAGCTGGATCTAATGATCTAGGTATGAAATGCAGCACATTGTGTCTCAATGCAAAATAATACATTGTATCAATCATCATTTAGAACATGCCATTGCCACTTTCATGGCACATTTTCGTGCTACATTTCCTGGAGAGAACATCCCAATAAAGATGCGTATGCTGGGAGACCATGCAGTAGATTGGATCCGATCCAATCAACATGCACATTGGATTTGGGCTCATGGGAGAACAATTGTTCTCCCATGAGCCCATAAGGAGCCGAGTCCATACATGCAAGATTCAATCGTCTATACTAAACTTACTGCACGGTCTCCTCAACCAGTCATCAGTGGAGAAGCTTAAATACATAATGAAGGAGCACCTGCTTAGCATATCACCTACACTTATAACAGCTAAACCACCCCCAAGTAAAAGAGCCAAAAAATCACCATAACACCATCTCCATCGTTTATCATATTTCCCACATGCTATTCACATTGATCATACCTTTAGCTTCAATAAAGAATCGAATGACATTTGACCGAATCATATGTGTAAGCGATAGCGCGACCCGGTTGTCATGGCACATGAGATATGGTTAACTTTGTACGAATATCGAGAGCCACCTTCAAAAATAATGATAAACTTACTCCGTCCCATCTATAGCACAGTGGTATACTTCATCCTCACAGGAAAAGTTCCTGACTGTGTGTGTAAATCAATGAATGAAGGGACTACGCGATATGCTGTCACTTTGCAGTCACACCGTGACCGAATGTGTAAGCTGTAATCGTGGCACTTGTTATAATCGATACAAAACAGACCGTATTCTTACAATATAAAGTCCGTGCTTGATACATCTTTTAACAAACATCCAGATTTCTACGCAGCTTGATAGTAATATTCTGTTGCTATGTGCGTGACGTCATATTCCAATATTTCTGGGCGTAGGTATTTTTATCCAACTTCTTAATGAAATGAAACAGTAGTGATTAGTAGTAAAACGTCTCCTGTGCATGGTGCATTTCGTGTGCATAGCGCTTAACTGGACCCATCGGACCAGGAACTCGAGGTTCTATTATTCTGTACGTCCGTATTTAGTTGTTTTACTTACAAATTGCGTTCCGAATTCGATTCAGCCGATTTGTACACCTAGTTTCGCAAGCCAGGCATCGAACCTCAATAGATCCTGCTGATACGCACGTCCTCGTTCACGGACCTTTGGAAAGTCGCTGTACTTCTGGTTACGACTGCCATACTGCGGTGGCCTGGAGGTCACTTTGCACGCATAGCACCACTTTACATGGGATCTTTTTGTATCCAATTCTATTTATTTGATTGTTAGATAACATCAGTGTCATGTATATATAGCAATCATGCATGCATGGGTTTAGTTCAGTACAGCCACAGCAGGTGAACATTTCTTTGGGTCTGGGTTTCAACTAATTGAGAGTTGGTTTGATAATTAAACCAATGAAATATTTTGTGAAGGCATGCAGTAGGGTCTACGAAAAATGTATTTCATGATATATAGCATTCCAACCTATTCAGACATGGAGTGTTAATTTAATGCTTGCTGAGGTTTCGCCGTGCTCTCCATACATGACGTCACAGATTTTGCAGCATGAACTCGGTACTTGAGTTGGATGAAAGTTTATTGGCAGCGGGAGGGAGTATCGAATTGCCCTTATCCCTCCCCCCCCCCCCCAAGTCTCGTACCCAGACTCATTACGTAAGCATGATCGCATAATGTATAATGCATGCGATAATGCTACTCCCCCTCAACGCTGACGCAGTGTTGCGTTGGCGGTTATGAAGTCATAGCCTTGAATAAGATTAACTTCCGCAGCGTACTACATGTCCACATAGCTGAGCTGTTGTAGCAACAGCACATGACCAATTATTATAACGTACCAAGAACTCTACTCAAAACAAAGGAGCGCCCATTTAATATGTAGCAAATAAACAGAACTCAAACGTTCAATGCATGTATGCACATGGCTCATTCAATTGAATCTTTTCAATTACTTTTTCCAGAATCGCACTATGCAGGACAAAAATTACACCGAGTTTCATTTGATTCGAATTCAGTAGCACGATTCTCTAATTACATTACGTGACCATAATTCCGAATATAAAAAGCAGAACATTACCTAAATAATCCTTGCGACGTCAGCTGAAGACAAGAAAATGGAGGGTGGTGAGAAAAAAATCGTCTCTGTGCTCAACTTTTGCCGAAGATTTCTGCAATTTGTTTTAGTCGTTGTCAACATGATCGTATCGGTAAGTCGGTATGTACGTACATTTATAATGACCTTGGACCATGTATACAGCGAGCCTACTAATGGACTGAACAAATTTAGTTACACTCGTTCAAAAGCGCTGAATTCAGTCGTATGGCACCATAAATGAAGGCAACGCTGTATTAAAGCGTTTGATTCATTCGTGGATACCCTGTATAACGTGAGAGTGCAAATGTGAGTCGCTTGTTCTGATTTGGGCATATGATCACGGCAGTCCGCATGTTTTAAAATACTAACGCAAAAGTTAACCATTGGCCCATCCATCACTTTACAGGATCTGTCAGATGAGTATTGTTCGAAATAACCGGTATATTCCGATGCGCGATTAATCTATATTCGGTGCAGCAATGTCATTAAAAAAAATCATTACAGCACTTTGTAAGGAAAGTACAGCTGAGTCTTAGATCACAGCTCACAGCAATTGACCTGGATTCCAGTCTATAGTATCTGCTTGACCGTATCATATAAGTTTGCGTTAAATTAAAAAAAATTCATACGTTTGTTTATCCCAGAAGTAGTTAGTTGATGCAGTAAATATAGCATTCACATTTCTTAATTGAGAGCTCAGTAATACGGCACAGGCTCCAACGCATAGATCACACATTCATACAAAACAAACGCCACGAGTAGACAATTACTCTAGCGCACTATTTTATATATGCATTTGTTGCGACTTGTTTGCGTGTGATCATGAAATCACCTGCAGGTGCTGGGCTTTGTAGTTATGATTGTTGGCATAGTGGCAAAAATCAGTGAAGGAAAGTACATTCTGATGTCAACTGACAATACCGATGAAGAGATTTCGTCTATCACGACCATGTTGATCGTAATTGGACTTTTCATATGCATTGTTGGAGCATTTGGAGCTGTTGGTGCCCTTTTCGCTGGAACTACTGGTGGACGTGGCATCCTTCTGTTGGTAAGAAGACGGTGTTGGTACATTGTGAGCATGGTGTATTGTATATGTAATCACTTCTCTGCCCTTTATAGTATTCAGTCACTTTAAGTGTGCTGGTTATCTTTGAGTTTTCAGGAGGAATTGCAGCGGCCGTGAAAAAAAATGAGGTGAATTTATAGTCTTGTGTATTCTCGAAATTTTTACCCATTTTTGTTATGGCACTCTCTTGTGATGTTTATGAATTCCATTCTTGCTAGATTGGATTAGAATTTCGGCAAGGAATCTTAGACTCATTTTTGCACATTCCAACTCATCCTTCCTATTCTGATTCTTGGAATGAATTTCAGCGGTCGGTAAGCCATTAGTTTCTTAAACAGATGAGGTATAATATACTGCATATATAGTTTCAGTGCTGTGGAGTTAACAACTACTCGGATTGGACTTCAGCTCTTAATGAGTCAGTTCCACTGTCATGTTGCAAAGTTGATCCTTGTCAGTCCGAATTTTGGCAAAAAGTAATTGCATGCATAATTTTGTGAGACATATTGCATTTGTCCATACCATTCTAGGGTTGCGCTGACTCTATAGTTTACTGGTTGGACTCCAATGCCATAGGATTGACAGTAGTTGCTCTCCTCTTTGCAATTTTACAAGTAGGTATTCAGCAATAATAAGTCGCAAAATGAAAAATAATTTATTCTTTTACAGATTGTAGGAGTTGTTGCCAGCTGCTTTGTCACATTCTACACAAGTCAAGCAAACAACTACCAGAAATTTGTTTGAGTGAGGATAGTGGCTTTATATTCTGCTGCATACATGTACTTGTGCAATAGTCTAAAATCATGCATGCGTATCTTGAGAGACATATCATTTATGTTGTGTAATTTATTGAAGTGGATATAAAATTAAGCAGCACACTCAAAAACCAAAAAGGGTACAAGAGACGGGAGTGCCCTCGCAGAACTAGAGCAGTATTGACTCTTTGGGTCCGTGTACTTTTCCACAATTTAATTTTCCTTTTTGCTATTCATACAAGGAGGGCAATTTGGACAATGTTTCTCGATCGTGAAGGAATTCAATTTGCGGTCTCAATCTAGCGCGTTGCAACATAAAATGAAAAATGAAATATCGTCGTCTTGATCAATAAAATCAGAGATTATATATAGAGGGATTGGCAACGAGTTCACTTAACGCTAATTAACGCGTGCCATCCGCACGTGAATCCATAGAAATTTCCTGTTCCCCTAAGTCTCCAGGCAACCTTGTACAGGCACTTCGAGTATGAAAAGCTAGACATAAGTCCACTGATCTGACAACCAGTTTTGCTTTATTCCTCAATCAACTATAATCCTATAGGAATGGATTGGCATTGACCTTTGGGTGATATGGTTTAATCCTTGCTAACTTACAAGTTACAAAAGTCATATTTATATCCTGGAGGCTTCACGACCATGCAGCACTAATTGCATTGAAACAGAGCCACCATAATTTGGCGCACTGTGAACCTTAGTAGCATGTAATGGCCTGTTCCAGTAAAAGAAGTGGGGTTTGGGCATGTGGAGGTGTTGGGGGGGGGGGGGTTGCTAATTTTGGCGGTATTTATAGTTACAGTAAAGAGTGGGAGGAGGGAAGATGAGAGTCACAGGACTGTTTTTCCATTTGTGCAGCCATGCATTATCCAAATTCCACTCGATCCAGACCCCCTTCACAGTGCACCAGCTTCTGAACCCATTCCATTACATCACAACTGCTCCTGTTGAATCCCTTTGCCCCCCCCCCCCCACACACACACACACTCTTCCAAGCAACAATAAATCCCATCCCCTCACCACAGATGACAAATGGGATTGTGTAGGGGGTATTTTAAGGTTACATTCGAGATGGGTGTGAGGAGTAGAGTAGGATCGTTTGAAACCAATTGGACTTTTAAGCAGTAGTGGTTGCATGCTAAACTTTTATACACATTCAACACAGCGAAACCGCTATCCGGAGACGGGCTGCAACGGTACTCCGTCTCTTTCGAACATGACGGGCTTCTACGTAAATGTCACGGCAACGTTTAGTGACGGTGCCCGTGTGTGTGCAATGGTAATCGACGAACGCTTCAGCACGTACCGTCCACATAGTTATTGACGTCATGGTCACATGATTATTATTATTATTCTGACTGGTATAAGTGAAAATGAACGGCAAGCGACGCTACAGTTCAGTGGCGTAGCGAGGGGGGGGGGGGGGGGGGGGCAGGGGGGGACATATGTCCCCGGGCGCAGGGGGTTTAGGGGCGCCAAAATAGACAATTTGCACAGATAATTATCGCGCTAACGCGAACGGGCCCCGGGCATATCTTGAGTCAAACATCTGCACTCGATCTGCACGCAAACTTTTACATTTATTTCTAATCACCGACATTGAAGATACGGTATCCAATTATCACCTCCATAATCTGTTGAATACACCCATGCATGACACATTGCAGTTCCAACTTCAGGGTTATCGCTCGCTGCCATTGTGAGCCTGTTATGCACAGGCTCACAATGGCAGCGAGCAGTTAGCATTACTGATCGTACAGACAGGTACACATAGCGCCAGTCCATAGCGCGAGGGTAGTTTTGCGTGGGCGGAAACTTCCCCAAACTAAATTTCTTATTGTAAACGATTGAATGTACGAAGGCATAGGTTGCTTGCGAGCAGTGTATTAAATTATTGTCTGTTAATACGAAAGTATCATGTTTTTGTGGCTTAAAAAGTGCGAAAGTTGCAAAGCGGCTGCTTTAGAGGAGCTTTGCATACCCCCTTGCTGGGATGATCGAGGCCCGGCACATCCCTCTCTGCCCTTGCGGCTGCATACTAACCCTCGCTGCAAAATCCTAGATCCGCCTCCGCCCCTTTATTTGTGGGGGGGGGGGGGGGGGGGGGGGGGGAGGGGCGCCATAATTGCATTATGTCCCCGGGCGCTCAACAACCACACTACGCCACTGACGCTACTGTCACCACTGTGGGGAATACGTGTGTATATCTACATGTCCTGAATGCTTCAAAATCAGCAGATGGAACACGCATACTGGTCTCCTGGGAGGTTTTTTTTTGTATCAGATGAACGTTTGCTGGCAAGAGAGTTGTGCCTTTCGCATGCATTACGGTATACTCTTTCCAATCAGTAAGTTGTTGTTTTATTTTATTGTTGGGCTTACGATTTTTGTTTCCTCGCTTACAGTCGAAGTTACTTTAATCTATTTTTCTCACCTGCGACTTTTTGTAACAGATGAAGGTTTGATGACGAGAGAGTTGTGCGTCTGTCATACAGGTTCACGCCCGTGTCATCAATAACCTAACCACAATTGTGATTAAGCAAGTACTTCGCGATCGTGTGGTTCTCATCCTATAATCATATCTTTCAACAGAATCCTACCAGTACAGTTGTTTTGTACATCAATGCGTACAAGGACCAAGCAAAATACTTGCGTTTCCCTTTCGTACATGCCTATGTATTTGTACAATGACTTTGTCAAAACTATCAGAATCTGAGAAAAGTGCATCTGATGGTGTGGTGCTGCATGGGCAGAAGCGGCGCGGTGTCTAAAACGTACCGACGGTACGACACGGTAAAAAGCGAACCTCTTTAACCGTCGATTTACCGAAGTGACGGATTTTAACGTATAAATGACGTGACAGAGTGACGGGGAAAGAGACGTTACCGTCCACTCTCAGTCCACAGACGGCCCGTTGAAATTGATTTCAACGGTATCCGCCTACATCTAAGAGACGGGTAAGGTCACGTGATGAGACGTTACCGTGTCCATGTAACGGTTTCGCTGTGCAAGAAGGGAACAACACACTCTTGTCAACTGTAATAAAAGCTGGATAGAGCAGGCTAGTGGTAGTACTCAACAATCAAGAAACAGACTATTCTCGCGAGGCTGTGGGCGCTCGCCGTTCTTTTGCGAATAAATTCACATTCCCTTCCAAAAAATGCAGGTTGTCAACCAAACGCGTAGTGCACATCACTATACTTGGACGCTAAAATGTAAGGAATGTGCTACAAGCCAGTATAGGTTTTATAGTACTAGCTTGCTTAGCAATGACTACACTGTCCCACAAGATTTGCATACTCGATATGTTATACGGGTGGTTCTGAGCGCGTTATTGGCAAAACAAGAATGGCACGCAAAAATACAACCATTTTTAAGTTGGGGTAACGGATTTCAGAAAGAACAACCCGTCGATTCACTAGATACTGTCCCACAAAAAAGAGCGCACCCAACATTGGAATTTTTCGCTGAACTTGGACAAAAATAAAATGACGCGGAGAACTCTCGATCCTGAAAAACTTGTTAAAATACACATATACAATAAGCTGCTTGCGTACTACAGTGAAACGTGCTTATCCATCTTTGTTCCAAAACGCCAGCGAATTTTCGTACCCCTTTCACACTTCGATGTACGTGTGATTCACAGCAGGTCGGATGGCACACATAAAATTGCAAATATCTATGGCTCACGTGACGCGTTGCCCAATCCCTCTATATATTATCTCTGATAAAATGAACGGTGCTCGATCATGGTCTAGAAGCAGTGCCGACCCGTCTCGAATGACCAGAATCGATCATGTATGAATTTTCAAGCGGTAGCCTTGCATCCTTATTTAACAAGTAAGTAAAAACATTCTCTAACGAGAGAGTTGTTGGTTTATAGGATTGACCAATGGTGGTGTAAAAAGCACGGAAACAAGAGTGACAGAAAGTTTACTGGAAAATTGAAATAGGCCTATATTTAGCCCATTATTCAGGCATGCTTTTGTGAGTGTGCTAAATATAGGCCTATTTCAATTTTCCAGTAAAATTTCTGTCACTCTTGTTTCCGTGCTTTTTACACCACCATTGGTCAATCCTATATACCAACAACTCTCTCGTTAGAGAATGTTTTTATTTACGTGTTTCATAAGTTTTTTTTTCAACCTGTCATAACAGTAATGTAGTCAATAATCAATGTAGGAAGAGCCCTACTCAGGTGTGTTAAGACTGACTACACTTAAAATTATTAAATGGCTGCCAAATGAAGCATTTATTCATAAATATTCATACACAGACGTTACCACTGATTAATAATGTCCAATACACTTTGGATTGATAGCGCGTAATTTATATATAATGTTGTTTCCATGACAACAGTTACGCACGGTGAAATAATTGTCTTAATGTTAGAATTGAAAACCCGGGCGATAAAAGAATAGTTTTTCGCATGTTTCTGCAGTTCTTCTACTTCTGGGATACCCATATTTAATCATTATACTAGGCTTTTTAATCACTATTTCGAAACGCTTCGAGCGCTTGCAGACAAACATTAGAACTGCGAAAAATTAAGCACAAAATTCATCATTTTCGTTGTGCAACTTATGCAAACGATGTTATATTTCGTTGTGCCCACCCACATTAGTTAGACCAGTGTCAAATAAACAATATATAACAGCTTTTGTCCACAAACAACGATATTCAATCACCGGGGTTTTGCGAAAACGTAAAGAAACGCCCCCATATTTCGGAGCGCGCAACAATAAACTACTAAGGTTGCTATGACAACTGTCAATTAAATTAATTTGCGGGATTATTGAACACAGATTTGGTATAAAGAGAATAGCTACAAGAAGTACCCAAACAGAAAAGCGGCATGTTGTAATGTTTGAATTCAAATTCCAAATATAGTGTAGCCAGTCTTAACATACCTGAGTATTATCTCTTAAATGCAATAACAAATAACTTTAATAATAATAATTTATAATTGTACGAATTTGTTGTCAATTGTCCTCGCCCGCGCCCTCGTCTCCTGCGGGGACGTCCTCCTCCCCGGCCTCCCCGCATGGCAGTGGCCATGCAGGCCAGGGAGGGAGCACAGGCGGCGGTGGTACCGGCGGGAGCGCAGCTGGTGGTGGTGGTGGCGGTGGGGGTATCGCTGCTGGTGGTGGTGGGTCTATAGCTGCTGGTGGTGGTGGGGCAGCGGGGCTTCTTCTCGCGGGGTGAAGGGGAGAGGAGTCGGAGGATGAATATCATCCTCTTCCTCCTTTTCTTCCTCCTCCGACCCCTCATTATTAAAAAAAAACCCGTCAGGTCTTCAATATCCATATACCATGGATGGAGTGATTGTACTCGAAGCTTATTGCTGTGGTATTGTATGACCGTAGTGGGTGACTATGCACGTACGCGTGTATGGTTATGGTGTGTGTACATGTGCTTGCACTCGTGTGGGAGAGGCTTAATAGCATAGCATTCTTCTCTATTTATACCTTCCCCCAAAAAACCGCAACAAATATTGCTTTGAAAACATGCTGTTTAATGGCAAGCATGCATACATAGTGAACAAAATAATGTGGCAGCATGGTAAGTAATTAATGGCACTGACAATTTTAAGATGGCTGCACAAGGGGCAGACTATATTGTCGCTGTGGTGTGAGAAGCTGCATGTGAACAGTACATCACACAATTATCTTTTCATGGGGTTAGAGGAAAGTCAGTACATCCTACTGCCCTTTACTAGTTCAAGGCATTGGCGTTGGAACGGGTCAAAAGTGGGAATTAATTATTCATACGAATGGATGGTCACGTGACCAGTTTTATTAACGGCTTTTGTTTTTAATGTACAACTGATACCACCGACGGATCCAGGATATCGGGGCTGATACAGGGGCGGCGGAAGCTGAACATAAATGGGGGGGGGGGGGGGGGGGGGGGGGTCAGAGATCTCTGGTCATATTAATGCGTTGATATGGAATAAACGGTATTCCTCCAGTACTTCACGGGCCATGCCTACAATACGCAAGTATACTGGAGGAATACCGTTAATCAACCAACTTTCTCGTAGAGAATGTTTCAGTTACTTGTAAATAAGCAGGCATCCCAGTAGCAGAATCCAAGAACGTTTGGATCAGCTTGTCATCACGTGCAGACTGTCACCGGGCCGGTTTTGCGTATAATGGCTATAATACTCTGCAGTGACGGACACAGCATTTCGGCGACCGGGGGGGGGGGGGAAGGGGGGGAGGTGGGGTCCAATATGAAGAATTAATTATGGGCGTGAATTCCTCAGTGCAACAGCGTATCCTACGTATTGCCATGTGGATGATGCGCTATATCACGTGGGATGTTGTTAATTGCATTGGTTAATTAATAGTATTGATACTTAATTTTCAAGGAAGCCATGAAGATGGTTTCTAGGGGAATTTGGATACACACCTATCCTGATTCCTTTTCCAATACAGATTAACTCCTCACACTACTACAGGTCGTTCTCCTGCAGAACTGATGCTTGGGCGTAAGCCAAGGTCAACCGGGATTTCCTGTTGTTCCCAGAGGTGAGAGTCAGAGTTTGGAAAGAGCACAAACACCAGAACAAGAGGCATGATGAGCATGCTAGGGCTTGTACGTTCAGAACGCGCGCGTGACCATGCAGGTGTATGCTCTTAACTCCAGTGGCAAAGGTTCTAAATAGATCTTGGGGAAGGTAGTTGCCATGACAATATGACATCACACTTGCTGACCCTCACTAAGGACAATGACCATGTACATGCTTGTGGTTGTAAAGAAAGGGTACCTGATACATCTGAGGATGAGGATGAGGTGTTCGCAAGGGGGACACCTGACACTCCAGAGGTTGTTCTAGCAGAAACTGTTCCACAGGCTCTACCAGAACCAGTAACTGATATATCTGCAGAACCCACTGTGACACCAACAAATGCTCCTGAACCAGTTGTATTCGTCCACCAAATCATCTCTGAAGTATGCAACTAAAGGGGTAGTGTTTGTACCTTTGGACTATTCCACCTGTGCATGTCCAAGAGACTGGCTAAACCAGTTAATGTATTATTCATAGTATTTAAGGTCTTACTATAAGACCTTATCTGGCGATATTTTTGTTCATAGTTATAAATAATATGCATGTGATAAATGTGTCCACCATTTTGAAGGGCAAAGTCACACTGGAATGCCAGTAGCAGGTGCTACGGCTTTACGCGGCGAATTGAGCCTAGACCATTTGACGCCATAAAAGTTTACAGTTCAGCACTTATTACATGTTATTCAAAACGTTGAATATCGTAAGGTATACCATACGAATGTAAAGTATACCTTACATCCGTCAATTATTGGTTAAGCACTTTTCTTGGGTGTATTCACCAGGTGGCATTCTTGATCTTCCGATCTACGCTGTAGAAACAAAACCGGGATCAAAAGTACCGTTTAAGAACAAAACGGATGCTCGCGTACGGTACTGCGTGGAAAACGACCCATATCAAAGGTGCCGTAGTGGCACAACCCACAATACGAAAGGTAAGAGTTCAGTGGACTATTGGGGATAAATTGTTGACATCAGAGCATGGAGCCGCGTTTTTCAAAGACCAGCAGCCTATCATTTTGGTGATTCCGCCTCCGCCTCTTCCCAATGTCGCTACTCCTCAGGATGCCCGGCCAGCCCTAAGCGAGCAGGACAACGAGGATTTTGGTCGAGAAAGGGACGTAGAAGAGCTACAGAATGATGATGAAAAGTGGAAAACAGCACGTTGTGCAAACCTCGCCAGATGTCAACCCTTTGGAGCCACATGGGCGGAAGTGAGAGGTGCTCGATGCTGGAATTCCAGTTTGTCAGCGTGCTGCAGCAGGACTGGGCATGAATGATTTTCACATCAAATTGTCCAATCAACCACATTCAGTTGAAGACTGCTTCAACATCATGTTTCCACATGACTGCTTCAACCATGTCATAGATCTGACAAATGCAAACCTCCCAGTCAGTGTCAGGAAATTCACAAAGCATGAATTCATGCAATGTATTGGAGTGCTATTAACTACTGCCTTAGTCAATCCAGGTAACATTAAGAATCTCTGGAACACGCTAGAAAGTAGGCTAGTTCCACCATTCCATCTGAAAGAGCGATTTGGATGGGACGTGATCGCTTTCAGGACTGGAAACCCACCTCCAACTGGCTGTGCCAAGAAGAAGAGAGGATGCTCAAAAGGATCCATGTTATGGTAGATGCATTTAATGAGTGCAGGGAAACCAATTTAGTCCCTGGAAGTGAAAATGTAATTGTTTCACTTGATTTGATGAACTTGATTTGTGTTTACTTAACCACTAATCATGTTTGTGAACTAGTAAGAATGATGCATCAATGGTGAAATGGAACGTTTTCATATCATTTGCTATATGCGATGCACAGTTATAATCATTTCAAGATCTTCATGATGAGAAATGCTGATAAACTGAGATAATTTGAATTATAATAAAGGCAAGTTTGCATTTTCATTATTTCAGCCATATATTCAATGAAATCGATACATATGTATCCGCCACTGTACCGGCCTCAATATACACAGTGCTTGGTTAGGTCATGATGCATGAAGTCATCGTTTCAATATTTCGGGGCGTAGGTCTTATTGTCCTAATTGAACGGGCCGCAAACATAACTGTTAGTGGGCCACTGGCAGCATTTCCAGGGGAGGCATGCATTGTGCCATAGCGAGACATATATCCGGCCCACGCCCAATGAGGGGAAGGGTCGAACCACAAGGATCAGCTGTGGACTCCCTCCCTCCTCCACCCCCCTCCCCCCCCCCCCCCCCCCCCCCCCCCCCCTAATTGGACAATTTGTGTAGGTGTTATTTGTCGTCACCATTGTCATATATATAGGGCTATTCCATTATTTAACCGTACACCCCTACAGATCACAATAATTGCAAACGTACCCGGACAATATATAAAAGCACCCCTGGACAAGCTTATATTATATCTCCACCTCCCCGGGACAGATTTGTAAATGTCCCCTGGACAAACTTCTGTTTTGTTCCAACCCCCTGGACTAGCTTTTATGTTGTTCCCCTCCCCCCTGGGCAAGCTTCTATTATGCCTTCTAAATGACCACCCCCAGAGACATATTCCCTATACCCCCAGGGCCCGCGGAGGTTATTATAAAGTGGGAGGGGGGGGGGGGGGGGGGGCAGATTTCAGTACTCCTCTGTGTTAGCAATTAAGTTGTAACACAAATGGTTTTCCTTCGCAGTTATTCATAGTTATAACGCGCGTATAAATAAGCAAAAATGCACAATAATACCTCATATCGATCTATACAGGCCGATTGGAAAGTCGCGCAAAATCGTATAACTCCAGAATTGAACATGTAAACAAACTGCATGAGCAGTAACTTTAAATTTGATCATGCATGCTTGAACGAAGCCAAGTTTTCAAGCTAAGAGCGGTCGAAATAACTGCCTTAGTAGCTGGAAGTTTGCATGGATTGAACACGATGACGTTTTTAATGACATTCATGATACTGCAGGATTCCTATATGGAACTTACTCGAGTAGGTTCCGATAGTAACAACGTATTCGATTCATGATCATTTGTACCACATATGATGGTTTTGTATAAGCCTTTAGAGTTTTTACAATACCATATTAAGTAACAAGGTAATTCCTAAACAAAAAGCTATGATAGCAGTCACCATACATGGGTGCATTCTCATATAATAAACCTTGTTAGTTTTGTCCCCAGACCCAAAATACACATGCACCTTTCATATGCATATCTAATCACCAATACGAATGATATCATGGTCTCCATACCATCTCTGCATATTTCATTTTATGTATCTGCATGTGTCGCGATAGCTAATGAAGTGTATACTGTATAGTTCTATATTTCGAGCAAGGTCTGCATATGACACGTGACTATAGCGCCTACGTACCCAGTATCATCCAACTTTAAATAGGTATGAAGTTTACAGTACTGGCAACAGTTTCAGTTTATGCATTATATAGGCATTAGGATCAAATACCGCACTCTCCTCAGATAATGAATTTACTAGTACTTATTGAGCGGGAAATTGTGCATATGCACAAAAGTACAGTGTCCGCTACATGATATATGTTGGAAAGCACCATTTTATAACATTCCTTTACATTACATAGGCTGGTGGATGTTTGAAGGCAAACAATGTGAACTCAGCTCAGTATTCAAATCATCTACTGCTCATATTACAGTGGGTGGTTACTGTATGGAAGGCAGTAACAAGGAGACCATTGAAAGGTCATAATTGCAGACAACCTGTAGACCTTAATTATCACAGCAAGATCTAGCCAGACAATCTATTCCTTATAACTGCTTTCATATTGGTCAGCTGAATTAAGTCAGCTGGTTTATGAGGTGGATATACATATGGAAAGAACTCCTGCAGGCAAACATTGGAGCTCATTGTAACCTTTATTCATGTACACGCAATTGTGTGAGTAGTGGATCATCACACAGCTATACATGCCAGTATATATAGCACTGAACCAACACACAAGTTTATTGCATAATCACTTTTGGACATACGCAAGTGTGCTTTAGGTGCTTTTGCATTATAGTTAATAGTTTCTTCTTTACGGATAATATATAGTAACAAGGAACTTCTAATCCTTTTCCTTGTTGTGGTCTCCCTCTCACCCTGCAGCTGATAGTGCCACCGTGATCGTTGAATTTCACTAGTATTGCTGTTAATTCACGTGGTGCATGACCAAAAAATGCACCTCCCTTCTTGATGCAGACGGCACGGCAATCGTGTACGTTTCCGGGCTCCCTGCATACCTCTAGACATTCTCCAATCATAGGGGTCCAGATAGAACCTTAATTTTCTCTTGTTTTATTCCTTCCCAGGTGTCCACCTATATATAAAAAGCGCTATTATGATTATTGGATCGATCCTAGCTTGAATCAGTGTTAATCCTCGGACATTTTTCGGGCGCTTGGTTATCGACGTTGGTGATCTACCAACCGTGTACACACGTGCATTGTATAAAATCAGCTTGCGTAAAGACCAAGACTAATGCATAAGCTGTAAATAGTTGGTTTCGATCATGAAGTACTAATTCGATAACCGAGCCCCGATGCGTACGTATATACGTGCACTGCAGTCACACCCACTTTCTTTGTACGAATGGCATGAATGAAGCATTCGTTCTATTTCTTCTACGCCTCTAGGAACTTGAAGATATTCAATTTTCCCTCTTTCTTTATTCTTTTTGCGGTACAGTATACGCCGCTATCGACCGCATAGTCCTGACACTTGAGCTCGCTTTAGGTCCTTGTGATGCCATGCAGAGGGGTAACTAAGTACCATACTCCAGAAAGCTGAAAATGGCATCGTACTCTTCTTCATCCATAATGCTGCAGCTGATTAAAAGAGAATCGTTCGCGTTATATTGGCTATGAATCTACTCCAATACATCACGTGCGGTTACGTAGTTACGTAATCGTTCCAATACATTTGTGTGTGTATTTCTAACATTCTCCCCCCGTTGACTATAAGTCAACTGTGAGAGTGAGAGTCATTAATCATTAATCTAACTCCTTGATACAGCTTGATATTGCTTGTTGTGCTCTTTTAAATGCGGCTCGACGTTGCACTTTGTCTGTCGTACATGTGTCTTCCACAATTTGTGTTTCTCTTTTTTCACCTGAATTACTATTTTTCCCTTGAATCTGAACACACTTCCAATGGATAGAGGTGTTGTATTGGGCGTTTAAGAAATGCATTCTTTTTGCCACTGTTCACTCTGACTAACGCACCTCTGACTGCTCCATCTGAACCTCGTATCAACTGCTCTACCTTTCCCAATCACCACAGGGTTCTGGGAAGTTCATGGTCATACACTACAACTATATCACCAATTGCAATCACTTCTTGACCATTAGTTTTGTTAGCATATCGATGGGATTCCCTTAATTCAGTCAAATATTCCCTCCTCCATCTACGCCAAGAATGACTCAGTGTTGCACCAAGATATCTCATTCTTCGTGTCAGACTACACAATGTAAGCTGTTGTTCTCCATACGCTGGATCAAGGTCTTTAGAACACAATGGGTCAGGCAAGCTTAACAACCGATGACCAACTAGCAGATGTGAAGGTGTAAGTGGTTCTTCCATGTCATCACATGACACATAGGAGATAGGACGTGAGTTCAGTGTGATCTCCACTTCAGCGATGACAGTCAAAAGCTCATCATAACGGAGTTTAGATCGTCCAATGGTTCTCTTGAGACATCTCTTCATTGAACGTACCATCCTCTCAAATATTCCTCCCCACCAGGGAACCTCTTTCCAAGCTGAAAACCCACTTTAGGTGAATTTCGGCAAAGAAGTTTTGCAGAACAGGGTCTTTGAGCATTGTTGAGATGACTTTACTTGCAGATTTAAAAGTTTTCCCATTATCTGAAATCATACGACAGGGGAAGCCTTGTCTTGCTGAGAATCTTCTGAAGCTTCGCAAAAATGCTTCAGTTGTTAGGTTTGGAACAATATCCAGATGCCGGCACCGCTCTAATCACACAGCATGTGTAGAGACATATCCACACTTTGGTGTCTGGGTCATTCACTATGTAAAGAGGCCCTGCAAAGTCCACTCCAGTGTATGCAAATGGTTGAGCTTCTTGGACTCTGAATCCAGTGGTGAAGGCTGAAACGGTCAACTATCAAATCTTCTGCAAATTACACAATCAAAAAGCAACTTTTTCACCACTTGCCTTCCCCGAACAATCCAAAACCGTGATCTCAATTCTGTCAATGTATCCTTCATCCCACCAAGCAGTACTTTCTCATGGCAACTCTTCACAATTAGAGCTGTTATATGGTGGCTTGCATCCAGGAGAATCGGATACTTGGCAAATTCCGTAATATCTGCTTCACTCAACCGTCCCTTGCACCTCCACAAACCTTCATTGTCAACAAACATACCAAACTGTCACTTCCATTGGCTGAACTTGTTTTCTTTAAGTAGGGACTCTTGCAAGATTTTTATCCAGTAGATTTCAGCCCTTGCCAAATCGAAATCAAAACTCTGACTCTTGTGTCGACAGTCATTTCTGTTTTACAGAAATCTCAAAAACTTCATCACATAGGCAGCAGCCGTTGATATGAGCTGAACACTACAGCTTCTCTTGAAGCAGATCCATCCATTAAAGATTGTGTGCTGTATCTAAAGATTTAGTCTTCAACTCTGACACCTAATCATCAGGAATGTATTCAGCATCAAAAGTATGTTCAAAACTGCTGCACAACCATTGAGGACCATTTAGCCATAGTAAAGTCTCAGAAAGTTCTGACAGATTCATTCCACGTGAAGGTATATCTGCTAGATCCAGGACAGAACTTCCAACACTCAGCAGGAACAAGCTCACAAATGCAATTTACTTTTGAACAAATTGCTTCCACTCTCTATTACCTGTGATCCAGTGTAGTGTAACCTTGGAAACAGTGAAGCATACAGGTGATCCAAGTGACAATTTAATTTTAAGTGCATTTGTAACACTAGAGAGTAGCTTTGCCAGCAGCAATGCTCCTATAAGCTCAAGTCTTGGAAATGTTTGGCCACGAATGGGTGCCACTCTGGTCTTGGAAGCAACAAACCGCAAACTACATCCCATTGGTGTCTCGATCTTTAGGTATACAACTGCAGCATATGCACTAAAGATGCATCAGAGAAGCCTTGAAGGCTGCACCCCAAGTTTGTTTTCTCAATTCCAAGAAAATGACATCTTGGAACTGAGATTGAGGGTGCTTGCTGAAGGCTATCTACTAATCTATTCCATTTTGACAGAAGTTCTCCGGAGATAGACTGATCCCAGCTTAACTTGGCTTCACATAAGTCTTGTGCTAGCATCTTGAATTGAATTGTGACTGGCGTGATGATATCCAATGGGTCGTAGAATCTGGATACGAGACTGACTATGTTTCTCTTAGAAGGTTCTAATGTTCTTGCTGACTCTGCAATGTGATTGATGTTGAGAACTAGTCTGTCCTCTATGATATTCCAATGCACACCTAGAACTTTGTATTCTTCCTGAAGGTACTGCTCATCACCAAGGGTATTTTTTGCATATGACTCATCTTCTTTAGTAATGTGTTGGTCCAAAGTGGTTAATAGTGATTGAAGCTGGTCCTGATGGTTGATTCTACCTTGCACCACTGATGAACTGGAAACACATTTTCGCAAGTTGAACCCACCTTCAGACAACTTGTTCTTTGCCTTCACAATTAATTTATACACACTCTCTTCATCATCTGCACCAAAGGTAACATCATCAACATATATAGACCATGTAAACTTCTGGACAAATGGTGCATCCATGGACTCATATTGTTTCATGTACATGTGATGGTGTATTGTAGCGTTGAGGAGAAATGGACTTGATGATACTCCAAACACAACCCGAGTGAAACGCATCACCACAAGTTTTGGCAATTCCTTTTCAATATCATCAAGATTCTTGCCAAGAAGAGCAAGATCTTGGCAGGAGGCCTAGATCTTACCAGGAGGCTGAGATGCTGGTGTGTGTGTGTGTGTGTGTGTGTGTGTGTGTGTGTGTGTGTGTGTGTGTGTGTGTGTGTGTGTGTTTGTGTGTGTGTGTGTGTGTGTAGATGTTGCATGCTCATAAGGTTTCTTGACCACATCACATCAGTAGTGTCATGTTGTATAAACAGATCCCAAACTGATTTGTCATCTACATATGCATGTGACAATTTTGTAGCCAATGTCCCATGCCATGCTTTACACACACATGTGTGAATCATCATGAAAGTCCCCTGCTGTGCTGAGCCATTTCCCCATTGTGACAGAAATCAGTTTATGTGGAGAGAACCGAAATGTTCACACTACCAAACAAATTTACCACACATACATAAAAGTTTGATTCCTGCACATGGTAGTGACCTCCATTTTCTTCTCCAGACCTTACTCCAATATGGGTTGGTAGGCAGGGCTCTGAACACACACACACACACACACCACACACACACACACACACACACACACACACACACACACACACACACACACACACACACACACACACACACACACATGGAGGAGGGGTACATTAAGATGGAAATCTGCAATCAGCAGTAGTCTCCTGGGCAAGTGCCTTCATGAGGCCAGCATCTATTTCAAAAATCATGTCATACACATTGTCAAAGACAGAGACATTGACATTCAAAAACAAACCCAGAAGCAGTTTTAGAATTATCAGCTCTCAGTCAAATTTGTGGTTACCTGGACTAAGGTAGTTTACATACTGCTTCATGCTGTGGCCTACAAAACCACACTTGTGGTATACATGTATAAAATAAAAGGACTAGCATCAATTTCAAACCCACATGTCTTCCAAGCTAAAATGCCCTTCCTATTTTCAGGACTTACTGCCACACCATTCTTTATTTTAGAAGAGACCCATCCATCCTGTGTTGGACTGGTGTGTTGTATGTACTGGAATGGTGTGTTGTATGTACTGGACTGGTGTGTTGTATGTACTGGACTGGTGTGTTGTATGTACTGGACTGGTGTGTTGTATGTACTGGACTGGTGTGTTGTATGCACTGGACTGGTGTGTTGTATGTATTGGACTGGCCATACCAGTCCAATACACCAGCCCAGTACATATACCAGTCCCACCAGTCCAGTACATAATACACTGTATGTGCTGTGTTGTATGTACTCAACTGGTATGTTGTATGAGGGGGGGAGGAAAGGGGGTGGGGCATTGCCCCTGCACCTTTGTTAAAGAGGAAGGGTGGTGGTAAGAAGTAGTAGACACAAGTGTATCATCCTCAGAATTTTTAAATTTAGGTGAGTGCCCCCCCACCCCTACACACACACACACACACGCACACACACATACACACACAACTGCCTTGGAGAAGCCATGGGTTTATATGAAGCCATGTGTGTGAATAGCTCAGCATATATAAACTTTCCAGTGGCCCAGTCCTTACAAATCTATTGAGATAGGGTTTCACTTCCACTATCAAGGCTTCCTTCCAGTACTGTGTTCCCTCCTTATAAGCTCTATGTTTGTTCCCTGAGCTTATAAGGAATTTGAGCTTATAACGAATGTGGTTGATTTTGCGTGTACCTACAATAACATTATGAATTTAATTACGCGTCAAACACAATTACATAGACTGCATCTTGTCCTGTAAACACAACAAATGCCTAATATCTGCCTCTGAAAAGAGGCCAATATTATCTCCCACAAACTGCAAGAGACTGGACACACTGTCCTTTGCCTTATCTAGTGAAACAGATTGTGGTTCCACATTGTTGGAGTCTTGTGATTCTTCTTCATCAACATCCAAAACTGGAAATGAAGTTGTTTGACCCAATAACCTAGCTGCAATTTCCGCCATTGTCTCTTCCCCTTCTGTCTCCATCTCTCCTGGATCCATTACCCAATCAACTGCTGCCATTCGGGTCACTCCTGGTTCAACCGGCAACCTTGTGATATCAGCAGTAATCTCCCATAGTTGGCAACTTTCTCCAGCATCCGCTACCATCATTGCTGCTCTGTCTGGTCTCATCTGGCTGATCCAAGTTCCAGGCAGAACCCCTGACTTGCACCAACAGTTCAAGATAGTTGTGACATAGATTTCGTGCCAGGCAGCTACAAGCCACATAATAGCCTGAATGTATCAAGAGTAAAGGATATTGCATTTACATGCATGTAAGACCACACGTAGCTCATAAACAAAAATTCTGTATCATTAGTAAAGAAAAAAATACAGACCTGCTTAAGATTGGTCTTAAGCGACAGCACCTGTAGATCCTGACTGGAATCAATGTCGTACTGCTGAACCATGTAACGAGCCAGCTTGCGTTTGTAGTGGGCCTTAAAGGCAGCAATGATACCCTGGTCCAAGGGCTGCACAACGGATGTGCAGTTTGGTGGCAGAAAAAGGAGCAAAAGATTGCTCAACCTAAAAGCATCAAGGCTGCCCACTTTTGTAATTAATGTGTCTGCCACACCATGTGAACTGGCATTGTCCAGCAACATCAAGCAGTTACGCTGTTGTGACATAAATTGCTCATTCACCTTCTTCGACCAATCAGTGAAAACCTGCAGAGAATCGCAATGAGTTGAAACTTGAAGCTCATGCATTATACTACACTTACCTCATTACGCATCCAAGCCTTCTTATTGTAGTAATAAGACACCACAATATCAGGGCTGAAGCTTTTCCCAAAACAGCGGGGATGCTTGTATTTATGAATTACGATGGGCTTAAAGCACTCAGTTCCACATACATTAACAGCTAGGCCCACTGTTATGCAATCTTTTACTTTCTTAAATCCTTTCACATCAGTTGTTGTGGTGAGTGTACGGTCAGGCTAAAGTAATTCAAAGTTTTGAAAATTAATCTATTAATTGGTATTGATGCAACATCACATACTGCCTGTCTGTAGTATAAACCTGTTTCATCAAAATTGAAGACGTCATCTGGTCTGTAGTGACTCAGAATATCTGGCAGCTCCCTCTGGGCTCTTGCAACACCTTGCTGGTCAGCGCCACCAGCTTCCCCGTGAAGGTGCACAGAGAACTCCATGGCGTTTTTTCCATTTGGCTAGCCAACCATTGCTAAGTCCATCAGCAGTGTGATCATCATCCAGCATGTTTGCAGAAGAGGTAGATGGAAGGGTGGATCGAGGTGTGGCTGCAGATGTGGATGGGACAAGAGATGGAGATGTGGCTGCAGATGTGGATGGGACAAGAGATGGAGGTGTGGCTGCAGATGTGGATGGTACAAGAGATGGAGGTGTGGCTGCAGATGTGGATGGGACAAGAGATGGAGGTGTGGCTGCAGATGTGGATGGTACAAGAGATGGAGGTGTGGCTGCAGATGTGGATGGGACAAGAGATGGAGGTGTGGCTGCAGATGTCTGAGTGACAGGAGGTGTTGCTGCTGAAGTCACAGGAGTAGCTGAATACATCTGGGTGGCTCCAGTGTCTCCAGATGTAAGTGGAGTGACTCCAGATGAAGCATTTATTGAAGCTACAGCTCCTCGTCGATTTATTTGCAGGTACATGGCTAATTCTGATGTATTTGACAGCATCAGAGCATCAGAAAGCATTCCATTGCGCGCACGTACGCTGGAGAGTTTGTGAAGTAATCACATCAGTATTTGCTATACGCTCAAACTCTATAGCAAAGACGTACCTTTTAAACCAAGAAAAAAGCCCCTCGTCTAGTAGTGGCCACATCGGGGCACGCCTCCTACATCTATTTTTGTCTGGTTCGTAAGGGCTTAGATCCTGGAATCCTGCACGCACTGCTTTTCCAACCACTGTCCGACAGATCTGCTTTCCCGAGACATGGTTAAACCACGCAGCAACCTTCTCATCCGAGTCACCCGTGGAGACTTTCCTACGCGCAATCCTGCATTGCTCATCCACCGTGAGTTTGTTCCTAGCTTTCGCGATCGATACGGACTCCGACATGGCAGCATGAAACGTTTTATGCGAACAAACTGTGCACACATGCCTTTTATACCATCAAACGCGTAACGAATGCGCCTTTGTGCGCACAACAATAAGTTTCTTGAGCTGGTTTATGCGCTGAATGGGCGCAATTGTCCTGTTTTATTATCTCTGGCTCTACTAACATCGCTGTCAACCCATCTTATCGCTATGCGGCACATATAATCATGGCACTTGCAAGACGAATATAGTTTCATCTTACATGCAGTATACACTGTGGTTACATGCAATATATACTGTGGGTTATGAATTAATTTAGGTCACACCCATGAGCTTATAACGAGGGAATGAGCTTATAGAGAGGTGTGCTTATAAGCAGGGCAGACTGTAGCTTTTTATAAAAAGCTAGAAACATAACAAAAAAAACGCGCACGCAAGCACACACACAGTTTGCTATGACGAAATATGTGAGGTGCTGGCAAGCAGATAGGCTGGCTATTAGCTAATGCCTCTGTACTGCATGTAGGACTCAGGAACTAGTGACACACACACACCCATAATCAGAGTACTTGGTGTCATTTAAAGTAGGTTTCTGTATCACGGTGATCACAGTGACCACTGTGCCACATTGCAATCCAGTAGGTACATCACACCTACAATATACTCGTCCAGTGCATACACCAGTCTAGTACATGCAACACACCAGTCCAGTACATACAACACACCAGTCCAGTACATACAACACACCAGTCCAGTACATACAACACACCAGTCCAGTACATACAACACACCAGTCCCGGTTTATGCGTTCTTAACCCTTAAGGTTACCAAATATCAGTACGGACTAGTGTAAGGAGCTCACAGTGTGTAAAAATAGAATTAAATACTGATGTGGCAATAAGTCTTGAAAATGGGAAGGACGTGGGTTTAGCTTGGAAGATATGTGGGTTTGAAATTGATACTAGTTTATAATCGTTATATTTTATATACCACAAACCTGGTTTTGTCATAAAGCGTCCCATATACTAGGAGTATTTTTTCACACATTAAAACACACATGCACCACACACACAAACACCAATACATACATGCACAAAGAAACATGCGCACACACACAAACACAAAGAAACACACACACATACACACACATATGTACACACATAAATGCACCACAAAATACACACACACTAAAGTACACATGCACTAACAACAGCCTTAGTCTTACGTTCTGGCACCAAACAATACTTCGTTTTGAATCATGTGCCTTCAGGCTCACTCAATCTGTCACCTGCATGCAGCGCCACCTTTGGGAGAGATAGAAAGATGGAAGAACAGGGAAAGAGAGAGACAGTGATGGACAATGGAGATCCACATTTAGCCATGCACATACCTCGCATTAAAAAAATCCACACAACCACACATAGCCATGCCTATAAATCCAAGCATTTCGAATGGTACAAATTCAAGTTCATATTGAGATGTAGTGGCCAGTGTGTTAATTTGATCCTATTAAATATCAGCAGAGGTAAACCAAGATGGTGTTTCTACACAACCCAACCAAACTATTTATGGAAAGATAACATCAACTCAACATAGCATGATTTAGGGAGGGAGGTGCACCCTTATTAAGTATAGCACATATGATCAAAGGCTGCGAAACTCTTTATATGTAATGTCAAGATTTTGGTTAGAGCATTTTGTTACATTTTGTTACATGTTTTGCACAAATTGTTGGACACTATCCCTTAGCTAACTAGGACTTGCCCACCACCCATAATAGCCATCCTTTGCTTCCAACATTGCATCAATGCTGCACACGTGCATGCCAGACAGAATGGCTCCATTGCACACTTTCAATTGGAAAAAAGCTCACACGTTTTCTGATTGCAGCTTTGTTCATATACCTGTGCACACCATTACGGTTGAGTACTGGGTAGTGTGGCTAAGTTGGTAATGGACCAATATGTGATAATGCGAACTATTCCATGTGAACCCAAATGATGCTGGTTTGGAAGCATTTCAAAATGGCTCAGCCATAAGTGCATAATGTATTACTAACCATAATTTAATTTTATATTTAATGTTGGGGCAGTGAGAGACTGAAGTCTCTTCATACCACTTCCATATCACCCTTCCTTAATTCAAGCTAACAAATTTATCAAAGTAGTCCTCTACATTGTATTGTAGTAGGGACCTGATCCATAGGTCAGATTATCAGAGCCTGATGTAGTGGTTATCATTAAACTATTGAGCAATACATTTATGACCCTCGCATCTACATGTACCACATATTTCTATTACCTGTGTTTGTTGATAGAGGGTGGCAATTCATTGCAGACGATTGTGGCGTGAAGTATGACTATATAATGCTGTGGGACAAAAATACTCAATCATACAAATAAGTAATGCAACTTATAGAGAAAGGTTTGGCGACCAACTCATGTACAACAAAAACGCGATAGAACATTACAATTAACCCCCCCCCCCCCCCCCCCCCCCGTGTGCATTGATTAGAACTACATGCACAGCTATACAACTTATGACACACTGCTAGTGCTCAAGGTTACAGCGCATGCCACTGTAGGGTACCGAGGCGTAGTGCCAGCTCCGGCACTATATACCCAATAGCAGGCAGCCGTGAATATAAAGTGTCACATACGCATGCTGTCGGCTGAACAAGCTACTACTTAGTGACCACTTTGCTATGCAGTGGTCCCTGCATACAGTATATAAATGAGCTGCACTGAAATTGAGCAACAAACCTTGCCGTCAGTAGCGTTAGCAGTAAGAGCGCGCGTCGAAATTTCAATTTTTGTGGGCACGAGACGGAGCACTACCTATTTTTTTGAAAGCATTGAAATCGCCATGTCGAGCGCTGTATTAAAACTAGGATAGCCAGCGCTTCGCCATTATCAGAAGACTGCTTTGTTAAAGGCCGGGAGGTTTTTGGCACAATCCTCGCCCCCCCCCCCCCCCCCCCGCACACACACACACACACCTCGTAATCTCGTAATCTGGAGCGTAAGCCCCCCCCCCCCAGACGTATAAAACAACGTCTGGGTACGAGACTAAGTGCGTCCGTATTTCAATTTTTGTGGGCACGAGACGGGGACACTATGAAATCCAAGAAGGAATACTTCTGTGGAGTATGGAACCGAATTTTCAAATACGAAGACCTAAGTTTAAAAGGGGAGAATGGTTGCTTTGTGTATCAGTTATACTTTTCTGTCATGAGCTAACGGTACAGCTTTAAGGTTTTGATGTTATAGACTGTGGAATTTTGTGATGAGGAACTCACCCCGTTGACTTCATGAACATTTGAAAAAAAGGCCCGTACAATTCAATGGAACCGAGGGCTTATTCGGGAAAAATATAGTGATGTGTTTAAAAATCTTGCCAAATGTGCCGCACTAACATTCTGTCATGAGCTAAGTTGTAAAATACATTTGGTATGCTTTCCCCATACTGTGTATGGAACGATTACGGAAATATGTCGTGATTGCGCAAACCGCGAATTAATGAAGAGCTCCCGTTGACCGCTCATTTCTCGATATGTGTAGATCTAAAAATAAAAGCTGTCACACTCAATAAGTGCTAAATATAGATCTGACTTGTGTAAAGCTATACCAAATGTAACATTTGACATCACATTTGCGATGCGTAAACACGTGTAAACCGAGACTTTACCACCTTTACACTGTATAGCGTAAACATCAGGTTTACTTCGTTGTAAACATAAGTAAATCTGTGTAAACCTGAGCTTTACCTCATGTTTACATCGTGTTTACTGCTTGCGTAAACCCGTTTTTTTACGCAATGACGAGTCTGGTCGACAGCGATGGATTGTTGACAGTTTTGGTGATTACTGTACTATTAAAGTCGCGGGTGGAGTGTATAATGGTCGCGTTTACCTCAGTAGCACCGCTAATGGCAGTGTAGTTCACCTGTGGACACAGGACGACGTATCTGGGCGTCAGCGATGGGAAATACACGATCTTTCAGTACACTATAAGCATTGGTATGTCGATCCGATGCTCCCGATGTACAGGAAAAACTCGTGAGGGGCGGAACTCTAGGAGGCCGTGTTCTTCTCAGTTGTACTGCTGATGGAGCCAGGGTGGACCTACTCACCGCGGATGACAACTCGGGACGGCAAAAATGGAACCTGGAACCTACAGGTCAGGGCAATTATCACATCGTTATAAGCGGGGTTGGGGGGGGGGGGGGGGTGTGTTCGTACAGGAAAGCGGTACCTTAGCTGCACCGATGACGGCAAGAAGGTGGACTTGTACACAGTAGACAACAAGTCTGGTTGACAGCGGTGGATTTTTGACAGTTTTGGTGATTACTGTACTATCAGGGTCGGGTCGCGGGTGGAGTGTATACAGTCCATACCTCGCACTAAGGGAAAATAACACCTCGCACTAAGGGTAAATAAGGGTTATTCATTGGAGATTTGAGCAAACTTGCGGTTTACAGAGCGCTTCCCCAAATTATTTCACCTGGTACAGAAGAAACTGTTAGTGTACTTAGCAAACTCACCCGTCCCCTCTCTAAATGAAATTCACCGTTTATCGTGGCTTTGCTGTTACGCAACGTTTCATAATCCGCCCCTTTTTCTACAATTTCATTTCCTACTCCGCGCCCCACCTACCGGTACCTCTTTATAGAGCTTCAACCTTGCTTTGTTAACCTTGGTGGAGGGATGCAACCTGCTAGTTTGTCAATGAGCATGCACCATTTTATAGGAGGAAGGTACACTTCATTATGCTCATGCCCACCCTCATGCATTTGCAACATGTATGGCAATTGTGTATGGTATATGATACAGAGTGTTGCTGCAGCATAATACATGTGCTTTATATTTAGGACAGCTTAGCCAACCATTCCTACACAGAACACAGATCAATTGCGTTTAGGTCACTGGCTCAGGCAGATGGACATTGCGGACTAACGTCTGTGCATGGAGTAGGGTCAGGTGAGGCTGGCTGCCATTGGGATTAAGCTCCATGTAATGCTGCGCTTGGTCTGCATGTGCAGGAACCATACACATTTGTCTCTACATGTGCATGCTCCACTGCCTCATCAATCATGGCATGCATGTACCACTTGTGCATGCATACATGGCAGGGGGATTGCATGAAAATAGGCTAAGACTAGCACATACACAGTGTACACCGCACCTGCCATGCATGCCACTTACCTTCCCTTCAAGCTCCATATTCCTGTGCTACTCGCAAACATGTACATGTAAACTGTGTAATGTACTGCACGTATTGCCCTGAAGACAATACAGTGAAATGAGCCCACACGTGCTATTTATATACAGTGCATGCTCGGTCTCACTTTCTCCAAGCGAAACAGCAAAGTTGCTCTTCTTCTTCTACGTTTGGTGCGTGAATCGTGCGTATTTACATGTGGTGAGCGAGCGTTTGTGCATAGCAAATGTATGTGTGGACAGTGGTTATTCACATATATGGTAAAAATTACGTCAACAGACCACATACCACAGTCGCCTCACGCCTGCAGGGGAGTGGATCAATCTGCAGTAAGTCTTGCGCATTTACATCAACCTCTAAGGGTCAAATGCACATTGTATTGTACCATTTTTCTAATTGGAGATGGAAAATGTACGATCCTTCAGTGCACAATAAGCATCGGTTTCTCCATCCAATGTTACCGATCGATGTGCAGGAAACACATGCAAGTCAGAGTGAAGGGCGGAACCTATGGAGGTCGCGTTCTTCTCAGCTGTACCGCTGATGTAGCCAAGGTGGACCTGTTTACCACTGATGATAACTCGGGAGTCGGGACGACAGAAGTGGCATTTCGAGCCTACAGGTTTTGGCAATTATCACATTACTGTTCACAATGGGCGACGGTACCTCACCTGCACTAGTGACGGTGCCAAAGTTGGTTTGTGGACAACTGATGATGGTTCTGGTCGACAGCGGTGGGTAGTTACAAGCTATGGTGACTATGTTACCATGGAGATTGCAGGTAGAATCTACTCAAGGCAGAAATTCCTAAATTGCTCAGCTGACGGTACCTTAGTGGATCTGTGGACTGTGGATGATGGATCTGGACGCCAGCGGTGGGATCTCTTCCCTCACTAAAGCCAATGGGGCAGCTAGTTAAGCTTTTATTGGTTTAGGGACATTTTAGAGAGCTGCATGTGTACAGCATTTGTGTTTTTGCATTTCATTTTCATCCTATCATAGATTATCAATTGAAATGGAGAAAGACTATTGAATTTGTGCATGTTTCGATTTCTGTCATCTACTTGACCTTGAGAGAGATGTTATTGGGACTGGGGTGGAAGATGATGGTGTTCTTGTTTGATGATGCTTATAGTCTTGGTAGACCTTAGTATACTGCTGCAGGGCCTTTGTATACTGCTAGGCCATTGTATACTGTTGGGCCTTTGTATACAGCTGGGTATTTGTGCTGTAAGACCATTGTATACTGCTGGGCCTTTGCCTAGTGCTAGACTACTGCTGTACTGCTAGGCCTTTCTTTAAGCTTTTTTGCATAGGTGTTCCAGGGCCAATGGAGGGGAAATATTATTGGTCCAGCTCTTCATAAGCTTCGACAATAGCAGGAATGATTTTCGCAATCTCAGTAATTGGTCAAGCAAGTGCAGGTATCTGAATGCAGTAGAAACCTCACTGAAGAGAGGCTCTTAAGTGCAGTTGGGTATGTGCCCCGGGCACTTAGAATCCATCCTTCTGGAACTTAGAATCCCTCTTAGAATTATCTAGTTAGCTCTTCTGGCGTTTAGATTCCCTCCCCCAATTGGTATCTAGAATTCCTCCTTTTAGCATTTAATTTCATGATTTTTGTTATAAGACTAAGTGTTATAAATCAATGCTAACTGATACTTAGAACGTTAACATTTCTAGTATATGTTGGTCCAATTATACTGTATATTAAAACATGTGCACAAGAGTTATCTGAGCTCTGCATCATATTTTCTAATGCCAGCAGTATTTGAGTGAAGGGAAGATGCGAGCAATCCAAAGAGCAGTAAAGAGCAAGACATCCACCTGGCTGACTGTAATTCCAGTATCCCACTACCACTTTGACCTCTCACCATCAGAATTTCGTGATGCTTTGGCTATTGGATATCACCAACCACTATCAAAATTACCTGCTGACTGCCAGGATGGATGTGCATGGTGGAGAGTTTACCCTTCAGCATGCTTTGGACTGCAGAAAAGGTGGTTTGATCATCCAACGGCACAATGAGGTGAGAGATGCTTTGGGTGACCTTGCATCCATTGCATTTAGGGATGTGATAAGAGAACCAATTGTGAGAGATGCTGATCCAGTGAGAGGTCATCCTGCCTTGGTAGCTGATCTTGGTGTGAGAGGTTTGTGTGCTGCCCAGACTGAGGCGTTATTTGATATTCATGTCATGGACACAGATGCCCAGTCACATACTAGCCGCACGGTTAATTCTGTTCTGCTATCAGCTAAAAATGAGAAGAAAAAGAAATACCTAGATGCTGTTGAGGCTAGACATGCTTCTTTCACCCCTTTTGTCACCTCAATTGATGGTGTCCTTGCTCGTGAAGCTAACTCTGTCATGAAGCTTTTAGCAACAAAAATAGCATTGAAGTGGGAAAAACCACTAAGTGAAGTGATTGGATGAGTAAGGGCGAGCTAGGTTGGAATATGCTATACTAAGAGCCACAAATCTGTGTATAAGAGGAAGCAGAGTGAAATGGAGGAGTGCTATACATACATGATGGGGCTGGACTACCAACATCAGCTTATGAGTAGAAATTGTATGTGCTATTATGTGTGTGCATGTGCTTGACTCTGTTTATTTGTATATTTTTAAGTTCTATCTATATGTATTATGTAATTTTATTTATTATGTGTATATTACAATATTATTGCCTATATGATAACAATTATTTTTCACAACAATCAACGCACTGTGAAGCGTTCAATAATATTTATAACGAATGTAGAAACGTTCATTTCTACCAGTATAGAAGATAATCAATGACAATGTTACTTAATGACCGTGTAGGAAAATTGTTTATGCCTGGGCGAATGAAATGAGTTGCACCTAGATGCAGAAGACATGCATCCTTATCTCAGTTAAAAAGCCGTTTTTCTTTTTCAAAATGATACCCACAAACCTACATATGCAATTGGGACATAAAATATAGCTATATATACTATAACCGCGACAACTTACGAATAGCATAGATGGGTAACCGTAGAGTGGTACAGCTACTGTCACGAAAAATTTTGTCCGCCTGAAAATTATTATCCTAGGTCAAAAAATTTCAGAAACTTTTTGTCCGTTACTGAAATTTTTTGTCCGCTCGTTATATATCGCTATAAATGCACGTGGTAGAGAGCTATGTCTGACTGTGATTCTGACGAAGATGCCTTAGTGGACGATGTGTACGCTTACCTGGTTCAGAACAGTTATCCAAAGGGATGTTCTGGCACGAGAAAAAGACAGATCAGAAAAAGGGCGGAAAGGTTTTCAGTGAAGGGAGGCAACCTATTCTACCGAGTTAAGAAAGGAGGAAAACAGGTACAAACACACGCATTAGCCGCGAAGCTTTGTTAGATTGTACTGTTTGGCGTAGGAAGTTACTGTGAGGTATATACAGAACCGAACTGAACAGATGCGGGTTGCACAGGCTTGTCACGTGGATGTTACTTCAGGCCATTTTGGGGTCACTAAAACAGTGGCCAGAATCAAAGAAAGGTTTATGTGGAAGGGCATCCTGAGGG
Organism: Eunapius fragilis; assembly: GCA_963681505.1. Taxonomy (NCBI): domain Eukaryota; kingdom Metazoa; phylum Porifera; class Demospongiae; order Spongillida; family Spongillidae; genus Eunapius; species Eunapius fragilis. The sequence goes on along the minus strand of OY811977.1, from coordinate 4,980,234 downwards.
ATGTGAAGAGCATGGTAAGTTTTTTTTTGTTGTTGATCTTTTGCTCGTTGACGCTCAAATTGTGTAGTGGGATTTAATCACTAATGCACTATACAGATTGCTGCTTGTGATGTCTGTCAAAAATCAAGTAGGAAGCCACTTTCCTCTCAACCTGAGCTGCATCCAGTCCCAATTCATTCACCGTGGTATCATGTGGGGATTGACTTTATTGGCCCTATTACTCCTGCTTTCTATCCAGCGGCAATAGGTTTATCCTTACACTTTCAGACTACTACACTAAATGGGTAGATGCTGTGCCCCTTCCTAGTAAGCATGCTACCAGCGTTGCTGCTTCTCTGCTGAAGGTATCCTAATATTCTACTTATGGTATTTGTTATTTGCATGTGTTTGCGCATATGTTTTAGATTTTCATGAGAATGGGACTCCCAAAGCTGCTTACAACAGATCAAGGCAAGGAATTCAGAAATAGTTTGGACAAAGAGATGACAGAGCTGTTAGTATTAAGAGGCACTTCACGACACCTTATCATCCTCAGGTATAACTTATACTATACTTTATTATTTCATAAATGCTATCAGCCATGCACCATTACCTATATAGGCCAACGGCTTAGATGAAAGATGGAATCAAACCTTGAAGAACATGATTGTCAAATTTGTGAATGAGAAAAAGGAAGATTGGGATGTCTATATTGACTGTCATGTGTTTGCCTACAACACTGGAAAACATGCTTCTTCCCTTTATTCACCCTTTGAAGTCATGTTTGGGAGAAAAGCAATATTGCCTATTGAACTGTCATATAATGAGGAAGGAGAAAAATTGTTGTATGACTATGAGAATCCAGATACTCAGCAAGACAGGGTAAGTAGATACATGTAACTTTAAAAACTATATAAGAATTTTCTTAATTGTTTAGGATTGTTGTCATGTATACTTAACCAATGCAAGAAAGGAGATTCTGGAGAATGTGAAGAGAAATGTGATAAATACCCAAAAAATACAGAAGATTAATTACAGCAGAAAGAGGGGCAAAAGATCCATTTTGCCATTGGAGATAAGGTATTGAAGAAGGACTTCAGGCGCAAAAAGCGAGCAGGAGGTGCTCTTGATCCAAAATGGCTGGGCCCATATGAAGTAATAAAAGATATAGGAAAGGGTCTTTTCTTGGTGAAAAGGTGTGACAGTGGAAAGGTAGATCGTGTTCATGGAGGTCATTTGAAAGTGTTTTTGGAACAGATAGAGCATACTTTGACACATAAAGCATCAGCTGAACATAAGGCATCCTATCTGTCCATGAAGAAACATCACACTGTTAAAAAAGATTCCACTTCCCATGAAAGCATTTCTGAAGATTTAAGTGGACAGGACAGAGATTATATCATGCAGAATGAAAACACTGTTCCACAGAATGCTACAGGTGATGCAACACTTAAAGAGCTGCTGTACTCTTCAAGTTTATTGCGATTATGGAGGTCAGGAGCTTGCACACAAAGGTATGAAGCTAATGAGGATGATGAATATTTTGAAGTAAGTTGCAAATTTGCGTTTCAACCATTTTTATGTACTATTACATTATTTAACAGGAAACTCTGCTGAATGTACAAGATGGAGAATACGCACTAAGCAAGGATCTAGCTGTTTCTTTGTGGACTGAGTTCAGAGAATATTATGGATACACTTCATTAAGGGCAGTATTTTGTGGTAGCTTCATTATTGTTAATGAGAACCTGCAGGATGAATTTAAAAAATTTAACAAGAAAGTTAGCTCATACATTGATGCATCATACAATGTGGTGAAAGCTAATGAACTGATTAATATTTGGTTAAAATCTTGTGACATCGCATTGAAGTCTGTGAATGTACTTGGAAACATGTATTTTTTAATGGATGGATCAGATCTTGATGACTTATGCCTATGGATATATAACAAAAGGACATTTTGCTGTGACAAGGAAGTTACTATTGAGAACTTATTGCAACCAAGTGAACCTAAGAATGGCATACCAGTACCAGAAGATAATGTGCTTCGATGTTTGGAGGAAACAGATGAAAATTTATCAGATGGCATACATATAGATGCAGTTGAAAATGAGCAAATATCTCAAATTTGTTACATACCTGTATGTAAGGAATGGCAAAAAGATCATTGCAATTTACTCGGGCTCCCATACATTCATGGAAACATGGAACATCACACTACACATGTAATGGTTTCAGTGAATCACTGTCCATCTTCAACAACCAGAATTGTTCTTGATGGTAATTGCTTTTTTCGAGCACTTTCATTTTCACTTACTGGTTCACAGGACTATCATCAAGAAGTTCGCTTACTGGTTACAACCTACATAATTGATAACGCAGCAAATCCTCAATTGTCCTGCCTTATTAATGATGGTGAAACAATGGATACTTACATAGAACAGTCAGAGATGCAGTTACTGGGTACATGGGCTACAGAAATTGAAATCATTGCTTCAGTCTTATTACTTCAAACCACAATATATGTCTATGGACCTTGTGGAAAGATAAACAAATGGCAAAAGCATGCATTTCATACATGTGAAACAGAAGCTAACATCCATTACAATGAATGTATATATATCACTAATGTGTTCATCCACTTTGAAACTGTTAAAAGGATTTGAATCAGCTTTGATTATGATTATATGTGCTTATGTAATTTGAATCACTAGTTTCAATACTAAGCCAATAACCATTTGAAACAGTGTAAGCATAGTCATTATATTGATATCTCATGTGTACACCGGTTTTATCATCTGTTTTAACAGGTGACATTAAATACAAAACGTTTTAGAGTGGGACAGAAAGTTTTTAGAGTGGGACAGAAAATTTCAGAAACTTTTTATCCCGGGGATAAAAAAATGGAACAAAAAGTTTTAGAGTGGGGCAGAAAGTTTCAGACCTAGGGATAAAAAGTCTCTGCGGAAACATTTTGTCCTAGGATAAAAACTTTTAGTCCCACGGATAAAAATTACGTAGGACAAAAATTCGTGTGACACTACCTAATCATAAATAGCGTGTTTGTATGCCGTATCACAGTGCAGCTCTATGTGGTGCATATACTTGCAACAAATCGATTACTACGTCACGGCACTGTATTCGACATGCTATATAGCTAACGGCCCTTTCTCACTACGTGTATGAAAGCATCTCACGCATAAGACCTCCCTCATATCGTTCTTATCATCTACTATGGCAACAAGATACATTAACTTATGCAACCATCTTAGAATTATCAATGCTGTTGGTGTACACATTTTATATAGAAAGGCATGGGGTAGTACCGTACGTAGGGAGGGAGGGGTCAGAGAGGGAGGGAGGAGCAAGTGAGGAGGGGATGGAGAGAAGGGGGAGGGAAAGACGGGGTTTAGAGGGAGGGAGGGAGGGAAGGAGACGGGGAAGGATTTCATAAGGTCATAGTCATTGTCCACGGAACGACTATATGTACAGAAGTTTCCATCACATATGCACATCGTTTTCATATGCCATTCAGGATTATTATCGTTTTGTTTTAGGTAGTGAAGCACACTATTACTCTTCACTCACACAAACACATATATACACGCACACAAACATGCATTCATGCATGCATGTTTACGTACTCACATATACCTAAAACAAACGATAATATTCTGTCGTGAGTAATGGCATACAAAAACATGATGCAAACTAAGAAAAACACGCTATTCATCTTCATACACACACGCGCCACACACACAAATAGTATACGAATATTATTAAGCACAACTTGAATACCCATAGTGTGTACGTGTTCCGTGCAGAGGGGTCGATTCCGGTCATTGTAGACAGGTCAGCACTGCTTCTAGACCATTAATTATACTGCTCCGGATTGAGCACTGTTCATTAATTTCGATATTTCATTTTTCCATATCTTGCGACGCGCTAGATTTAGGCCACAAATTGAATCCCATCACGTGAAACATTGCCAATCGGGCCGAAATTGCCCTACTTGTATACATCAGTAGAAATACAAGAAAATTAAAATGTGGAAAAGTACACGGACCGTTAACGTAACAGGGGGATTGGAAAGTCGCGCAAAATCTTTGAATTGATGACTCCAGACCTGAGCATGGAAAAATTATGCTATTGAACCAAAAATCATGCCAGGGATTAATATAAAGTTATCAATTAGTAGTTTTAAAAGTTACTGCTCAGTTTATTTAAATGTTCAATTATGGAGTTATACCATTTTGCGCGACTTTCCAATCACCCGTATACATGTACAGCCGGTGTCACAGGATTACGCGTCCCCCGGATAATGCGTCCGGCCGGACTGCTGGTCCTAGAATTCTGCGTCCGCCGGACAGCCAGTCCTAGGAGCCACTGTCCCCCTGGACATCGTATCCTAGGATAGCATGTCCCACCTTAGGAATAACCGTCCCCCCGGACAGTTTATCCTAGGAGTTGCTGTCCCCCCCCCCCCCCCCCCCCCCCCGGATAGTTTATCGTATGTCTCCCTATGCGTGTGTAGTACAAAGGGGCGGATTTAGGGTGTGGGTGGGGTGTGGGGGTGGGGTGAGTAGGGTATACTCCCCCCTCCCCCCCGCAAAGCCTATCTTATAAAAATTCACGACTTCTTATGCACGCCTTATACATGTATATACAATTTTACATGTATCATTGTGTAGAATTACCGTCGTAAATAAAAGCAGCAGCGGATCCCCATTCAATAAATTCGTTATTCACGTGACGTAAGCACTCGTTTATCGGTTTCTGAGCATAGGCGTAGGAAGCGGGGGGGGGGCATGACATGGAACGTGGATCTTGCTTCTCTGGTACAAATAGCTAGCGCGCTAGTTACAGGTAGGTTTTACGTGCATGTTATTGTTAGATCTTCACGTGGTAATGGATAGAGAGTCAGTGTCACCCAGTGCGGGAGGGGGCACATCCCCCTCCCGCACCCACCCCTTTTGGTGACCCACGTACACGTAATATAATCCATTACCCTCCCCCGCCCCAAAATCCTGCGTCCGCCTCTGATACACGAATGCATCAATCGGCACCATGCAAGACTTAGTCGGCTATATTGGTTTTTACTTAAGTCGTAGGATTATCCCAGGAATCACCTATTTCCCTCCTCCTTTTGAAAACCGTGTATCAATTTTGGCATTCAAAACAAAGCCAACTTATAAAATGTATTATCATCATCGTGGTTGAGCTTATTGTCATGCACTGCATGATAGGCTCTAGGCTACCCTCTGTAAAACCATAGACTGATATTAAGTATAGTAGAGGATTGGAAACGGCGCATGTGAGCCATAGACCCCTGTACTTCACGAAATTTCCATCCGCACACCCACTAATTGAGTGTTGATTGGGTCACTGGCTATCCTCTGAAAAGTGAAATTTTTTTTTTGGGGGGGGGGGGGGGGGGGCCAAGTCAATCAGCTAGATATCGGAGTGGCAGTCATGTTTTCATTGAAGCAGGTTGAAAGATATCATGTGATACAACACTACGTACTTTCAGTGTAGCATTTTGGTCTTCGACATCCGGTAAAACACAACGTCGCAATCTTCTGAAGTTCGGTGAGGCGGTCTCATCACCTCTTGATAAAGCATTCTCTCGGGCCTTATCGAAGTCTAAAGTTTGCTTTATAAACTTTATTTGGCTTATATTAACTACCTCTAGTCGACGAGGGGCAATGTCCTAACGGGGGACCTCGTATCCTAGGACCACGAGTCCGGCCGGACGCGTAATCCTAATGGCGGACCTAGTATCCTAGGACCACGAGTCCGGCCGGACGCGTAATCCGGGGAGACGCGTACTCCTGTGACACCGGCGTGTTGATTTGTGATACAACTTTGCGATTAGTAAACTTCATAACTGTTCTATTCCATTGTCCACCCTTCTATACAAGCATAATTGGACCACTGTTCATTATGATAATAATACAGAGCAGCTGCATGTAAGTGCGTGTGAAAACTGTGCACAGTATACGTACAGCACAGGTGTTTTTACACAGATGCGTGCAAATAGACATTATATGTTTATTACGGCAAAGGCGCCGGCGCCGTCAACAAGGAAATCCCGTGTGACAATTTGTCGGCACATTTGTGTGTGTGTGTGGGGGGGGGGGGGGGGGGGGGGGGGGGGGTAGGGTCTAAAGCCCAATCCCTCCAGTTACGAATATCAATTTTGCACATGAAGTCATGGCTATGACTATCTCGTACGGGTAGGGTCCTCCAGATAATGTTCATTGCATGGTACTGACCTGGTCAATAAAGAAACTGGAATGTGTTGTCAACAACACTATCGACAAATATCTACGTTATTGCTAAGAGCTCAGGGCTGTTCGGGGCAAGGTTGCATGTTGTACCTGTAGTTTATAGAGTATCGAGCTTATCAAAGATGCCTAGCTATACAATTATTTATTGTGGTGTGGCAGAACTTTTATTGTATGGGACTACCTCTGTGAAGAAACATGTATGCAATGCCTAAATTTTGGTGTTGCATGTATTCAATCACCTTAGATACATTTCCCGCTACATTGATCATACACTGAGTGGCTGGATTGATAGTTGGATAAGTGATTGTTTGTATTTTGTATATATTCCTTACACATTCATTCCATGTAATCCTTGTCATCACTGATCACTGTTCTATATTATACTTGTCAGTCTGGGACTGAGGAGTGAAGAACACCAATTTTACAAACATTGAGCTAAAAAGGACAACATCATATAGAAGTGGCAGCGTCCCTGTGGTGCTGCCATGAACCCTCCTATGGGATTGGGTAAGGTTAGCTAGATGTAACTCTAACTTTAATAAAAATTGTATATATTTAGTGGCTTTTTCAGGAAGGTACTACAACGCACAATCTCAAGCCTGCATGTGTGCTGATTCTTTTAAACATACTAATATTATATGCATCCCAAACTGCCTTCCATTGTGGGGTGGGGGAGATACCTGGCCTGCTATTTCATCACAATGAGACCCTGCTATGATTATATTAGGTACTCCTTTTAGTGCAAAGATATGTAGCACATCAGAGTCGAACCATGTCATGACGGCATCATTAAAGGCATTCACTGAACTAATTAAGTTAAAGAGTTCAACCATTGAACCATGCAATTAGCAATCGCTTGGTCGTTAATTGAGTTTGGACACCACAATAGCCTCCTGCTGTCCATTTTGCCCTGTCTAGCCTTTATTCCTGTAGGGTAGGTGCTTGTGGTGATGTGCATGGTATACTCAACCATAATCAGCTGCCAGATGCCTTTGTAAGACATCTGTCGTTGTCTTATAAAAAAATTTCATTCGAAGACCCTTCTGCCTTTCAGCTGGCCTTGACATAAACTATTACAGCTGTGACGTTGCTGCAGTGTTTGCTATAATATAGTCTAATCCTGTCGAACTATTTTAACTCAAGATAAGTCATACTCCAATACCACAGTCCCCTAAGCCCAAAGTATGATAAAATGCATACATCACTAAATATATAATCATTCATTTCGTGTTGGGATGATCGATATTAGGGCATATATTAGGGGTTATAGAGAATCGGCCATTATGATAACAGTGTGCGCGCATGCGTGGTAGTTTGTTTTCGTAACAGTTAAATACCGTTGCGTCTCTGTGCATCGATCACAATACGACGGTAAAGAATGGCGTTCAGCTGTGTTGATTGTTTTCGCAGGCTGCTACAAGTGGTGCTGGCAATTATGAACATATTCATAACGGTGAGTGATGGAACGGGTTTCTAAGAGGGAGCGACTGACTCCTGCCAAGCGAGAGAGAGCACGCGCGCGCGAAGGGGCCGGCGCCGGGGAGAGAGAAGGAGAGAGGGGCGGGATAGAGAAAGAGAGAAGGGAAGGGAAAAAATTAGTGGGGGGGGGGGGGGGGGGGAGCGTCGACGATAAAAGTTCTCACAGGTGACAATGAGAAAACGAGGCGCCATCCAAAGACAACCCCACCTTCATCTATTGTTACGCGAGTTATGACTTCGTACGAGATTCTATTGTTCTGTTCGGATAATCAGTCCTACACATTTCAGCGGCTTAGCTGCTGAATAAAAGTAGTCCACTACAAATGTGTACCTATGTAAGGCTGCCAACGAGTAATCGAAATGCTGGCATATCTAGCTAGTCGTGGATGCAGGAAAACCAAACTATTCACATCCGCCCTTTGCACTAATTGTCTGGTATGATGTTTACAGGTTACATATGGCTTCTGGGCAGTGATGGCGTAAGAGTCACTGTGTAAGGCAGCGGAAGCTTATCATATTTGGGGTAATTGATAATTATATTCATATGCATGTCTTTACAAATTACTAGTAAAACTATTCAAGTATCTGGTGCGTTAGCGATTAGCAGTGATGAATTCTACAGCAACATCAGTGAGTACTTATATACGGCAGTATATCATCGACTGATGTATCATTAAATTTGCCCCTCCGCCCAGTGCAAAGGACGACGCGTTAATACGTCAAACAAAGAGTATTTAGCTCCTAGAGTCACCAGCATACATTTACTTGTTATATTTTCTCGCGCTGAACGGATAGTTTTTACACATATTATAGAGCTTTCATTGAGTTATTCCATTCTTTAACAGTACACCCCTACCGATGAAAATTAATGGTGGTGTTCAGGAGGTGTTAGGAAACATGTCGCTGGCCGGGTGCGTGTGTGTGTGTGTGTGTGTGTGTGTGTGTGTGTGTGTGTGTGTGTGTGTGTGTGTGTGTGTGGTGTGTGTGTATGTGTATGTATGTGTGTTTGTGTGTATGTGTGTGTGCATGTGTGTACATAAGAAAATACGAAAAGCTGGTGTTGTCATCTACTCATTTTGCTATTACTGTCATGCATTAGGGGTTATGGTTTAATAATGGTATGGTCCATTACAGACCATGCATGGGAGGGCATTTTTGACCCCACCTAATGATATAGGCGCAGCATTTGTACCAAGCGATGTTACATTGGTCAGAATGAAATCATTTTGTGTATTTTATTATTTACCCAGCTTCTTGGTCTGGGTGTGCTGATTCTTGGAATAGTTGCCAAAATTGAGGCGCAAAAGTACTTTAACCTCTCTGCTGATGGAGCAGCATTTTCCAAGATTCCACTGCTTCTGATTGGTGTCGGTGTATTCGTTACTGTGATTGGCATTGTGGGCAGCATTGGAGCAATGTTTGCAGGCTATACACCTGGTCGTGTACTGCTCATGGTGGTAAGAATGTTGTATTTGTCATCAAAAATGATGCATTGGATTTTACCAAGGTTGAAATCTGACTCTGAGTTTATTTACCTCTCCTGCCATAGTATGCTGTGGTGCTGATGCTACTCATTGTCTGTGAAATTGCAGGTGGAATTGTAGCTGCTGTAAAGAGCAAATCTGTTAGTTGATGTACTAGATTGTATTGTGCTCTTTAACTTATTTTATTGTGCACCTTTACAGGTTGAGAGTGCATTCAGAAATGGTATATTAGATTCTTTCAAAATGGTCAATCAGAGTGGTTTTAATAACACCTGGACCATATTTCAGTCCAATGTAAGGGTATTTTGCATTCTATAATAGCTGGTGTAAAACCATTATAATGACCGTCTGTTCAACAGTTCGAATGTTGCGGTGTTACCAACTATACTGACTGGAAGAATATTGCAAATGCACCAGTACCATCCTCTTGCTGCAAAGGAATTGGTATTGAGTGCCAGAATGGTACAATGTATCCTGATGTTTACAGCCGATACATATACACTGAGGTGATGATCTGGTGATCTTGGTATCTGACAATTTAATAGTAATTTTTCCAAATACCATCAGGGGTGTGCAAACCTTGCAGTGAATTGGGTGAAGAAGAATCTAACGGCTATTGCTGGAGTGGCTATTGCATTTGCAGTTCTTCAGGTTTGCATTTGTCAGAATTTTAGTGTATATGGCATAGCTAGATTTTAAAAAGCAAGTGTAGAATAAAATTGTTTTCATTTAGGTAATTCTAATATATACAGAGTATGTTGCTTCGATTGAGGTCCGGGATGAGATAGTGTAATGGAGGTATATGAGCTATTGTAAGATGTGGTCCGACATCCATTTGGGTATCCATATACATCATAGCATGCATTAGTTTTTACATTTTAAAGGCATTAAGAAGGTCTTACTTTGACCACATAATATGTGTACTACCCTGTTATAAATGGCAACATTGACACTATGTCTATATCATCCATGAATGGTGCTTCGGAAGGAAATTTTCTTTGATGCAAACTGAAGGCCCATGCATGGATAATATTCATAGTTGGGATCAATAAGTGACCAGCTGACTTCAATGAGTAATAGTGCGTGGAAAAGCAGCTCAATCATTGACACCTCATCAAGGCTATTGTGCTAGTTACATTTAAACATATGCTTGTAAAACATGTTTAAAATAACTGCTAGCTTAGAAATGGTATTGTCAACAGCTCATTAGTGAGTGATGTGAATGATGCTCTGGTTACGTTAGGTAAACACTAATAGAGAAGAAATTGCTATCAAGGAGTATATCAATAACATTTTTAACAAAATATAACATTTACTGCTCGGTGAAAGGGGATTATATGTTGCATCTAACGATGTTTGTGATCAAGGGTGATGTTTGTTGTCCTGTGCAGGTGATTGGTGTGGTGGCATCTTGCTTTGTGTCTCTCTACAAGCCTCACAGCAAGTATCAAGTCGTTTAAAAATAGGACTAGTATGGAGTGAAAAATTGCCACAAAATAAAATAGAATTTGCATGCGTGTAATTACTGGTAGTCAATGCATCATTAATTATGGGTGTATCATTGGAATGCTTTTATATCCCATGAATTAAATTTGATAAGTTGTTAATCATTCAATGGTAGGTTCGTATCTAAACGTGACCAGTGAAAACATATTGCTGCTTTCAGGACACAGGTCACTGAAAACAATTCAAAACAGCAATACAAATTGCTGAGTGTTAATCACCAAAATCGCTAATAACCAATTTGCAAGTTGCTATAAACCTGAAAAATCGATTGAACTTTTTTTCATAGTCGAATTAAAAATAATCGATTTTTGATTTATAAAAAAGGTTACACACCCTACTGCCCGGCTGTATTTGTCAACCTGCTTGACATTAAGCATATACAAGTTGATAGATGTCGACCACTGTGCTGAACGTGGTACCATCCTTCCCAAGGTATTGCCAGCTGTACACAGTTGATGCCACCATCTACTTGTGTAACCTGTTCTGCAGCCATTTATGGATCTGGTGGGCTCATCAACATTCGTGAGCTAAAAGCATTATGTAGTACCCATGTAGTCGTTTAGTATAACAATAGCAATGAGTACTACAACCAGCACCCACAGTGTCCTTTGACCTCTGATCTCAAACATTATCCTTTTGGAATCTATGGTACTGGCCATTTTGAAGGACGATACAGCCTCCGGTCATTTTGCAATTTTGCGGGTGCAGCATTTTAGCCTGTGTGCATACCAGACCTGGTTTCAAGAGAACCGAGAATACCTCCACATTAAACACTAATGGTAACCATGGTACCAAGATCAAATGTCAATTTTGGGTATTCTTAGTAAAGCCATATAACACAGTAACCAATGTGTGGCGTCGCACTAGCATGGTAACCACGCAAGGTCACATATATGAATGTACATAAAAAGATACGCTTAATGCCTATTGTCCTTAATGTCCACCTGGGGTACAATTGTACACTAGGGTGTACTAATAGCAAGAAAAATTTTTTTCCGTTCGGTCTTTCAAGAGATCTAGTTACACTGAATGCTACGGACATGTAGTACAAGTCCTTTTAGGATCGGGCCGAGATAACTAAGCCTTTAGTCTTTTTGGTACTCGTAAAACAAGCCATGCTAGTGGCGTATCCATTACAGTACATCGAACGGGCTAAGGAAGGTAAAAGTAAACGTTTTTAGCTATACACTTGGACAGCCTTAATGACTACTATACTTCTCACCAAAGCTAAGGCGATCGATGACTACAAGCTTCATCCTTGACAGCCCTTGTTGTTTTTATTTTTGTTTCTCATAATAACACACCAGATGCCGAACACTACCTATGCTATCGCGCATGCCGATCATTACCCACGCTACCCCATGTAAGTGACCGAAGCGGATCTGTAAGGTAGCTTTAATTATCAGTTGAGCAGCGGTTCAACTGTGTTGCTCAAAGTGACAATAGGAGTGTCATTCTCAGGCTCTGTCTGTCGCACTAGTGCACTAGGGTCAGGACGTAGGAACGGGAATAAAACCTGTAGGGCTAATGGATGGAGGCGTGGTCAAGATAGTCGGAGGGGGGACCCCAGGGGGTATATGGGCAAAACCCTGTACGGCTTTGGCCGTATAGGCCGTAGCGGTTGCTACGGCCCGTACTACGAAAATCGGGCGGGATTTTTTTTTTTCATCAACTATCAATACGTACGTCGTATACGTATCGATAAAATTTATTGGTACGATCGAGTTGTTCAAAGCGGCGTACGAGGTCGAGTCCTTTTCAGGGCCACAATAAGGATCGGCCTTCTGTACCTGGTTGCCACTACTTAGAGTTACCTAGCCCTTTACGTTAAAATATACATAGTACATTTAAAAGCAATGCAAAAACGAAGTGACTATTTTTACGGCACCGTAAAGCCAACACACTTTGCTATTTTACGGCAAGCCACTAATTGACCTAACAGCTGTGGCCAGAGAGTTCGAAATGGACCTAGTCAGTGGTGTCATAGTGGTTTGTCGATCAAGAAGTAACCGAAGAGCAACACGTGGGATGAGATCTTATAGAAGAAGATGAAGTAGAGTGTCGCCCTGAAAAGATTACGAGGAAGTGTTTGGATGACGATGTTTGCGTTGGACAAATCCGAAAGTACTTCTCTTTTGATGCCTGGGACATACTGGAGGCCGCAATGGATACTATGCTCACTCAAGGTAGTTGGACCTGCTCTGTGTGTCACACACACCCTGCATTCCATGGAGAGCATTTGCTGTGATGGTTGCCTTGATTGGGTCCATTTGAAGTGCACTGGACTGAAGAGAGCTCCAAAGAGCAAGCATTGGTTTTGTAGGGCCTGTTTGTCTATGTGAACTCTGATTTGTTATTCATACTTATCAGCAAAGACTATACCACAAAAATTGTAAATGCTACCATAGATTTTGTACCGTAGATATTATTTGCACGTGCAGCCGTGTAGGGGACAGAGGTCTAATAATAGTGCCGGAATTGCAGTAAGAATATAGGCAATGAGTGCAATTCATATATACTTGCACTTGTGGGTTTCAGCGGACCTCAATTAGTGGCTTGCCGTAAGAATAGCAATGTGAGCTGGCTTTACGGTGCCGTAAAAATAGCCACCGTCTTTAAAAAAATTTAAAATAAATAAACAAGAGCTGGCAAGTGCGAAGCTTGTAGCCATCGATCGCCTTACCTGTGGCGAGAAGTATTAGTCATTAAAATAACTATTTGCGGTTCAAGTGTGTAGCTAAAAACGTGTGCTTTTACCTCCCTTGATGCACTGCGCGGAACGTAATGGATACGTCCATGCGCTAGCACGGCTTGTTTTACGAGTACCAAAAGGACTTAAGGCTTAGCTATCTCGGCCCGATCCTAAAAGGACTTGTATTACGTGTCCGTAGCATTCAGTGTAACTAGATCCGGTCCCTTGAAAGACCGAACGGAAAAAAAAAAAAACGTTTTTTCTGTACACCCTTGTACTCCCGGGTGGACATTCAGGACAATAGACATTAATGTACTCTACATGTACACCCTACTTTGTCGTACATCTCCCCAGAGGAAACCATCAAGATGCTTCAACACTCCCCCATCACCCACAACATGTCAGTGGTTTCATTTAAGGTATAGATAGAGTGCCAGGAAAGCCCTATAAAGTATTGCACTTCATTAATGGATCTACAACTAGAGCACGGGAATAACGGTTAGGATGGAATCATTGGTCGAGCTATCAGGAAGGTTCACATTTTGTATGACAGAGGAATGATTGTACTTTGATGTAAAGGTTAACACCTGAATCACTGTGGTATACATGGCGGGTATAAGTAAAATGGGTCGATAATCCTATAAAATCTTTTTTTTTAAATGCTTACGATACGATTTTGTTGCTGGGATTGCTACAATGAAGGCAGCGGTAGCATGTCAGGAAAGGGAATGAAGCCTATACATTCAGCTGGAGTTATACTTGTCACTAAGTGCCAAGTTGATGGTTGTACATCATGCATCACATCATTATCTTTTCATGGGGGGTTGGAAAAGAACACCCTGCTACACTTCATTAGCATGCACATACATACATACATACATACATACATACATACATACATACATACATACATACATACATACATACATACATACATACATACATACATACATACATACATACATACATACATACATACATACATACATACATACATACATACATACATACATACATACATACATACATACATACATACATACATACATACATACATACATACATACATACATACATACATACATACATACATACATACATACATACATACATACATACATACATACATACATACATACATACATACATACATACATACATACATACATACATACATACATACATACATACATACATACATACATACATACATACATACATACATACATACATACATACATACATACATACATACATACATACATACATACATACATACATACATACATACATACATACATACATACATACATACATACATACATACATACATACATACATACATACATACATACATACATACATACATACATACATACATACATACATACATACATACATACATACATACATACATACATACATACATACATACATACATACATACATACATACATACATACATACATACATACATACATACATACATACATACATACATACATACATACATACATACATACATACATACATACATACATACATACATACATACATACATACATACATACATACATACATACATACATACATACATACATACATACATACATACATACATACATACATACATACATACATACATACATACATACATACATACATACATACATACATACATACATACATACATACATACATACATACATACATACATACATACATACATACATACATACATACATACATACATACATACATACATACATACATCCATACATCCATACATTTCAACACTTCATACTACATCATTTCTCTTTGGTAAAGTAAATTTCGGGCTCTTGCATTAGCTTCGTGCCAGTGTTGCAACGTCCGATACCCCTTGGGGTTCAAACTGGCCATATCTTTCGGCAGGACATCTCAATTAACTTCAAATTCGGTTTATACGCAGAGGGGTCCTGTACCTATCGATTTGTCCTGTTCATTAATTTTTACTTGATCCGTTACGGAGATACAGCTGTGCAAAGTAATTGCACATTTCTCGTTCATTTCGCGCCATTAACCTACTACAACCTGGTTCCCGCTACTCCGAGCTCATGAATTTACAATAACCTCCCGTGCCCATGCCACTACATGTACAACTGGAGTACCACCGTTAATTTACGTTCTTACAAACGTCAGTGGTTCTCTTCTATAACGAACAAGATTCGTTAAGCGATCAAAATGCGTGGGATTCAACTACCATCACCATACAAAACACGGTACGTACTACCAGTACCGATACGCGCGCACAACAATATGTGTCCCTGTCGATTCGGTCATACTCTTTGGGTGCCACTCATTGCGTGGCCATTTATAGGCTCACAACCTATAACAGTACGTCAGAGCCATGAGATATAGTGCACGGTGTATCAGCTAGGCTATGGGAGAGGCGTGGTCGAGTTAAAGACACATGCAGCGCAGCTAGGCTGGAACACATGTAACCCTTCCTTATTGTCGGGATTTGCGTTCTGCTGGCACATATATTTTAAACGCCCACCGTTTTTCATTTCATCTGCATGGCTGGCACACACACACCCATGAACCAACACATACACACGTCTCACGTCACACTTATACACACTCTTTCCACTATTCTTTCCCCTTGCTGTACACCCTGTAAATTGTTATGTGCTACATGGATTCACTCATAAGCTTTGTCTATTTGAACTTTTTTTGGTCACAGTGCTTTCACTGGCTTACTATCCAACCCTCTTTCTCAATTATTTATATTCTGACTGATGTGTTTTTCACGTGTGTAACTGGATTGTGTGTTTTATACACAGTGGTATAGGAGCATGGGGGCCATGGGGCAAAGGCCCCAAAAATTTTTTCAGAGGAAGGCACCTCTCCCAACCCCTCCCCCATTGGTTGTATGTACTGGATTAATGTGTTGTATGTACTGGACTATTTGTTCCTGTCTCACAGTACCTGCCACATCATGACGTACCATGCCTCATGTCCCATATTCCATTACATGCATCCATTTACACACTCACACACTCGTACAGACACAACACTCACAACTATCCCATGCCAATCACTATATATGCTGAAGCTCTGAGTGTGTACTATTGAGAGGTTTAAAAAGACTTAGGACTTACCTTCCTTAAATTTCCAGGGCCCTGATCTTTATCTTTAGGGATAAAGCAGGAATAATATTCCTGCCGGGCTTATATACAACAGTAGGTTTACAGAGTGGTAGATCTACATGTAATATCACAAAAGATAAGTAGCACAGATTCCTAGAAGGGGCCCATGTATAATGCTATACATACACACACACACACACACACACACACACACACACACACACACACTCACACATGCACACATATACACGTACACGCACACACACACACACACAAACCAGTGCTACTTAGAATTAGTGGTGTTCTGGTGGGTATGACTGTCAGTTTGCTATGACCAGATGCAAAGCCACCCATGGAAGTCACCCATGGAATGTTGATTTACATGAGATGGTGGCAAATCGATAGGCTAATGCCTTTGTGTTTAGGACTCTGCCATTAAAATGAGACATATGGTCACATACCCACCTGAGGATCAGAGCAGTTGGTGTCATATTAATTTTTTTGGATTTGGGGCAGTGCCGCTTCCAAACATGTTACAGACCTGTGAGTTCCATAGGCTTTTGCATTTGGTCGTATGTGTAGCAAACATGACAGCCATCCTCACCAGAACCACTAATCATAAGTAGCATTGGAATTTCTGTGTGTGTTTGTGTGTGTGTGTGTGTGTGTGTGTGCGATTGTGTGTGTGTGTGTGCGATTGTGTGTGTGTGTGTGCGATTGTGTGTGTGTGTGTGTGTGTGCGTTGTGTGTGTGAGTGAATGTGAGTGTTTGTGTGTGTAGCATTGGAACCTTTCTTTCTTGGAGGATGTGCAATTTATTTTTGTAATGTGTTGACAAGGTTTGTATGGTACGTACTACCAGTACCGATATGCGCGCACAGCATCATGTAGAAATCGTGTCCCTGTTGATTCGGTCACACTCTTTGGGTGCCACTCATTGCGTGGCCATTTATAGGCTCACAACCAGCTAGGCTGGAATACATGTGACCCTTCCTTATTGTTGGGATTTGTGTTCTGCTGGCACATATATTTTAAATGCCCACCGGTTTTCATTTCATCTGCACGGCTGGCACACACACACCCATGAACCACACCCATGAACATACACATGTCTCATGTCACGACTATTCACACTCTTTCCACCATAAGAACTACTCTTTTCCCCTTGCTATAAACCCTGTAAATTGTTATGTTGTGTGCTACATGGATTCTCTCATATGCTTTGTCAATTTGAACTTTTTTTTCTATGTCTTTCGGTTACAGTGCTTTCACTGGCCTAATATACAACCTCTTTCTCAACTATTTTTGTTATGTTTATATTCAGATTCATTCTCTTTATGTTTGGTTCTACATGTGCAAATATTCCATTACCTTCTATTTCTTTAGTGGTCATAATTGTATCAGCACAAAATGGTAGTATGTCTTGTCAGACTCATGCCCCCCACTGTATGCTCATATCCCATGGCCTCCTCTACATGGTCATGTCCAAAGGCCTCCATGTCACTGATGTGGATTTGTTTTCACACATGTAACTGGACTGTGTGTTGCATGTATTGGACTGGTGTCAGTGGGGTAGGAAGCACGAGGGTCGTGGGGGCAAATGCCACAATATGTTTGTCAGAGGTCCCCGTGAGGCTCCACTATACATGTCACTGTACCCAAATTCAGACTGTGCTTCATTGGGAGGGTTTTAAAGACTCCTCTATTTAAGCTGATAGTGGTCATGAAAGAGTTGGAATGATGGGGGGGGGCTCAAATCTCATGTCCCCATCAAGGTGCTCTTGTATATATAGCTGCATACTAGTCCTGAAGCTTCATCTCTGTTGTGTTGAAGTTAGTCAGTGCTGTGTGTATACCCATGGGTAAATAGAAGCCATGTCAGTGAATGCTCTGTATAAACTATACAGTGGCCCAGTCATTCCAGATAGTCTAGCCACTGCCACTTATGCAAGGCTTCCATCTGTCCACAAGTTGCTTGCACAAAAAATAAAACCCTCCAAGGTACCAATGCTACAAGCACACACACACACACACACACACACACACACACACACACGCACACACACACACACACAATGGTGGTCTTGAAAAAGCTTAGCAAGCTGTATCCTGACCTCCACCAGTGGACACCACGCTAGCCCCTACACCCATGCCACTACAAGGCCACCAATGGATGCATGTTACTTGCTCCACCACATCAGGGCTTCCATCTCCACCAGTAGACACCTCTTTCACATGGGATTTCACACCCACTTCACAGCAGGTGCCCCTCGCTCCTCCACATCAGGGCACCCCCTCTTCCATAGATGTCACACTTCTAAGTTGCGATCTCCTTCCCCCTTTTTACCATTCCATCCAGGAGACACGCCCCCACTCCTCCACACTGTATATTCCTCCTAAACTGTGAAACACCACTAATGGTCTTATTTCAAAATACTCTAAATTTGTTATGTTCTACCTCATGAAGAAAAAGAACTCATGGAACAAGTAAAAAAAAAATCTTTGTGAGAAAATTGGTATATATGATTGTAAGGCAATAGTGGTGTAAAAAGGAAATATGTAATAGCCCTATATTTAGAACATTATGTTGTTCAACTGTGTGCATATTACATTTCCCCTTAGTAGACCTTTGTTTCCTTTCTTTTTGCCTTCCAATCCTATATGCCATCAACTTTCTCATAGAGAATGTCTTTATTACTTGTATGCAAGGCTTCCATCTCTAGGTGAGCAGATCTAGAAGTAGCTTGTCAACACATTACAAAAATAAATTGCAAACAAAGATTCCAATGTTACGTAGACATACACATACACTCACATACACAAATACACACACACACACACACACACACACACACACACACACACAAACATACACAGAAATTCCAATGCTACTTATGATTAGTGGTTCTGGTGAGGATGGCTGTCATGTTTGCTACACATACGACCAAATGCAAAAGCCTATGGAACTCACAGGTCTGCAACATGTTTGGAAGCGGCACTGCCCCAAATCCAAAAAAATTAATATGACACCAACTGCTCTGATCCTCAGGTGGGTATGTGACCATATGTCTCATTTTAATGGCAGAGTCCTAAACACAAAGGCATTAGCCTATCTATTTGCCACCATCTCATGTAAATCAACATTCCATGGGTGACTTCCATGGGTGGCTTTGCATCTGGTCATAGCAAACTGACAGTCATACCCACCAGAACACCACTAATTCTAAGTAGCACTGGTTTGTGTGTGTGTGTGTGCGTGTACGTGTATATGTGTGCATGTGTGAGTGTGTGTGTGTGTGTGTGTGTGTGTGTGTGTGTGTATGTATGTATAGCATTATACATGGGCCCCTTCTAGGAATCTGTGCTACTTATCTTTTGTGATATTACATGTAGATCTACCACTCTGTAAACCTACTGTTGTATATAAGCCCGGCAGGAATATTATTCCTGCTTTATCCCTAAAGATAAAGATCAGGGCCCTGGAAATTTAAGGAAGGTAAGTCCTAAGTCTTTTTAAACCTCTCAATAGTACACACTCAGAGCTTCAGCATATATAGTGATTGGCATGGGATAGTTGTGAGTGTTGTGTCTGTACGAGTGTGTGAGTGTGTAAATGGATGCATGTAATGGAATATGGGACATGAGGCATGGTACGTCATGATGTGGCAGGTATTGTGAGACAGGAACAAATAGTCCAGTACATACAACACATTAATCCAGTACATACAACCAATGGGGGAGGGGTTGGGAGAGGTGCCTTCCTCTGAAAAAATTTTTGGGGCCTTTGCCCCATGGCCCCCATGCTCCTATACCACTGTGTATAAAACACACAATCCAGTTACACACGTGAAAAACACATCAGTCAGAATATAAATAATTGAGAAAGAGGGTTGGATAGTAAGCCAGTGAAAGCACTGTGACCAAAAAAAGTTCAAATAGACAAAGCTTATGAGTGAATCCATGTAGCACATAACAATTTACAGGGTGTACAGCAAGGGGAAAGAATAGTGGAAAGAGTGTGTATAAGTGTGACGTGAGACGTGTGTATGTGTTGGTTCATGGGTGTGTGTGTGCCAGCCATGCAGATGAAATGAAAAACGGTGGGCGTTTAAAATATATGTGCCAGCAGAACGCAAATCCCGACAATAAGGAAGGGTTACATGTGTTCCAGCCTAGCTGCGCTGCATGTGTCTTTAACTCGACCACGCCTCTCCCATAGCCTAGCTGATACACCGTGCACTATATCTCATGGCTCTGACGTACTGTTATAGGTTGTGAGCCTATAAATGGCCACGCAATGAGTGGCACCCAAAGAGTATGACCGAATCGACAGGGACACATATTGTTGTGCGCGCGTATCGGTACTGGTAGTACGTACCGTGTTTTGTATGGTGATGGTAGTTGAATCCCACGCATTTTGATCGCTTAACGAATCTTGTTCGTTATAGAAGAGAACCACTGACGTTTGTAAGAACGTAAATTAATCATAGATTGACCAATTGTGACTTAAGTCACAAAATTGTGACTTAAGTCACAATTTTTTTCAATGAGGAAATCTCACATTAAAAAACTGCAAAATAACTTTTTGAAACTTACCACATATATATGGATGTATGTGTGTTCTAGGTATCTTTTTTGCAACACTTGGATGCGCTTAACATTGACAATACAAGGCCTTCTCTGTACGCAATCTCGCAAAAAATGTATAATACCGCGTCATTGTGACTTAAGTCACAATACTTTTCTAATTAATACACCAAGAGAATTCTATCAACTAGGATGCTTTTAAAATATGTACAATGATGATGAAGGCATGTGCTCTCATAATATAGCATTTAAACAGCTTGGAAACACGTTGTGTAGAAGTCGCATAACGTTTTCCCTACCAATTCTCTAGTGCGTATCGAGGATCAATAAAATTGTGACTTAAGTCACAAAGCTTTGAACGGGTAAAGTAGCAGTATTTTCTACGAGTATCTATGACGTTTTATGCACTAGATTTAACGCCGCAGCTTGTAGAATTATATTTTGCAGATAGAACTACTTAGTTCTTTTTGTGGTGTGGTCAAAACTGAAAGCAAACAAGGTGATAATTCGATTTTTCCACGCCTCCCCTACGATACACACGCGATAGCGATGGTCGGGTTCTCTGTTGGTGATCGGGTAGTTTGTGGAGCAGACAAAGTTCTAGGCATTAAGTCAGCGAAACAAAGGTACGGGAAGCTTTTCCGAAAGGAACTACAAGGTGTTGTAAAAGGCTAGGAACGGAGGGAAGCGGACGTAGCAAAAAGTATGTGGTTTGTTTTGACGAGGTTACAACTACGAAGGCTTTTTCCACTCGAAGCTTGAAGCCGCTAGTAGTTGTAGAGAATGGCGAAGCTGGACCAAGCTTTACTTCACCAGATGAAGCAGACGTTGCACTAATTGATTCTCCCGTTGGCGATGGGCGGCTAGCTACCGATGACGACGAGTAAGTCAGAGAATGGTAGTAGCTGCCACAGGGAAAAAACGTGTGGAATCAAGTTCTGATTTTACAGAGGGTTTTTAAATCTTCTGAAAGATCATTGCCTGATCTTACATAGAAAATCTGACGCGTGTGATTTGTGTGTGATTCTCTGTAATATCATGCAATGATTCCAAAATGATTCCGCGCATTTTTTCCCTGTGTGCATAACTAAGCATATGCTGAATGGCCTACAATAGGTTAACATTGCATGACTTCATTTACAATTGCTGCAATTATTTATTCAAATATATTCATCAAATTTGTACGCTTGTAATCTATGTACACAATCAGCCACATCAATGGAATAGAGTTTATATACAGTGTTTGAATTTGATTATAAAATTGTGACTTAAGTCACAATTCTAAGTCACAATTTCTTGGTCAGTCTATGATTAACGATGGTACTTCAGTTGTACATGTAGTGGCATGGGCACGGGAGGTTATTGTATATTCATGAGCTCGGAGTAGCGGGAACCAGGTTGTAGTAGGTTAATGGCGCGAAATGAACGAGAAATGTGCAATTACTTTGCACAGCTGTATCTCCGTAACGGATCAAGTAAAAATTAATGAACAGGACAAATCGATAGGTACAGGACCCATCTGCGTATAAACCGAATTTGAAGTTAATTGAGATGTCCTGCCGAAAGATATGGCCAGTTTGAACCCCAAGGGGTATCGGACGTTGCAACACTGGCACGAAGCTAATGCAAGAGCCCGAAATTTACTTTACCAGAGAGAAATGATGTAGTATGAAGTGTTGAAAATAGGAAGTGAATAGCATTTACGGTTCGGGAGATGTAGCGATTTCAAAGTGAATCATTTTTATAACTTTATATATCTAAACGTGATACGCCAGTTTCGCGTGAACTGTCCCATAAAATAATAAATAACAAAAAGTCACGAAAATGATGCCGATCGAGCCAGGAGGGCTTGGGCATTTTGCCGCATCAAAACAGTGCCGAAGCGACAATACATTGCATATAGCGTTTCAGAATTGGATGAGTGGGAGTGGATGGCCAAACGCCTAGCAATTCTTGAAAAAGCCTCCTTTGCAGTGATTCCCCTGTCTCCATATGCCTCCACTACGAGAGGGACACTCTTTCAACACAGCCCAAAGCATTGTTCTCTAATTTCTCTTGTTCACCTACTGCAGCTGAGGCACCTGCGGTCTGACCAGCATCTGAAATCAATGAATTATTGAGGGAATGTATAACCTTGATGTCAAATGCTGCAGACCGAGACGGTGACCAGTTTGGTATCAATATGTCAGCTGGGCGTGATCTGTCTTTGGCTGGACCAATACCACAACCTTGCTCCATTAGAGGGGAGAGGTGCATGGGCACGACGGAAAAAGTCAGCAATACAATCACGTATGCAGTTGTGTCGTGTCACCACATCCCCGGCATAGTGACAAGTTAAAGCATGGTGTCCCAGGGGGTCAAGTTGGCTAGAACAATATGGGCATGTTTCTTCCAAATTACAGAGGGGAAGGCCCAATCACCATTTCAGAAGAATGTGGGTTTCATCAGGTTCAAGTGCTAGACCAAGGCCTGGAGATGGTACTGTTCGTAACCACGCATGAGCCTGTGGGACTGACTCCGCTGCTTTATTTGCTGTTGTAGCATTGTGTAAGAGGCTAGTAAATGCAAGCTTCTCGACTTTCTCTGATAGTAAATGCTACCTGGGTGGTGAAATGAGGACTGAAACTGTTGTCAAAGCTTCTTCTTCAGCGACCTGCTGATTAAACATTGCAATAGCAGTCTGTAAATGTGTGAATTCGGTGGTGTGAGGAAAAGCTCCTGAGAGAGAAATACTGGCCGAAGCAATGTAGGCAGCTGTAGCATGGGAAAATAGGGAGCGGAGGCCAAAACCTCCATAACGAAAACTGAGCTGTGCTTGCCGACTTGCCATTGGTGTAAGTTGAAGTTCTGTACATTGCTCAAGGCAATGGAACACGTCATTGTCAAATTTAGCAAACAAACATACGTACGTATGTACATACGTACATACATACGTACGTACGTACATACCTAATGTTATCCATCACGTCAGGGTTACAATATATATTTACGTGACGTTACGGGCCTGCGGCAAGGCAATAGAATCGCTGTGACACCTGAAGATAACATGCGTACACATCCTGAAGCGATTGGTACACTTGGCATCTTTGCAAGCTTTCCTGTCGTGAGTTATCACAGCAAGCTGACTATGCATGGTTATACAAACTAAAAAAAAAACATGTATAACATTGGTTTATAACAATGTTGTTTTACGTGGCTTTTAGTTTGCATAACCCAGGCAGCTTGCAATGAATGCTATCCCGAAGGAGGGAGAAGAAGACGTCGGAGGAGAAATCAGTTTTAGATGGAACTGTTTACGAACAATAGGGGACAAGTATTTTTGTTCTCTAAAAGCGCACATCTTACTGTATGGCACGAAATTGAAATAACTCATAACTGTTCTCCATTTTGATGTTGTTCGATTGCCACTAAGAGAGAAGTGACCTGACCTGACCCGCTCGTCGAGAGTGACTATTTAATGATTTCGTCATACTGTTGGATTCGTATATGGAACCGACTCTCGTAGGTTCCGATCATTTTTATAACTTTATATAATTTACGATAGCTGCGACAGTTCATTCATGCATGACCAATGCAAGTATTAGAAAAATCCGAATAGTTACAACGTAACCGCTATTGACGTTCTATGTTATCAAGACTTCATGCTACCACCTTTCTCTATGGTTAAGCCGTTTTGGGGTCTTGTACTTGCTCCGTGCCAGCAGAGAATATATTATCTCTGGTACCAGTATTCCAACGTCCGATAGACCAGAGCGTTTGATCCGGCCATAACTTACGGCAGGAGTACAGAATCACTTAAAATTCCGTATGTTCCTGTTCTGTTCGTTAATTTTTACTTCATCCATTACAGAGAAATAGCTGTGCAAGGCGCGTCAATGATTTTAGCAATTAAATGTATGGAGGTGGGTTTCTAAATCATTGCTGCGAATCGAGCGCGCGCTCTTTGCACACCTAGCCTATTTCTCCATAACCAATGGTGCTTGCAACTCTATTTTATTACTTCTTTGGATTGCTGTCCCCTTTGTCTTTATTACTCACATGGTAAAATATGCGACATGCTACTACAGGAGTCTGCAGCCCATTCTATGAGATATTCATAATGAATTATTTACCTAATTACCAAGGCCAACGCATGGAAATAAAGCCTAGCTGGGAGCCAATAAGAGTGGGAAGGAACAAATGTTATCTTCTCTTAATTCCATTACGTTAATAATTGACACAGAGAAAATCTGGCATTATTATACCGGCAATACTATTAAGATCATTATTCAATTTCTGTACTTTGACCGTATCTTTTGAATGCCAAAACGCAGGAGGCTAGGATTGAGAATATCTTGAGTCGGGGTAAAGAACGAAGAAAGGTAACAATGCCCGCCATCCAAAATTTACTGTCTCTTACTTGGATAATACCAATGGTAAAAGCAATGCCAGAAATACCACTGAAATTATCATGGCTCCATGTCTCCACAACCTTCAAACAAGCCTGTGAATAAAATATACGAATTATACACGCACAATACAAATGATGGGATGGACTCACTTGAAACGTAACTATTGATGCATATGTGCAATTTTCGGGAAAACAGCACGTTTGCCCATTTGGCACACTGATGACAAATTCTCTGGTGCTATTCAGTCCACAACAACTGAACTAAAAAAAAAAATATTGAAAATTTTTTAGGTAAGAACTCTCATTTCTAAACCTACCTCTTGCACAAAAGCATTCCATGCATCATAATCTCCCACTCCAGACGTCAATTCTTGAAACGTCCTGTTTGCACTACCAGTAAGGGCATTGTTCACCTATATAAAAAGTATCCATGGAAATATAGTATACATAATCAGTAATGCGCAAGAGCTGGCATTTCGAGTGGTAGCTTAGGTAGTTGACGGGGTCTAAACTTCATCAGATTACAACCTTTCGCTGAGCCAATTAGTACGCGGCAGACTATGAGCATTAAGTGACTTTAATCGTTTTAAAAATACTCTACCGGTATGCACTGATTGTATATATGCGACAATCCGCTCTCCACAATATAAGGCTCTACGTTGGAACAAAGGGAAAGAAAGAAATATGCAATTTAGCTTTAGCCCCTGTGTCAAAGCTTCAATATCGTTACACACGAGTCCACTTTCTCAGTTCTTTAATTTTTTACACTCTACCCGTTACGCTGTGCATAATGTGTGTACATTTATGGCGAATCGGCGAGTTGTTTAGGCTAGGCTTCTTGTTATAAAGAGCAAAATAAGCCACCTTTACGCAAACGTGCACTTAAATTATACCCTCGCGATCATAACCACAGTCACAAGGTAGTAGAACTATTAAAAATCAGTCGCGTCAGATCTTCTAAGATCACGCAATGATCTTCCGTTCAGAACTTGATACCACATGTCGGTGGGTGGCCTCAGGATACCATTGCACGGGACTGTTACAGTGCTTGTCACCGCAAAGAGAATTAATAGAAAACCAAAAATGTCAGTTTTTGTACGATAGAATTGGTGTATATTATTATTCGTAGTAGCTTGACAGTGCAGTGTTGGTTACGTCCATCGCATGCTTTGAAGGCTAAAAGTGTCACTTATTGTTATGTGATATAGTGATGGGTGGAAGAAAAAATAAATGTCCGCACGGATTATTTCTTGGAGTGCGCGCGCTAAATGGTGTTGATCCGCGGCGTTTCCAATCCCTTTATATAAATTAGGTTGACAATGTCCTACAATGAGGACAAATAAAAATTTAAAACCGTTCATCAAATACTAAGATGGACCAGACAAAAGGAAGATTATCGACAGATTGCTCATAAATAGAATTAACTACCTTCTAGTGCCATTGTGTATTAAACTCCAGAATTTGACAGACTGATTTTGTAATTGACAAATCCAAGGATAATATCATGGTACAGCAACTACCAGTGTACGTAGAGATTGTTAATTTATTAATCGCTGATTTCATGAACTCAATATGTTATGTATTTGGTAGCGAATTAATGAAGCATTTGCCTAGAATCCCGACACCCTCTCTACCACGCTACCTCTTGGATTTTTACCCCCAATCTGTGATTTCCATCATAAACAACAAACTGAACATTTTTACCATCTTGCTCCTGTATTTTCGGTCTCAGCTGTTGGTGCAACTCAAGGAGTTACGCATATTCTTCCATCCTGGCTAAAATTTAATCATATTTCCTGCTTAAAATATTGGGCTTAACTATCGCTCTCAAAAACACTCTCAACTACTATCCCTGCCAATATCTCTCAGAAGGCTTGCATGGGACATGCCAATGATTTAATATGTTTGTTATGTGGGTATTGTTGCATTGTGCAGTCAAAATAGCAATTCATGTGTGACAATGCACGTGCCACTTTGTATATATATACCACAGTCAAGAGTGTGGTCGAGTTCTCCATTTTATAGTATCTAGATCTCATCATAAAAAACAAGATTGCCCACATTACCTTTGGCCTTATGCTTGGGATCTGCTTTTATTTGAATACTACATCAAACATAAGTGCATTCACACAGAACAATGAAGACCTTTTTTACACATCCCTGAGATATAATTCAAAAAGGCTGCCGTTGACATAGGCTCAGAGAAACCATACAACAGATCAGAATTTCCTCTGTACAAATACACAACCTGTAGAGGAACTAGGGACTATTACGCTACTCAAATAGTAATTGAAGAGAGAGAGAGATATATATACTTTCAACTGGATAGTCCATCTATAATTTACCCCTGTGCTACTGATGGTAATGTATATTAGTAGAATTTATTAGTGTGCGACCATGTACCATGATCATCTCGATGTGCTGAGTTACTCTGTCTATAAATTCCGCTAATTTGCTGCACAAGCCATGACGAGTTAGGCTTAGTGACAAAGGACCTAACAACATCAAACACATATGGACAGCAATAGGGTTATTGCCATACAGTTTTATTACAGTTTTAATATTCAATCACACAAGTAATTTTTAATAGGGATACGTAGTGTAGCTTATAATATAAATCATGCCCACCATTTGTTACCTAGTTATGCAGGTGTAAAATCAGCATTCCATTTGAAAACATTATAAAACATACCTTATCATTCATAGTATATGCTGATATTCCATTTGCAACCTCACAAACCACTGCAAACACCATTATAAACGAGTGCTGTACAAATATAAAAAAATTACAAGTGAGATGTCGATATTCTATCTGTAAAGTATATGCACATAACTACACAAACCACATCATAAATGAGTTTTGTGCAAGTCATATAATGGTATTGCACATTGTGCATTATATACTACACTATGGGCTACTATTAAATGAATGGCATGCAAATATTTACATTACTGTTTTGTATGCATGTTTGTTACAATAATGTAATGGAACTATGCATAGGTGTGAAGTTGAAAAACATTAAATACATGTTTTAACACATGATGATGATGATAACATCTGCTAGAGCAGCCACGGAGATAACATGAAGTATCAGCTTGGTCTTTTCTTATCAGATATCCTGTCACATAAATAGCTCAATATCCAATTCTGATCTCTTAGAAGATTAGTTATAGGTTGGGATTGTAAGATATTACTACTTGCATCATTTTTAAGTACTTCAACAAATCAGCTACTCAATTTATATAATGCATCATATTTTCTCTTCTCATTTTCAACGTAGCATTATATCGGTTACAAATCCTTGCCACTTGCACAGTAAATCTAAGTGGTTGCATCAAAAAGAGATGATCCATCCATCCATCCTTCAATTGGACCAAATAGATCTCTAAGTCAGCAGGAAGACCTTATTTTGAATTGGTGGCCTTTATTGCATGTTAGTGACAGAGATAAATGCAATGCAAATGCTTCATGGAGGGATTCTTAATTTCTCATTATGCACCCATGCAGGAAGATGTAGTTTTAATCCGTTTCAACTATTTGTTAAAGTGTAGTTCAATAACTGAGAAGCAGTTCGTCAACTTAACTGTTTCTACTGCTTGCAGCTGATTTAAACTTCTGAAATGATGGTAGTTATTTCAGTGATTCCAGTGTACATTAATTTTCAGCTGATACTAAATATTTCCATCAATAAATTCACTAGTTCAGGTCAAACAAGTGCATTAAACAATTATGTATGATGTGTCGTATGAATTATATGTCTAATTCTCAAACCATTACAAGCTACCTTGGTCATTTTTTACATTCAGTATAGCTTTGCTGAACATTGTATAATTAAAATTATTATTGCATTTCGTATACAGAATCAAAGACAACAGAATGCCACCATGATTAAAACAACCAGTGAGCTGAAAAACCTCCAATGCAATATTTCATATAGTAAGCAATCAGATTTGTAATGTGTGCAGACGTAATTGCAATTCTGCCTTAGGAAAGAGATATTCCTAGTACTATACATACGCTAGCATTGTTTGCAACATACCAGCAATAGGACAATGCGTCCCCCTGTAGACAGTGAGTAGGATGCTCCTACAGTACCAAGAGCACCCAGAGTTATGAAGAGGAGGCCAATCACAATCAGCAAAGCTGAAACTGATGTGTAGCTGGTGGCCTTAGAGGCTAAGATGAAATATGGGCTTCCACCTGCATGATACCATGTCCCAACAATTACAAGTAGTAAGCCCAACACCTATATAATAGATCCATATTGTAGAGATGTAAACATTAATAAGGAATTGAATGCATGAATTGAATAAAGTTAAGTAAAAATTGAATTCCGGACATGATGCAATTATTATAGTTCTACTGGTAGTAAATAACGATTAACAAACATGCAATTAAGCATAATTTAACAAGAGAGGGGCCAAAGCCAAAGAGATAGATGGCTTCTATGGTATTTAAGGATGAAGTATAAGCAACATGGGAGCCTATCTGGTGCTGAATTGCAGTTCTAGCAATGTAAGTAACGGTATTGAAACTGTCCAATTTGCTAAGCAAAGACCCAAACATCCAGTCACGCTAAGCGTGCTCCAAAGATGATGCACTGCTGTAGAGTCTTAGAGCTACCATCTTGTGTTAGAGCAAGATGGCTTCACATGCAGGCCAGTGCATGCCTTGTTAACACTGGGTGCATGCCTTGTTAACACCTGGTGTGCATGCTGGTACGAATTAATTACACAGTTGTTTGAGTTACATATACCTGGAGGCTAAAATACAATGTAGGTAGAATAAATGTTTTAATGAATGCAATCATTTCCAATTGCTACAAGTAAAGAAAAACATTCTCTAACGAGAAAGTTGGTGGGATATAGGAATTGGAGGCAAACATGGTGTAAAAAGGAAGGGAACAAGGTTTTGGGAAAAGAAAAATGAGACAATAATCCTATATTTAGCACGTGTAAATGTAACAGAACCAAAAGAAGTGCTGAATATCTCATTTTTCTTTTCCCAAAACCTTGTTCCCTTCTTTTTTACACCAACTTTGCCTCCAATTCCTATATCCCACCAACTTTCTCGTTAGAGAATGTTTTTCTTTACTTGTTTCCTCTTTTTTTATGGATTATTAATACTGACAAGTGCCACCCGGCCCACCCCCCACCCCCACCCCCCCCCCCCCCCCCCCCCCCCCACTTCAATAACCGTCACGAGCAGACGCCCGCTTTTGTTTGGGATCACTGTAAGGAACGCGGGAGAATTCTAACTCGTCATCTCGCTCCTTTTGTTTGCACAATTCCAAATATACGTAAATGTCGCCATGGGAACGCTTCACTCCGCATACGTAATGATTACGTATATCATTATTCTTACGTCTGATACTTGAAGATGTCCTTCCAGGAGATTCTAAATTGGTATAATTGGCGCTCTTTAAAACCATTCCTATCCGGAGTTATACTCACCCGAGAAGAAGACGAAGACGACGACGTTGACGACGGAGAAATTTGGCCTGGGGACGAGGTAAAGCACGAACTTTTTTTGTTCCCTTAAAGCAAACAGTTTGAAGACTGGAATAAAACATTAAAATGACCGTCTTTACCTTCTGGTTCGATAGCTACAAAGAGCAACACTATCCGTTTCTCGGTACGCGAGTTATACGCGGGTCGCGTTTATTAATGATTTCACGACCCGGGTCAATTCCTATATAGGAACTACTATCGTAGTTCCTGACTCCCCGGAAGAACCCAGGAGTATAATGGTGGTCTTGAAAATGCTCAGCAAGCTGTCCTGTAAGAGCGTGTATTGGAATATTCCACCAGTGGACACCCCATTAGCTTGATCAAGTTCCCTTTGTGTTGGCACGTCCATGCCATTACAAAGCTTGGCCCCTCGCTCCTCCTCATCAGGGCCCCCACTTCCTTAGTTGCTACACCTCCACAATGGAACACCTTCTCTCTTGGACCATTCCTTCAGTACACCTCCCCCTCTCCCCTCCCAGTATACCCCTACTGCTCCACCAGTAGATACAATCCCCACTTCCACCTCTACAAGTAGACACTATTATGGGATCCTAATACACCATCTTCGTATCTGGGAAGAGGGGTCTGCTGCAAGTAAATATTGTTGCAGCCCAATTGGACACCATGTCATTATCATCCACAGACTATGAATATAGGTGTTCATATGAGCTAGTATTTAGTACAAATTGCTTCATTTCAAATTAGTCGGTTGGTTAAATTGCAGGAGCAACGCGTGTGAGAATGATGAATGACACCACAAAATTAAAAAATGTCTTGTTACTATCTCTTATCTCATGAAGAAATGGAACAAGTAATAAAAACTTTCTCTATGAGAAAGTTGGTGGCATATAGTATTGAAAGGCAATAGTGATGTGGAAGGAAACAAGGGTCTAATAAGAAGGGGAAATATAACAGTCCTATATTTCTCACACAAACAATGTCCAGAAAAGGGAAGGACTATTATATTTCCCCTTCTTATTAGACCCTTGTTTCCTTCCTCTGTAGCCTTCCAATCCTTTATATGCCACCAACTTTCTCAGTGAATTTTATATATTATACATCTTTGAATAACACTGTGTATTGGTACGTTATATGCACATATAACAATAACTTTCCCATAAGCACTAGTGTATAATAACCAAAGCATTTTCGTTGTGAAATGATAAAATGCTAATTTCTGCAACCTGGTGCAAATGCTACTTGTGATGTTCTAAATGTATATATCCGGGCATAACTATACATCAGCATCAAAACTAGTTTACTAAACCTACTGGTGGTTTACATTTCCCTTTACAATAGCCACTACAACAATAGAAAATAAGCAACTACTTCCGAGATTGGGACGGATTGAGTTGTTGATACAAATCTTTTCTTTAAGCTCTAAATGTGTTCGATCCAGGACACTATGACCTGTCTGATTATCCTCTATTGGCTATGCATTTACGTTCGACATGAAACTCTTCCTACAAGTATATATATATACATAATACATTATTGCGAGCGGAAAAACTTTGTGGCTGCTTAATGTACAAAGATTAGAGAACCACATTATCAATACACGATTTGTCGTGTCTACAGAGGTCGACAATTAAAAACGCGCTCAGCTGCATGCATGCATGCATGCATGCATAAATCCCACAATTTATCTAGCTGCACATACTCAAATAGGAAATGGGCGGCAGGCATAATGGTAGAAAGATAAACCGGTGTTGTTTGCCATGGTAGTGATATTGAACTAGTGTCAGACGAAATAGCATAAATATGAAGAATTGTTCTGTGACGCGCGTGCAACTCGTTCATGCATCAAGAAAATACATTTGTAATAAGCGCATGGCATTGGAATATAGTTATTAAACACTTACTGCGATTATTGTATTGGTCAAGATTAAAGACACTTGCAGAGCTACCCGACGAAAGCTGTTCCCTAAAAGTGGCATTGTAGTATCACTTATAATAGATTACATAATGACGCGTAAATATATATAGCCCCCATTTGGCATGAATTTCATACCGTATTACAAATCAACTACAATACATAATATCACAAGTAGTAAAATTATTACGGATAAGTCCAACGCTACTCCCTATCATTCAACTAATTACATTGCACAACTAAATCTACAAAGCAAGTATAGTTCTGGAGTTAAACTTAACTAGTGACATGTTGAGACGACCATATAGGTCCGTAATCACCCTGGACATGGTCTTTTGGTTCTGATGGAGAGCTTGTGGGCCAAACGTGAGGTGTGCTGTGCTTCCATGCCTCATGCACCATAGGCTTAAACTGCTTGACGCACACAGACCATCCAAGTTGTTCACACTTTTGATCATTTTCTGAGTGTTTCCTGACTTCTGCAGATGCAGCTGCTGACTCCCCTGTGAATCTCGCTTCGGCAATGACATTGGAGTTAAGTGGTGAAATCACAGTTAAGTCAAGGGCTGCTGGTCGGCTGCAGTTCAAATTGTGGACCAATATGTCAGCCAGTCTAGTGCGACTGTTGTTATGGCTCAACACACTTCCAGCTTCACATTGAACTTTTATGCCTGCACAACGAAGCAACTCAACGAGGATATCGTTGTGTTTTATGACATCGTTTCCCCCTCTTTTACATGTTGTTGCATGGTGTGCCAAAGGATCTATGGAGTGGTCAGAGCACAATGAACATTGAAACCCTGCTGATGTATCTATGCCAAACCACCATTTGATTGTTTCGGGGTCAAGATGCAAGCATTGACCAGGTGTTGGCACCATAGAGAACCATGAGGAGGAATGTGGTGCTGATACAGATAACAGCCTTGCCTTGTCAGCAAGAGAACTGTTGTTAAGAATAGGTGCACAATGATACTTGGAGTGATCCCGGCCCTGGTCCTACAGAGCCCAAAATTCATATCAACACTTTTATATTAACGAATACATTCATTTATTTATTTTAACGAAATCAGTTTTTTCAAAATTGGAGTTTAATGACATTGGTAATGAAAATATTGCTACCATTCCTAAATGTCTTCAATAAATTGCATCTGCTTTGGAAGACAGTACAAATTCAGCATCTGTATACAATGAAGGTTTCCATTTGATTAATATCATGTTGCTGCAACCACCAAAAGAGCCTTTTGAATTTCAGTGTAGATTTGATAGAGGTGATGTCAATGACTGGTTCATTAAACTTCTCCATCCTAGCAGATTTCATGTCAAAATCAGCAATGACTTTCATGCCCAGTTACAAGTCTTCTTCGAAGACCTGTATGATGCAAATACAGACTTATACCTGTATGATGCAAATGCAGACTTACATCCTGTCGACAAGGCTCAGCTGCTGTCAGCACCTCATGCTGCATCATGGCTACTGGTCATGCCTTCTCCTGGTCTCAACCTGCACCTTGACCCAAATGAAATCTCCATCCAATGGTTGCTAGTGTAATCAGTGAATCTACCATGTCATCATAACCTATTGACAGCTTCAGGCACACAGACTAATCTGACTAGATCATTAGTTGTGTGTGTGACCCATGCATTCAGCAAATGTGTGAACCCCTCCTTTTGGTGTATGACATGTAAGTATATAATGTATGTGCATTGCTGAAGAGATCAGAATATCAGTTGTTATTGCTATTGAGATTGGGATCCACGCTTCCACTACACTAGGGATAGACACAGCTAGAGGCTCATCTGGCTCTTTGTGCCCTGGAATAGCTCTTGACCACCTTGGAAATCACAATCCTACCTGTAAACGGGGTGGTGATGTCGTAACCCACCACAACCACCTGCGTAATGGGATTGTTGAGTTTTGCCAACATGCCCATTTTGGAATGAGAGTAGAGTCAGGCAGTGGCATTACACCAACTGAAGCTGTACCCGGCCAGCAGATGTACTTGTCCTCAATTGGGAGAGAGAGAACCATGCTGCCCTTGACATCACAATGACTCTCCCTTAATCCCTTCTATCCTAACAGCAAGATTGTCTGAGGGGGCTGGAGCGAAGGAAGTGGAGGCCTGGAAGCATAGTGCAAACGAACCCAAGTGTTCAGAGCTGGGTTGGGTGTGTATCCCACTTGCGGTAGAGATCTATAGAAACTGGTGTAGGGAAGCCCAATCCACTTTCTCTCGCCTGGCTTCTCACCTGGACATCATCACCTCTTAATTCCCACAAAGGTAAGGTGCTCACAGAGCTTACAGCAGGCTGAACTTCACCCTGGTTCAGGCCGAGGCTAGAGCCTTATTGGCAAGTTGTGCTCCCTCCCTTGGCCTCCAGGACAAATTTTTCTATGTATTCATGTATCTGATATGATACATTTACGTGAATTGTAATTATCATTATTAATATACTGAAGCAAACATACATGTAAAGCAATTTATAGATAAATTTGGACGTTGCATTGTAAATGAACTGATATATTCATACTCAACACATAGGGATTCTGAGGTAAAATCAGTTAAAGAGAATCATGGATTACATCCATACTTTGGTGTGGTAGAAATGATATAGTATGAAATGTTGAAAATAGGAAGTCTATAGCGTTGAGATGTAAGTGAATCATTTTAAAAACTATATATATATATATGTCTACTTGCAGGTAATTCCACACTAAAAATTATGGCCTCCATCTTTAAATTTTTTAATTGGCTTTATAATCGGTCTCAATCAACATCGGAGGGCTCTAACATTCGATTCCACACCTTAGTTGAATTAACCATTACCTTAACTCTGCAGCAGATACTGGAAGAGCTGTGGTTTCCCTCATGTAGAATTCAAGGTCTGACATTAATTTGCGATGTGTGTGGCCACTAATGTCACAAAGTTACACATGAATTCCTAGGCAAATTTCTCACATGCCCTCATTTAGACAACATAGATTTTGATGTCAACAATATTCAAATACTGCCACAACTATGATAAGGCTAACAACAATACACTATGGAAATGAGGGGAAGGTTGCATGTGCAAAGAGTGGCATTGTGACTGATGTACATGTAATGCTTTGTACAAACAATCGTTTAACAACTATTCCACTTGGCCAGGATTGGAAAACCCATATGCCATAGGAAAAGTATATCAGATTTCATTGCATACATGTAATGAGAACAATTGACCACATATGCACAAACTAAAGCAAAAACTATTGCTAAAGCAGCAACTTAAGAAATAAATGTTAGAAGTAGATGCACCTAGAATGCATAAATGTCACTTTCCACTGTAGATTTCAATCCATCATCCAGTGTAAGCAGGCCCTGTAGAAATATGGGGTATAGTGCATTGTCAGACGAACAGCTATTTTTGGTTTTATCAACATTGATAACCGGTAAATGTACATATATAGATCATCTGCTACAGTCATACTCAGTGATTGAACCCATCCTTTTTTGCACCATAACTTTGTTTGCATGTGTTAACTGATCATGCGTGAAAGCTGCATAATATGTCTGATTCAATAAGGTACATAAAACATGCTAGACACACATTTATATCCAGTTGTATGTCATTAACACTGTACTTGAATGGCTACTCATTGTTCCCATGTCAAGATCATCATATTCCATATGTTAGAGCTTTAGTACTGGGTTTGAGTTTGTTATTTTAGATGCTAGGTTCAGTTTCTAGACATGACGTGATATTGGTACATAGAGATTTACTGACATGACTGACACAAAAAAATTTAAGAAGGCAACATTTAAATTGCAATGTTACAGTAATACCTTCTACCAATAGGTACACTTGCACATGAGCGTTTATAATAATACCATGAATGTTGCAAATAAAGCAGCTGCCGACATGAAGTGCCAAAAGTCATTAAAGGTGCACCAACCAGTGGTTCTGAATAATAGCATTTTAATGGTGAAGTTAAAGAATGATGAAATTTATGAACATTGCACCACAACACAACAAACCTTAGAGATAAGATAGAGAAGCAACAGATATCCTGAATTGAGCACAAAAAGGGCTAAAACTGTCGTTCCTATGTCACTCCATAAAGCAAAGAACATCACTAAAATTCTTGGATGCAAAGACCATAAAGGAATTGTTCAAAAATTGAATAAATATTATTGAACTAGTGTGGCTTACACTGCAATATCTAAAATCATGACTAGCAGCAGCTTTAGCAGCATCAACTATGCAGGAGTTAATTTTTATGGAATAACATTACTCATCACATCATACCTTTCTCAGCCTCCACATATGTGGGAGTGCATTATAGTTAGAAAAAATACACACAAACACAGGCATATACAAGAATCAACTCAATGCTTTTGATCCGGAATGACGTTTAATAGAATTTTTTTATTCTATGATGTTGAAACTATCTTGCTGTGATTCCTAAATACAATATGGTTATTTATATCATGCTAATAAACTTTAATAGTTATATGAGATTAGGGCTACAGCAGAGTGAAGGGGTAGGTAAAATTAACTCAAATTACCCCTTAGCTGGCAAGAGGACTAAAAATCTACACAAAAGTTTCAAAAACAAGATCTGAGCAAATCTTCCAAATCAGTTAAATTGATGTAAACATATTTCGGAAACCCTGCAACTTAGTTTCAAAAACATGTATCTAATCAAAAGTAATTAATCATCAAAAGCATTGCATCAAATGCATTGTGTCATTTCTTGAAAACCTGTATATGACACATACCTTTCGATGACATATGACTATTATTTGATTGTTACAATACAGAGTGATATAGAAGACTAATGCAATGACCAGCAGAACAAGGAACAGGATAACATGAATGACCACTGGACTGCTTCTGTCAAAATACTACTCCAGATCAAATTAAACATCAAGTACACATGTTAGATATGCAGATGGAACTGGGAAACATAAATGAAAACTCACAAGGCCGATAACAATGAACAGTGTCACAACTGAAAAGCCCCAAAAGGCACAGAAAGAATTTGCATTGAAGTAAGGATACCTGTTTTGCATCAACTTTGCAATTATCAGTCCACCAATGATGTACATGAAACTACGTAGTATCTTTGGTACCATTAAAAGAGTTCCCATATAATATTATGGAAATGCACAGTACAAACCCACCAAATTGGAAATTGATGTTACTAGGACAGACATGGTAGAGTGAACTCATCACACCTTCTCCAATTAATGCAAGCCCTTTAAAGAAAGAGGTACAAATATTTATCCCTTGCAAGGTACATTTCTAGCAGGACACCTACCCATTGCATAATACAGACCATTACCAGCCTGGCGGTGTGCTCTCTTGCTTACTGGTGCATTCTTGAAGGAGCACTTGTTATTGTAGTAGCACATACTGTGTGTATGTGCTAAACCATGAGAAAGTTCAGCACAACAGTGGTCAAGAGGCCATACCGAATGCCTACAATTATGATAAATACTATTCTGACAATGATATATCCACTGTTGCTAAAGTCATTGTTAATAGCTGTGTCAATGTAAATATACATAGTTATACCCTATTTAATACTGATAGCTATTATCAAAAATAACTGAACTTACGGAACATATCCAGGTAATGCAATGGCACACTGGTAGTTGTAATAGCAGCTCTAATCTTCTTCAGTCACTGAAAACTGAACCAAGGGAGAAGGAAGAACCAATGGTCTATACTCCCATCAGAACACCTGTATCTTACACCAATTTGATGACTCAGTGCCTTAGCAAAAACCATCTGTAAGGCTGGTATTCCATAATATATACCCATGGTGATTGTGTTCCTACTGTTGAAAGCAATAAGCATATCACAAAGTGGACCTCTGAAATCATCCTCACCATATGTAGGAAGCATATTTCACTTGGACAGATTGGAAACTTTTATTTGATGAGTCAACTACTGTTGGCTTTGTCTACAGAAATATAGATGAACATCTGAACAATTTGATATTATTCAGACTGTAGTCTGGTATAGTATGCAGAACTGGCTGGTTAAAGGAATATATTGTGCTAATTCCTTTATTCTGTTTACTGATTTTTTAATGGGAACATGCTAGATTTCAAATACAGCATTCCCAAAATGTCAACATCTACCCAGAATGCCAATTATGACATGCCAGTAATCCCACTGGAAACTCATGAATTCATGTAGTGTGTCCATGAATTTACCACGACTGTTGATGTAATCCATCCACGCTATGACATACTAGGAACTGTGGCCAAGACTAGAGGTGTCCTGTCATTATACAATGCTGTTGTTAAAATTCTGCTCTACCCATTAGTAGTAAATTACTAAGATCAGTATAACCGTACAAAGTGAGCATGCACAGATTCTCATACTCACTTAGCTAGGTAACAGCAGATATAAAATTAATGAATAACAATAGCATACAAAAAAATTCACCAACGCAAGCCATATTTATCCTCTGTAGGGGAAGATGAAGTACAAAAATATGTGTTACCATGAGAAATGGTGTGACTAATGTGGAGTCTAACATAAGTTGAACACTCAGGAGTTATGTGCATATCATTGCTACCTCACGAGACAAATAATAACCACAGAAATCAGTTAAAGCACTAAAGCCTCCCCCCCCCCCCCCCCCTCTTCCCATTCTAGGCTTAAATCGAATAACCTGTATTTGGGTCAAATGTAAACATCCACGTGCACATGGGTTGCAGTCATATAATGCCTCAAATATGGCAAATGATTTGTGTGGTAATGGTATAAACGTGTCAAATCCCCACCCAATCCTGACTTCGCTCTGGGGATTGGGGTGGGGGGTGTGGAGTGAGGATTCTCATGTGGCAATGATAGATGCATTCTACTTGGTCAAACGAAGAACATTTAAATAACTTTTTAGTACTTAATTGTCTCAATATTTAGTTTATGCTTTTGATTCCCATGGTTAGAAGGTATGGTTAACCTTTGTAATTTTAAGGAACCCATACTTTATTCACGAAATCCAGCATACCTCCTTTAAAATCATCTCAATCTGTCTCCATATTAGTTGCTTGATGACTACTGGTCTACAGTGAACTGCATAAATCTATTATGATACTAAGAGCATCCCCATACCACAGCTGGTTTACATCCACCTGTAAAGAAACCATTCGATTACAATGGTTACAAATCAAGTAATTAACTCAACAGTAGCAGAGCTTTTCTCTTATGGTAGGGATATTCCCACAACAGAGATGCTGAAGAATGGAACACTGTAGGGAATTGTATACATGCAATTTTAATTTATGTTTAGAGCATGTGGAAATGGGGATTTATCACAGTTACAACATGGATGGAGATGTGTATATTTCTATGCTTTCGGCATGGTGATTGGTTTCACTTTCTTCTTGTGCAAGGGTCAAAGGTTCACTGCACTGTACTGTTGACCAAGACAACCACCATTACGCATAAGTACATGTATGTACCTATGAGATTAAGTTCATATAATTTAAAGTTATGATACTACGATTCCTTCATGGACCATACCAACTGCTCACTGTATTAATATACCCATTATCTATAACCCTAACCCTAACCCTTTATACAACCAATTGTTTTCTCCCTTGATTTTTCCATCCCCCTGGTATTGGTTCTGAAGTTGTAGAAAAATTGCATGTTTGTGGGGGCAGGAGTGGGGGCAGGGGAAGAGGTAGAAAAGCCCTTTAACTAGAAGAAATTCTGTGTGTGTGTGTGTTACACAAGGCACTGGGAATTGTGGATTGATCTTAGAGCTTTATAAATGAATTAGATGGTGATGTGATGCGTGCATGACACACGCATGAAATGGTGTCAGCTCACTTTATTGTATTTAGATGAGCATGGACAGAATACCAGGTAGCAGATGTAGAACCAACCAGAAATGGTTGTGGACAACAGCATGGCCAATACTGGTGCCCAGACATCTGTCACATGCATGGACACTAGGGTGGAGACGAATATCAGTTTGTTACGGACCTGGAAAAAAACATATATCTATCCTTTGCATGTTTCAGCTTGTGAACTGAAAACTTTATTTGTTTCATGTAGTTATCTCCATCACCATCTGATGAACATCTCTAAATGATTATTTCAATGACATTACCTTAGTTTTAATATGATTACCATTACTGAACGATCCATGGCAGAATGGACGACTTGCTGGAATGAGCACTAGATAAAATGAAGACTTTTCTAAGCTCTCCTCCCTCTTCAGAAACAGAAAGTCATATTAGACAGTCACACCCACTTTCAACTCCCAGTGATAGTGATTGCAGCACTGGTGGTCATATCTGGTAAGTACTCACTACAATGGAATCATAGAGGACATCAACAGGTGAGCATATCTAGGTTTTGGAGATGGTGTTATACATTGCTTTCTGAGGATTAAGAAGCCATACCGATGTGTTTTGTATGGAGACAAAGGAACACATTATGCTGTCATTAGAGGCAATAATTATGAAAACAGCTATCACAACAGCAGGAAATTGAAAGCAGTATATCTTTGGGAAATGGTTATGTTGATATTTATTATGTATTCACAACAAACATATAACCATATGAAGAGGCTGTTCTAGTTTCAGGGTAGTGTCATAGAGCTGAGATATACTAAATGAAA
Source organism: Eunapius fragilis (assembly GCA_963681505.1). Taxonomy (NCBI): domain Eukaryota; kingdom Metazoa; phylum Porifera; class Demospongiae; order Spongillida; family Spongillidae; genus Eunapius; species Eunapius fragilis. Next base: position 4,938,684 of record OY811977.1, on the reverse strand, counting down.
TTGAAAACAATATATATTGTCTATTTGCATCCGTGTGTACACCTGTACACATATTGGGTAATATGTGTACAGGGGAGCACAAATTACTTACCCTACCTTATCTTTGTAAGTAATCACATTTGTCATTCAAAAATCAATATATGAGTACACAACAGATAATTAATTGATGGTCACTAATAATTCAAATTATTTGATTGTTATCTGACAAATAAACCACATTAGAAAAACAAAGAAAACTGCGCATGCGACTGAGGTGTACGTGTACGCAGAGCAAGAGAATGTGTTGACAGTGGAGGCACGAAGGCTCGAATAGTGGAGGTGCAAATGGTGGAGCGCGAATAGTGGAGGCGCAAGTAGAGGAGGTACGAGCACTGAAGGCTCGAATAGTGGAGGCATAAATGGTGGAGGTGCGAATAGTGGAGGCGCGAATAGTGGAGGAGAAGAATAAGAAGACGACCCGCCCCTTGTTCCGAGACTGGGTACGAGGACGGGCAGTACACTCTTGTTCTCAACAACCACGCGGTTCAGCGACATGAAACAAAAACGAAACTACTCATTCTAGACTTCTAGATCGATTGCTAAAACAAGCTACACGATCCGATCGTCGGGAGTGTTGTTACAGACGGGTCGCGTTTTTTTAATGACTTCATAGTCGGGGTCAAATCCTATATGGAAGTTTCTAACGAAACTTCCGATGTAACGCTAAAATGTCATTCACACATCTATAGACACAAAACACATTTTGTGTGTATGGTGGAGGGGGAAAAAAATCAATGTCAGTGTCTAGAATTGTACCACATCTGTAGTACTCTGTTCCCTGACCCAAATGTATCTAACTAGCAATGATTATCAAGACAGGTGTGCCCATGAGGCTAATCTGTCAGCCTCAACAACAAGCTGAGCAGCATTTTTACTTTTATGGTGCTGAAAATAAAATGGCAGGGGGTACACTTTTTACATGCTGTGACGAATTGAGTTAGCATTAAATCTCTAAACATCATTTCCATGAAAGAAAATAATAAAGTAGTATGTGGACCATGATAATTTGTTAATACCATCACTATTAATATATACACTTACATGCATTAGCTTTTCCAATATGAAAGGTTACATTGTAAAATATGTGCCTGCTTGAATTGAAAGTGAAGATTATTGATGCATGGCAATGGGTTAGTTGCTTTTCTTTGATTATGATTTCTTACATGTAGCTTAGGATATATATCAAAAGAATAGTCCTAAATTTTCACAATGCTACAATCAAGGAATGTTATACAAAAATTTAGACAAAGGTTTAATGACTATTATCGCAGACAATTCGATCAGGATTTGATAACTCCAGTTATCAAACTTCAATGCAGTTTATTTAAGGAATGAGGATTACATCATATGTGATTATTCTGATTGCGTGAAAGGGTGTGCCTATCATTCCTTCGTACATATTTTTTTTATTTCTTGTTTAGGATGCTGAATTATGCATGCACATTTGTGGTGATCTCCATGTCTTTGCCATTAAGGCAGAGATATAAAGCATGTGTGTTACATGCTATTGTGAATGAATGGTACCGAAATAAGGTCTTGCTTTGGGTACAACACAACACTGTCCTTATTTATATTCTTGACAATGATCATGAAATCAGATTCAATTCCAATACCATATTAGAATTGCACTCTTTGAACAGTGCCAATTGTATTATACATAATGTGAATTCTCACACTTTCATGATTATTTGTTCCATTGGCACACAGTGGTAATTAAGGAGGATTGATATCATCATCATTCTATACAGTGCAACTTCCATTTATGGCTATGGACTGAACCCTCTGAACCTCTTAACCTTAACATTAGCCCCATACTGATGTGTAGCTAGCTTGTTTCCGCTGCATTGACCTGCACCATGTCCCCAACCTTGGCAGTTGTATTTAACCGAGACGCTACTTATCACAACTCTCTTTACTCTTTCTTTGCCGTTGTTCACTAAGCAGCTACTGGATGTGAAATTAATACAAGCTCAATTCAGTACGATTACTAACAGACAAAAGACCATGGTGAATAGTTCTTCTAAGTGCTATTACTGCATAACCAATAACTATTATTATGTAACATCAAGTATTGATGACCCCAGTAATTGGATGGTGAATCTATGATTAAAGGTTTAATAATATAAATAGTTTTTATTATTTTTCGAACCTTGGGCAGTTTAAACTCTTTTACCAATTACATGCTACTTCAGCACCTCATCCGGCAAAAGTAACGCCCCAATTAAACATATATAATGGACTGAAGAACCCTGCGATCCAACAAGTTATACTACAAACAATCTCTCGGGAGAAAAGCTGGGAGAATCGTGTGTGCTTGGTATTGAGCCATCCCATATTTGTCTATCGGATGATTTACAGATACGTGGTAATCCTGCAAACCGTGAATTTAATTTCTGACTTAGTTGACCGCGCATTTGTTCATATACATATAGGTTCATCAGTTTTTGACATGCATGCTTAGTGCATTATCCCGTGGCTGTGGAATCTTTACCACGAAAAGAGACTTTAACGCATTTTTTCCAAGTTAATGTTGAAATTGCATAGGTAAATACATGATGATTAGAATTAATTTCTGTTGATTATGTTTGATTATGATTATTATTACTAAGTTCTACAAAAGTACCTCATTCTACATTAATAAAACATTTAACATTAAATGGCTTTATTTTTCTTCAATGTGTAAAACACTATGTATTAAAGGGAGGCTGACATGAAAAACAAGTGCCCTTAATCTAGTCAGTTCACCTTTTTAGGACACACGGGTGATCATTGAATTATTCAGTGTTAAATACGGAATGAGCAGCCGCCCATGTCATGTGACATAGTCTGCCTAATATCCCTTTATTAATTCGATTATGTTATTGTACGATTTATTGTTATCTGTTTACATATTACGCAAATAACAATGAATGCTTTTTGAGTTGTTGGCAGTTGCGCTAATTCAAATCATGCGCATAAGGAAATCTTGAATTTCATTTCACAGTTTTCCCTTAGCCAAAGCTATATGCAAATGGTTGGGTTGAGGCACACGGTGTTTAAATCAGGATGGTCTGTAATGTACTGCAGCCCTTCTGACTCTTAAATTGCATCACTTGAATAGCATGTTGCAACAAGCGGCAAAAAAGACATTTCTGCTCTGTAGCTTGCGGGCACACTGAGCAATGCATATCCCAATACGATTTGCAGTAGCATACTCATTATGATCATTCCAAGCCGTAACAGTTCAAAGAGAAAAGGGGGCGACTAAGAATTAACCAAACTTTAGTAAAGGGATCTTACATGACAACACAGTGACATGTTTTGGACGACGACTTTGCACATTTATATCACGAAAAAGAAACATGCAAAACTTGGCAAGAACACTTATATAATACGGTACTTTTAGAAAATGAAATTAAATAATTATCGAAACAACACAAGTCAACCTCGAGCTCCCTTTAATAATCTTAAGAAGTGACATCTATCATTTGCAAGCCCCATAAAGAATTTGGTCCAGTTTATTAATGCGCTGAATTCGATTCCAGATGAATTTAGACCTTATGCTCAACCCATAGGTAGAGCTATTTCCACCATATGACACTCCCATACTCTGGCATAAAGTAAAATGCCAGTGCAGCTTACATGCGCACATAATGCAGATAGTAGTGAGAGAAGGTTGTTTAACTGTGCCTTGTGAATTCATGGCACATTACACAACTAATGTCATCAGATAACAGGCAAAGCATGAACAAGTATACTATGGTGAAATTTGATGTCTGATTCAGAAGTGAAGTACACAAATAATTTCATTTCTTATAGATATACAGGTGCACTTGAAATGAAAATTGGCCTGTCCTTTATTAAGCTGATGTGTATATTTTAATGGCACACGTCACTTTTATGCCCCTTCCTAGAAAATTATTGCATTACTTCCTTTTCAGGGCAGCAATCTCATACACGAACTGAGGTTACTATAACAATTTCTAGCACTATATTGGCCTGGTCCAGACCACAATCAACAGAAGAGCTATACCACGACTAATGATGGTATTGCAGCATGCCTGGTGATGTACCTACTCACTGAACTGTAGATACATCAAATCCAACCCCCCACCCTTTCAGAAATGTATGGAAATATTTAAGTGGTGGTTTAGGTACTAAACTTGGTTTAATGTTTTGGTAAATGGGATTGAAATGTGTCTAATACCATGGAGCCTATATGCCTGGGAAGCTTCTGGGAATACTCTCACCTCCATTCAAACACATCCATATTTTATCTAACCCCATCCCCTCAATGATAGTGCTAATCTGATATGGTTCCAGGTCCATGCATAAGTATATATACAAACATCGGTAGTTGGACCCCATTCACTCAGTCATAATAGCGAACGACTGCTGGTCTGAATTGCTCTGAATGTCGACACGCCAAAGTCTCATGCGCCTCACATTTGAGGCACTCCGCCACAAACTATCACAGGAAAATGTTGCATAAAATCACTTCTTGATTCTATACATGATTATTGTTTGATTTCAGGAATCACAACGTGATTTTAAATCATGCGAAAACCAACTATTGATTAAAGTTGATCGTTGAATATAGACAAATCATACTTATGCTTTATACATGATTTTGATGTGATTCAAAATCATTTTTTGATTTCAAAATCACCTCTTGATTTCATAGAAAATCATCAACGGATTTTAGGAATCATAACGCGATTTTAAATCATATAAAAATTCAACTATTGATTTTACTCGCAAGTTGAATGTGGTAAAATAAAATGAATATCATTTAGATAACATTTTGAATGCTTTTTTGTATTAGAAATTCAAGCTATATTTCTGTCATTCATTGGTTTGGATAATAGATGATGGATACATAGTAAGGAACTTCCAACATTAGGTATTCAGTCATACCTGGGCTGTGTGAATTAATATATAATTAGTAAGTGTAATTGTGAGTTATAATTGTAACTAAACCTAAAGATGTAGATGCGTATAAATATAAAACTTTTAATGAGTCCTCCACCATACATGACATAATGACTAATGTTAATGTGAGTGATAATCAATTGTATACAAAAATTACAGAGCATATAAGGAACATACATGCATACATTGCATTGTCTTTGATGGGTCACTACGGAAGCTGTGCAATATAGTTGTAACTTTTTCCAGTAATTGGAGCAAGTGCACATCTATTGATGAAGCGACGTGGACTTATTATTCGATCCTTTTCATAATAAGTATTTTTAACCATGTACAAATCATTAACAGAACTCTTTTCTGGTGAAGTAAAATTCATCCATGTAACATAAGCTAAAGGAGCTTCCCTTGTACATTCATTCACAATGCCATTTTGATTGCACTTTACTTTTATATCAACCTGAAAGAAAAACCGTACATAACCAAAATATGGATGCAGATCATTAGTTTCCTTCAGCACAAACATAGCTTTCACTAATGATCCCCTATCAGTACAATTATAATCTGAAGAGTACATTTACCCATTTACAAAGCAGCGACCAAACTTGTGTATAGCTGGTTTCACATACACTTCTGTGTTATCATCATATAGATTTTTTTTAAATGCTTTCAACTGATCATGAAAATCATGATTAATTTTAACATAGCTACTTGGACGATGAAACTTAGCTGGCCAGTCACTCACATTTCCCCTGTCAATTTTGCACTGAAATTCCCATGGATGTTCTGGAGGTTCCATTAACAAATGCACAAATTTGTAGCTTGACAACAAATCATCATCAAATTTTGAAGGTAAAACAATAGATTTGAGAGAACTTGGAAGTTTGAAATTAATGTCCGCAATCAAGCTTGGTTCACAGATTTCCAATCCACCAAGGCATATTTCTTCAAGACACTTGTTCATTAATTGAGCTTCAATGTTTTTCTTGTTACTTGGAAGGTCAGTAAGATGACCATTCATCCGCTCATAGGCAAAACACCAGAAACCATGTGATGGTCCATAATCAGCAATAATATCAGGGAGGTGTAAAGCTATATGGTAGTTTACGGTCACTGCCCATTTTCCATGAACAGAATAGAATTGCTTATGATGTGCATTTAATAGTCTATATAATAAAGCAACTTCATCAGTACTGATGCATTGTTTTATGACTAATTCTATAATTCTGCAAAGGAGACAAATGGATTTGTAAGATTGAGTAAGTCAGCAAAGCATGGTCTAGCGTAGATACATGCAAAGTTCTTCCATTGTTGAGCTGTGAGTGCAGATAATGATTCACTGTCTAGAATACTAGTTGGAAGTCTTCCAATATCATATGGAACTTTAATTTTTTTAGGCGAGAAAAAAATTCAACTTGTGATTGTGTTGACAAAGATGAGAAACATAGCTTTACTTCATTGTGCACCATTCCTAGAAGGAAGGTATGCATGGGATCTGTGATTGCCATTCTGGTACTATCAAAATATGGTAGACGAAGTAGTTCACTGTATCTTACACCATTTCGTTTTTGAATGGCCTTTGCTTCTGTAATTGTTCTTGCACATTGATACTCTTGAGCTTGTACCTTAATTTGATCCATATTTCTTTTAGCAGAAACTGAAGATGTGTAGTAGCTCATCTTACCAGATGCACCTCTTGAACCCTCCTCTCGCTTAGCCTGGAATGTGCAATAAGTACATCCAAGATCAGCTTTATGTCCAAGAAATTGTGTTACTTTACGCAGAGCAGGCATATCAGCTGACACTCCAAGAAGCAAAGCCTTTACAATGCTTCCGTCTGGATGTAATGGAAGACCATCCCATAATAAACGTAGATCATCTACAATAGGCTTTAGAAACGTGTTTATATGCCCTTTAGGTTCAGAAGGACCTGGTAGTACTCCTAACACCATAGTCCACTTGTGCTTGAACCTTTCAGTTCTAGGCAGATTTAGCACAGTCATCATGATTGCTGAAACTTTGTACTCAGACCGTTTAAATGGTTTAAACCAATCGACATTCAGTAAAAGGCTGATGTTGTTAGAATTTGATAACAATGATTCAGATGGATTTAATGGGTTAGTTTGAAACTCTTTCCACAATTTTCCATCATACACATCAACTAGTATTCCATCACTGTTATGCCTATGCTGTTTCAAAAGTGCACAAAACTGTTTATTTTTAAACATTTGCAGCAACCATACTGAAGGAGGTACAAAATGAAATGTCTTAAATGGGGTCCATTTTTCCCTTGAAAATGATAGGTGTCTCTTATAGCCAAGTTCTTTTCCACATAGTTTACCAAACATTACATTAGTGCAACTACTATGATGCTGTGCATCACTAATTTGATGTAACTGATTGCAAGCTGCATCCGGACATACAACATATGTAACTGTTTTCATTCTAGTATATTTCATGGTACTATAAAAGCATTGAAGTGATGTTGGAAATATTTCATACAGTGGATGCGAAATGAGAAATAGGATTGTAGAGATCAAGCCACAGATGGCTAGAAGGGCACGTTTTGAAAGCTGATGGTAGTGGCATAATTTGCTCAGGGCAATGCATATCCACTCAAGAATGGTACTTAGAGTAGAAGTATGCATGATATCAGAATTTTCATTGATGCTACTACTGTCAACTGAATCTCTCTCAATACTTGTGTTGTCACAGTCAGAAATATCTGATGTGTCTGAGGTAGATGAGGTTTCACTTTCTAGAATAGACGAACAGCTCATGCATTTATATAATTGTGCATTACAATAGTGAATTGCCTATAGCAAAGTGCTGTGTGATAGATCTAAATATATAGCTTGTAATCATACAGTGCTATAAGTAATATAGTATCGCACAAAATACATTTAAATTTTTACCTGCTGAAGACTCTAAGCATTCATTTGTTTCAGTGTCTGAGCATGGCACATACTCAAATAATCAGTGTACAATTAAGACAATATATGACTCTTTTACCTGCATGAGTATCCAATTCAGTTACAGATACTTCTCCAAAATGCTGATGTAAATCAGACCCCACTGTACTGCCATCTACTATTACAAATTATATGCAAAAACAGTACACTTGTTTGGGCCAATTCCAACCTGAATCAGAGCTGCAGCTGTTATCTTCACATGCTCTTGTTGCGGTATCATCACTGGGATCAAACTCTTCACTGCTGCTGTTCCTCAACGTCCCCTCATTAGTATGACTGGTTGCTGCATGCAAGCATGAATAACAAATTATTGGTAGCACTTATTGGCGCGCGCGCAGTTAATTAATTTAGGCCCTGTACATATATATGCAACGACGTACGCGTGTACGGACTTACTTGTGCAATCTCTAGTGTTACGTGGTAGCCTGCACACACCATAAAGGGATCTGTGCCTTCTAACTGTCAAATAAGTGTGGTATGACTCCTGTTCGCATTTAGCACAATCCAGTGACTGGCGGACGGAGGGGGGGGGGGGGTTGGGGGGGTTGCAACCCCCCCTTTCCTCCTATTACATAATACGCAAAATGCGGCTTAAGTAAAAAAAACTCGTAATTTTTTCATGCATTTTAGCACACCGAATTAACGTTTTCAAAAGCTTCCGCGCTTCGCGCGGGAGGGGGCACATCCCCCTCCCGCACCCCCCCCCCCCCCCCCCCTTTTGGTGACCCCCCTCCACTACAACCCCCCCTTTCTCTAAATCCTGCGTCCGCCACTGGTCTGCAATCGCATCTCAGAAGAACACTTGCGCGCCTATCCGACATTTGAGTGTTAAATTAAATAATAATTAGTAAAAGTTATTTTCATTTCACGTGTTTGATATGGCGAATAAAGGCAGGCAACTCCAGGCAAAAGGAAAGATAACTAGCATTGCGACTGCAGTTGAAGATGAGGTGTCTTTCCTTCGTGATCAAGTGACGAGCCTTCGAGATCAGTTGAGAATCCTCAAAGAACGTGTGGCAGAGTTAGAAAATATGCCTGACAGAATAGATGACCTTCAAAAGACCGTTGATCAGTTCATCGCAGATGAAGGTAAGCAAATACAATAACTACGGTCATTCGCTGTGGTTTACATGTACGTATACCCGCAAAAGCAAGGGTTTCGTCCGCACGCTTTTAATATATTATCCAACCACAAAACCAGAGTCACGTCGGTTAAAGGAAACCGAGGTTTTGAAGCATGAAAAGAAGGCTAAAGACATGGTTCCTCTGGTAAGTGTTTGCTCCAAAAACAGATATTTTAATCGCGGTAATCTCTGTGTACAGCCGATACTACAGGATGCATTTTTTGAAAATGACGAAAAGGTGAAACCGTTATTGCGCACGAAGCCGTGGTGTGAAGTAGATGGAAGCATCAAGGAAGATCTCATCAATTCTGTTGAGAGCGCTATGAGCCTGAACAAGTATCATGCTCTGCCGCGATCAAAAATCGCGAAGAGAGTTAAGGTATATACATAAAATGATATATATGTATGGTGTGAAATACCCTTTTAAAGGACTTGTACAGTTCACGGAGGTACACGGAACTCACAAAAGCTGATCCTCTGAAACGCACAGAAAGGCTAAAAAGTCTACACCGAAGTAGAATTATCTTTGTAAGGGAATAAATACTTGTATACAACCAGCGCATATATACATATACCTATTATACTCTTATTAGGCAGCACGGGACGCAGCAGTCAACACTGCTATAAGCGAAGGAGCACTGCGAGCAGGTGATGAGAAGGGAATAGCAGACATTCGAGCATCCATAACTTCGCGTGCTGCTTTGGATGCATTTGAGCTGAATGCAGCAGATCGAGTGCACATGGATGATCCCTCTGACCTTAACCCTGGGACCCCGAATGACCAGTCAACTCCCGCTCCAGACCTGCTGATGAAGATCAAGAGCAACAGCGTGAGCGATCGTCTTTTCAGAGCTCAAGGCGACGCCTGCTGACGCTAGCAAGTGCACGTGCTGCTAATTCTAATAAGAGCCAAGTCGGTGCTACTGGTAGTACTGTGAGAGCGCAACACAGAGAGAGCGTCGCAGTTGTCCACGACACGTTCGATGATTCCAGAGACATGGACTCTGATGAAGAAACACATTTGTGAACCGCTTTTGCTTGTTCTATGTATGATTTGACAAGTATCATATTCTAATTCAATGACAAATCATATTATAATCACCAAATAATCGCTTGTTAGATTTCCATTGATTTGATACATGATTTCAAAACAATCATGATACAAATTATATATATGATTTTACGATTGATTTGATGACAAAAATCAATCGCAATATCGTCTAACGATTATCTCTTGATTACGACGTGATTTTCTATTTGATTTAGCTTATAAATCAAATCCGATTTTGCAAATGATTTCGTTCCCGTGAATCAATTGTAGAATCGTATTAATGATTTACCGCAAATTTTTCCTGTGAGCTATTGGAAGCCCAGCTCGGCACTACTGGCAATAAAGCAGCCCTCGTGGAGCCACTCTTCCAGCACGAGGCAAGCTACATGCAGGGTTCGTCCGGTCTCTCCGCAAGGTCTGCAGGTCGCGCCAACCGCTCTGACCCTGCGGACGTCGACGACGAGGTACAGGACGAGAACCCATCCGATGGTTCCAGCGAAACATCGGAGAGCGGCTCCGATCGCGAGGAACACTTGGCACGCGACGAGGTGCTGGCGCCCGGAGCCCACAGCTCCAGCGCGAAGCGCTCGGCGAAAGAGATCCCGCTGCCACGCCCCAGCGGGCGCAGCGCAGCTAGGCGGGATTCAAAGACAAGGTGTTCCCGTTCTGAAGGAAACGCACCCTCCTGCACCAACACAAAGCAAGCCGCTCCCGAACAGCCTCACCACAGCTCCAGGAAAGCAAAGAGTACGAGTGCATGGGAAAAGACGCCACAGACGATCCTCGTCATCGGAGAGGAGCGACACTAGCTCCAGCATCTCCAGCAGCCCCAGCAGTTCCAGCAGCTTGTCGCCAGATTCCGACGCACGCAGGAAGAAGCGGAAGTCCAAGCGGCACAAGCGGCACAAAAGGCACTCCATGTCGCTGGACAGCAGTTTCCTCAACGCCCCCTTCACCACAATGGTTCCTACCCCTTCGAGGCGCGAAGTCAGGAGGATTAAGAGGGGTAAGTACCCAAGGAAAAAATCTTGCATGTTTCATGCATGCAAGATACTGCATGAGATGCATGACGCATCTTGAAAGGCACAATAACTCATGAATGATCATTCATGCTTCATGCATGGTATAATCTTGTATATAAAATAAATGAATAGGTTTAGACAGTAATAAATAATGTAGTTTTTTTTTAAGGTTCTAAGCTAATGATTCTTGTGTGTCAAACTAGTTCCATGTACTGCTATTATCAACAGTGATTGCAAAGAAGTAAGGGGGCCGGTGTATTGTATTACAGTTTTTACATATGCAGACTGTATAATATAGCTGCATGATTGGTTCAGTTTCATGCTTCTCCCCAATGTAATTTTTGATTGGCAATAATTTGTGGTCATGAAAGAAAATTTCTTATTCTGCATTATATATGTACAAGAATCAATGATGCTCATAAGTATTTGGTTGTCTTACAGCAAAGGTATTGCATTCTACTTTAACTAGCAAGCTCTTGTGATAATGTTACATATAGGGATCAGAATCTCATTTGATTGTTCAGTTACTTCAACAAATAGGTTATAAGCACCTAAAATATCTTCTTCCTTGTAAATTTGAAGGATATCCCTGCAAGCAGGACCTGCTCGAGACAGCAATGATTGTGTAGTGTTTGCTGAAAATGGTTTTAAAACTGCACTAGGAGGGTTCATATTCACAAACGATGCCAAAATCCTTCCATAATGAAAACCTTCTGTATCTTTGTAGTAGCAGACAGAACTGTCTCGTTTTGTGGACCTGTTACAATTTTGCGCACAATACCTTGTTCCATTTATCGATAGTTTTCCAAACACATCATATCCTCAACGTTATACTGGAAGGACATTGGCAGTATGTACACATGTTTGTCCAGTTTCTCAAGATTGTTTGGCATACAATGGCTGGATTCATTAATAAAATTCGACCAGGAATGATGCCAACAATTATACTGTTTTCCAACTTAAATCACACTGATTGAGGCAGGTTAAGTATTACAGGGTATATAACACCAATTGAATAACTCGAGTGTTTAAAAGGTTGAAACCAATCAACATTTAATAGAAAGCATAAATTGTGCCTGACAGCTACAAAATTGTGGAATTCATGCCAGATATTCCCATTGTAATTATCTTCCATTACACTTTCATCCAATGGCTGCTGTTTCCATGTATTGCATAGTCCCAAATGTATCTCTATTCATAATAGAGTTTTAATGCTATGGTAGCAATACACATAACGTGGAGTGAATTTGGTGACTTGGCTATTTTTTCACTTCATGGATTTTGCTAACTTTTCTTCACAAGTTACTCGCCTATAAACTTGTGGATGCTGTGGAAATGCAACATAATGACACTTAGCCAGGTGTAAGCACTCCACTTAAGTCTTTTACTATCAAGCAAAATGATGGTGGATATAATTTATAGTAACGAGGACACATGACATATGATATGTAATTCTTGTTACTGTTTCCAGTGCGGTTTTGCAGACTTTTGATAGATAAAGGCATACTGTTGGCTATTTCAGACAAAGGTGTTACTTTTAGAGTATCGCTCAGATATAATAACAGAGTTCTAATGCATCTGATTAAGACAGACATGGATGTGTCAGATGCCCTGAAAAGTAATTGAAACTTTATGATAAAAAGTACCATAAATTTCAACATGATTCTGACATTAGTTATTTGCACTCCAGTAATATTCACAGCCATATTCATATTTTCATCACTTTTTTCACTTTTATCTTTATCACCAGTATTGCTATGAACTTCAGAGTTATCATTTCTAACCCCCTGTACCTGCTGAATCATCCCATCACTTCTATCACCAGTATTGCTCTGAACTTCAGAGTTCTCATTTGTAACTACCTGTACTTGCTGAGTTATCTCTTCACTTTCATCGTTATCACTAGATCCTGTAATGATTTGAATGGCTTCATCGTCACTCTCCTATATAATATATTGTACAATAATGATATTTTGCATGCTTTCACGTTTTCATGTATGCACTTACCTCTACTTCACTGCAGGCTTTCTCATCACCTACCACATCGTGATCGTTTTCGGCACTATCAGGAACAAACCTGGGCCTGTGGCGTACATTGCAGCTGCTGAGATCTACTACTTCAGTATCAACGGTTTCTTCACTACATGCAGTTTCTACATCACCGTTGTCACTTTGCTCAGCTTCTTGGCTATAAATTTCGCCATCACTTTGCATATTACCATGTCTTCTTCTGTGCGCAAGATATGCAGAATAAGATAGCCATCGTTTGCAGTGCTGGCAGTATCGCCTAAGGTGTCTGTCCTGTTTTTTACAGTTTTCTATAGCAACAAACTGTCGATGCTCCATCAAAATGCATGTGCAAAACCATAATCCCGCCAAAATGTATGAAATGATTTTTTTAAAATTACATTCCAGTGTGTGCGCATAGCACGTGGTAGGTTTTTCCCTTTTGTCTTTGAAATTGGTGATCTGAGCTTCGAAATCCAGGTAAGTTTCACCAATCATGGGTTGTTTGCTACCAAAACATATGTTGTTTGTAACGTTTAAGGTAATATTTTATCACCATAGCTATATTTAAAGTCTGGGTCATTTTCACCTTACACTAAGCTTGTTAACAGACAATTCTCTTGCAGTTATAAAATTTACAGGTCTGCGAGGCCAAACAGAAACTATTTGCATAGGAGCTTTTGTCGCGATCATTTGAGTGTGTTATCGATCAGCCGGTTTGGTCTGCCCGGCGTTATGGATCATTCTGCACCTCAGGGTTGCTTATCAGAGTAAGAATAAAATGCCATAATAGTTTGGTTGATAATCTCTTCAAATTCCACCACATTTGAAGCCGTCTTATACCATCTTCAGCGGGTATCCTCCACAGCAGTATAATTGTCAGCCGCTACAACGTCAAAGCACTTTTGACGTTCTCCCATACATACGAGATCTCACCGCTATTGTTGGCGATCTTTGTAATAAGCTTGGCGATATCCAAGAAAAAGTCCTTCCTGCTTTGAGCAAGCGTCGGAGTTATCTACTCATCTTGTTGAAGTGGAGAAGCGATTAATCAGTCCAGTTAAAGCTCGCGATCGACGAAGATGTGATACAGATGTACCACCAGAATTATCTGTAAGTCCCTAATTATCATATTTCTGTGGCTAATTATATCTATTTTGCAGACCCTTGTTCGTCGACTGTACAGCCAGTATTCAATCGATAACCAATTCAACACTGCACAGAAGTACGTGATTTCCTTGCTTACTGACCTACATTATTTTTAATTTTATCAGAATCACTTCAGATCACAACCAAAGAGTAGTAGATAAATTTGTTGCTGACATACTATCTCGTAAGATGTACAGATGAACACACCATCAGAGGTACAGCTATATGACATGTATAAAAACCGTTTTTGCATGTATAAATTTTGTCATTGTTAAAAACCTTCATGTAGTTGCAGTGAAGAAAAATTTCGGCACAAAGTGCAGAGCTAGCAAAAGTCCATCACAGGAAGAACTGAAAAAGAAGAGAAAAAGGTAGAAATGAAACTTGGCTTACCAAAATTTTATGATACAATCCTGTTGTCACATCTACAGCTGTTTGAACACCGATCCAAATGGGTAAAGCCAGATGAAAATGGAAGGAGCTCAGCTATCACTACATGTCAGATGAAGAAAGTGACAGAGAATCAGGAAATGGAGGGTTCATTGTTCATCGCCTCACCTGGAGGAGCCATGTACTCATCACACTCTGTCAAATGTTAGATCAGAGGGCTGAAGACTCAAAAAAAGACACCTCACATCGCAGCAAGACTTCCAAAGAGGACTGTGGGTACCCCCTCGATGCGTCGTCCTCCGCGAAGTGCACCACGTTGGGCATTGGATGAAGTTACATGTGCTGCTCTATCATCTGATCATGAAGACCTTGCTTCACATTCAGGAACAGATATTGACCATGATCAGGACTCTGCAACGTCGTCATCAACCTCGTCATGCTAAGTTCAATCTCCAGAACTGTTGTCAACGTGCATGTGTTTGGTTACAATATTGTACCACATTGTAACCATGCATGCATTTGTAATGCAATTGTTACACACTTTTCATTGACTTTCATTTGTACATGTCATTTGTACAATGTTCATTAATTTGAAATTGCAATCTCAAATTCAATAATATGAAAAAAAGTTATGAATAAATCAACCAATTATTAATATATATTGTCTAATTAAAATACATTCATAGAGGTTATGCAGCGCTTTCTCGTATCGTTATAGATTAGTTATAAAAATTCCCATAACTTTGTTACAACTATTGTGCACTTATAACAACTTTCTGAGTTTACTACAAACGGATAACACATCCATAACTAGGATATAACCATTGTATAACCAAGTTATCCCCGTCTAAAAAACTTATTATAACTGTAGTCAGCTCGCAGTGGTATAACATAACGTAACGGTTAACATGTATTTATTATTATAATTATCAAATTACGTCTCATTAATGAAAAAGCAATTTGCGCCGGTTTAATAATTAATCTATACGCCGTCGCATTAATAATCACCGGACCGATCGACTATGCCAGATAGCTCCGAACAAAAGAAAAGAGAGCGTGTACGAGCCGCTGCATCTTGCCAGAAAATCGATGCCTTTTTGCCAAATGCGATGCGTAAGGCATTTTTACCAAGCTTACTGCTACATTGTCCAAGCCCTTGGGCTAATTGGTTATCACCGCCATCTGGACAAATATGGAGATACGTATGCTGACTGGGACACTGCAAATCGCACTGTTGCCCAACAGATATTGGCATCAATTACATCTTTTGCCTTCATTGTGTCCTTTACCTGTGCATACCAATACCTCTCTCTTCTAGCTAGGATCACTGTAAAGCTTCAGAAGAGATCGCTAGATATAATTGATGCCCACGAGTTGATTGCAGAGGTCACTGCAACATACGAAGGGGAGAGGAATGATGTTGACATCAGTTTCAGGCACATCTACCAGCAGAGTGTCAGAATGGCTGAAAGTGTCAGCACTACTCCAGAAATGCCACGAATAACAGGTCGTCAACAGCACCACAGCAATCCATCATCATTTTCAGTGGAGGACTATTTTAAGAAGACTGTGGCCATCCCTCTCCTCGACCACATCATAACATCAATGAGAGATCGCTTCTCTACCGCAGCTATTGTAGCATCATCACTTCTAGGAGTTGTACCATCTGTGTGCTGCTCAAGAGAAGAGAGTTATTGAGAAGTACCAGGACGACTTGCCCAGCCCTGAGCTCATCTCAACAGAGATGAAGAGATGGAAAGCAAAGTACTCTGGAATGGCTGCAGAACTTCGGCCTTGCACTCCAGCCGCAGCCATCAAGGAGTATGACAGTGATCTGTACCCCAATGTCAGGGTCCGTCTGCAAATTGCCTGCACACTGCCTGTGACGTCTTGCGAATGTGAGCGGAATGCTAGTGCTCTTCGAAGACTGCACAATTATATGAGAGCCTCGATGGGAAATAGCTGTCTTTCTAGCCTTGCTCTCCTGCATATACATTATGACATGGACGTGGACTTAGATGAAGTTGTCACATGCTACGCTCATTTGCACCCAAGGAAGCTTGAACTTGACTCCATTATCCGCCCTTGAATTCTGTTAAAACACTCTGTCACTGTATACTAATTAATTGTGTTTGTATATAAATGTATAACCTGCCTAAATACGTAGTATTTTTCATGTGCCATTAATTCGTATATGACTAAGCAGCCATTGACAGCCATTGAATCAGAAGGATTGTTTTCTTTTTAAAGCGAAGATCGATTTAGATTGCATAGCAAAACGACATGTTAGGTTTAGCCCCTTCCCCTCTTTTCATATCAGGCAGCTCACCTTGGAAGGTCGCATAAAATTGAATTGCTCATCTTGTTTATTTTTCGGTTGTGAGTGTATTTGTACATGTACATGTGTCTGCAAACTATTAATTCTTTTGTGTTGCCAAATCAATGTTTTCAAACGCTTCCGCGCACATCCCCTCCCGCCTTTTGGTGACCCACGCCCACTTTGGGTCCACATTCTTTTTTTTTTCGAACCCCCCCTGGCTACGGGCTTGTAATCTTCCGCTATCTCCCGCTCGCGCTGCAAGCGTTCTTCTTCTCTTCGGGCTCTCTCCTCTGCTATCTCTTTTTCGTACGCGTTCTTCTTCTTTCGAGTTCAATCTCCTCGTTTCTGTCGGTCCTCGATCAATTTTCGCAACATGTCCTGCAACGCCTGCTCAGCCATTTCACCTGCCCGGAATATGGTCGACCGGAACGGGTTGTCATACACCGTCGCTCAGCGTGTAGAGTCAGAAAAACTGTCTAACGGTCCACAATCCCACCGCTGCCACCAAATGTAATGGATCCGTCCTCTCTCCTAGCGCACCGACGCTGTGACGCTACAATCACGGCTGTATGACCACGGCTATACATAATTTCAGGCACACTCGTCTTACAACTCAACTCAAAAAGGGGATTATATAAGGGGTGTAGAAAACCGGTTCAGGGTCCGAACTGGTTTGACCGTGGTCACACCCTAGCAAAAAATCCTGTAAGAATTTATAAGAATTATAATGAGTTAAGAATATGCAAGAAATTGGGACCAAGATCTTATTAGGAATCCCATAAGATCTGATAAGAATCTTATAAGTTTCTTACAAGAACCTTGAAGATATCTTAAAGGAACTTGTTAAATTCTTACAGGATTCTTACAAGATCCTATTACTAATTCCTACAGGATTCTTATAAGATTCAAGAAATTGGGACCAAGATCTTATTAGGAATCCTGTAGGATCTGATAAGAATCTTATAAGTTTCTTACAAGAATCTTGAAAGTATCTTAAAGGAACTTGTATGATTCTTATACAGGATTCTTACAAGATCCTATTACTAATTCCTACAGGATTCTTATAAGATTCAAGAAATTGGGACCAAGATCTTATTAGGAATCCTGTAGGATCTGATAAGAATCTTATACGTTTCCTACAAGAATCTTGAAGGTATCTTAAAGGAACTTGTATGATTCTTATACAGGATTCTTACAAGATCCTATTAATTATTCCTACAGGAATCTTATAAGATTCAAGAAATTGGGACCAAGATCTTATTAGGAATCCTGTAGGATCTGATAAGATACTTATAAGTATCCTACAACAATCTTGAAGGTATCTTAAAGGAACTTGTATGATTCTTATACAGGATTCTTACAAGATCCTATTACTTATTCCTACAGGAATCTTATTAGATTCAAGAAATTGGGACCAAGATCTTATTAGGAATCCTGTAGGATCTGATAAGATACTTATAAGTTTCTTACAAGAATCTTGAAGGTATCTTAAAGGAACTTGTATAATTCTTACAGGATTCTTACAAGATCCTATTACTAAATACTATCGGAATCTTACAAGATGCAAGAAATTGGGATCAAGATCTCATTAGGAATCCTGTAGGATCCGACAGGAACTTATGTAAAGAATCTAACACGGTCCTTGTACAATTCTTATTGGCTCATCCATGAAATAAGTTCCTAGTCAGTTAATTGTATTTCATTTCCTGGAATGCAAGAAAATTGGGGACCAGGATATGTAAAGGAATTCCTTATGATCTATAAGATTCATTTGAACATATTCTTAAAAGATATACTAAAGCTTTCTTGTACGAGATTCATATATATAAATGTACTAACCAAAAATTACAAATACAAAAATACATTCCTTTCAATGTTACATATAGTTCACTTTGAGTTTCCTCTCACTTTCTTTAAAATGTCCAGGCATTTTGGTTGCAGCTAATTATTATGTCATTTCCTTTGCAAATCATAGTCCCTTTTCCAAATTTGACTTCTATGCACTCTAAAAATGATAAAAATACAAAGCTTTATTACACCACAAAAATGATGCACAAAATATATTTATACATTCTTTTTATTACCCCCTTCTTGTGCTTATCCCTCAAGCTATCCTTCATTTCCCATCGTATCTTAAATCCTTTTACTGTCCAAATGTATCCCTTAAATTGTAGTGCACTCGTTACATACTTACCTTCAATAAGAGCTACTCGTTTAGGAGAAAGGTTTAGCTTTTCACATTGATCTGATTTTTTTTAATACAACGATTTTGACATCTACTCATCCGTAAACAATGATTGCATAAGTCGCCTAGCATATTTGCTAAGCTCAGTAGCTGGAATGGCCAGCAGATTCACACCATTACAGTTGTGAAATGCTTGACATCCTCAGCATTAGTGATTACCCGAGGAGCATGTGCAGGGATGGTAGACTACACATACAAAGTAGAAAATGTAACCACTAATCAATTTTTTTATTTCCATTACCTTTGTATCACTAGCTGATAGCCACATCTGCGTCAGCTCCAGAAGAGTGGTATTGATGGATTCTATTTCAAATACATCCTCATAAATTTACCAAGTAGAACAAACAATCTCCGGCCGGCTCAAGAGAACATGTATCCTTATTATTTCATTTTTGGGGAGAAGAGGAAAGAGGAAGCAGAATGAGAAGAACCTTGTATTAAATTTTTTTTTTGTTAAATTATATTTTTTACAGTGTCACTTACCGTTTTGGTTATTGTTGTCACTTGAAACAAGATTGATATTAAATTAAATTGCTGTTTGGTTGCAATATTTACCTTGTTCTGGTGTATTTTCTTTATCTTCATCAATGGTGATTGGGTTCTGATTTGTTTCACTCTAAAGGAAAGGTGCAATGTTAATAGTATTATTATACACATCATTGCTAACTGTTTGAGACTGATCTTCATTCGGCCAAACAAAAGTAGATGATTGTTGTGGCAACTGAGTTTCTGCATTCTGAATCATGTATTGATGACATTTGATACATATATATCATTACAACTATGTATATAATTGTTTTATAATCATGTTACCATATACGTTTGAGCTTCATTCACACTTTAATTGTTTTGTGTGTGGTTGTGCCTGGTCCTGTGATCCCCATGACAGGTGGTTTTTTCTCTGCAGGAAATTAACAAACAATGCTATAAGTAAGATTGTAGTTATTTTATTACAAAGAGCATAAAAACAAAGGTATAGTAAAAAAATCATTAATAGTTAGAACCTGTAATAATCTTTTTAATCTATAACCTTTGGTTTTGGTTATACTTCATCTGATGTGCTATCACTGCTGTCCTCTTCCTCCCTTTGCCGCTTCAGAGGGGCTGGCTTCCTAGGCTTTTCATCTATACGTAAGTATTCCCATTTACCATTATTAGATTAATCATTTACCTTGTATATTTACAATAGCAACATCTTGTCGCTCTCCTTTTTCCGAATTCCATACCACTTTTAATTCTGCAAGCAAATCAGTGGAGCTGATGGAACTTCCGTCCTCATCTTCAAGTTGTGATGATTTTACAACAAACAGCTTATTTGTTCTTAAACTCTTCACAGTACACCATTCTGTACAAAACAATATTATCTATTTTGTATAAGCACAACATTTAACATCTTATTCTTTGATCTGGACCAGGATAAGCTATAATTTACCTTTGCCCGTTGACACAGACTACTGTCGCGCTAAATGTAAGCTATGAATGATATATACGGCAGCACGAGAGTACTGTATCAGCTGCTCTTGATAGTCAAAGGAAGTACACAAGTAACCAATAATAGTATTCATATAATTAAGCGCAGCTGCTCCTCAATACATATGACCCTGAGAAGGTAGCTCCGTGGAATTGACACGCAATGCCAGGGAATACAGTTAGATGCATATACATTACTTGCAAAACTGGCTCAAGTATAAACCACACTGTAATAAATGTACGTGATCACAAACGATCCTGAGCATTTTGATTTGTTAAACGCAAAGCTTGACCTACTAAACGTAATTTGAATACTCGCAAAACTGAGTCTGGTACAAACAATAGTCAGCCAACCCATATAGCAATTTCATGCACGTATTTTTTTCTCCTAAGTATGCATATGCTTGCACATTGTACATACTAATCTGACTACTATTAATTTGGCAAAAGTTTAACTTAAACAACATACAAACACAAAGCTCACTTATTGGAGAAGGAATTGGGTTCTCCGCATTGTTTAAGTGCTTCAACGGAATTTTCTTGGCCCGTAGACTCATCTCCTTGAGAAAACTTCGACGCTATACTATTAGTGATTGAACGGAAGTGTGCCTGTGTGACGTGCATGGGAGCCGGCCGCGGCATGCCGCATGATATAAGAAATATTATAAGACTCTTACAAGAATCCTGCAGCGTCTTTTCTTATAAGATTCCTGTTTTGTTCTTATAAGAAATATTACAAGACACTTACAAGAATCCTGCAGCGTCTATTCTTATAAGATTCCTGTTTTGTTCTTAAAGAAATACTCTTACAAGAATCCTGCAGCGTCTATTCTTATAAGATTCCTGTTTTCTTAAAAGAAGTATTACAAGACTCTTACAAGAATCCTGCAGCGTCTATTCTTATAAGATTCCTGTTTTGTTCCTATAAGAAATATTACAAGACTCTTACAAGAATCCTGCAGCGTCCATTCTTATAAGATTCCTGTTCTGTTCTTATAAGAAATATTACAAGACTCTTACAAGAATCCTGCAGCGTCTATTCTTATAAGATTCCTATTTTGAGCTTATAAGAAATCTTGCAAGACTCTTACAAGAATCCTGCAGCGTTTATTCTTATAAGATTCCTGTTTTGGTCTTATAAGAAATATTACAAGACTCTTGCAAGAATCCTGCAGCGTCTATCTTGTAACATTCCTGTTTTGTTCTTATAAGAAATATTACAAGACTCTTTCAAGAATCCTGCAGCGTCTATTCTTATAAGATTCCTGTTTTGTTCCTATAAGAAATACTACAAGACTCTTACAAGAATCCTGCAGCGTCCATTCTTATAAGATTCCTGTTTTGTTCCTATAAGAAATACTACAAGACTCTTACAAGAATCCTGCAGCGTCCATTCTTATAAGATTCCTGTTTTGTTCTTAAAAGAAATACTACAAGACTCTTACAAGAATCCTGCAGCGTCCATTCTTATAAGATTCCTATTTTGAGCTTTTAAGAAATCTTGCAAGACTCTTACAAGAATCCTGCAGCGTCTATTCTTATAAGATTCCTGTTTTGTTCTTATAAGAAATATTACAAGACTCTTACAAGAATCCTGCAGCGTCCATTCTTATAAGATTCCTGTTCTGTTCTTATAAGAAATATTACAAGACTCTTACAAGAATCCTGCAGCGTCTATTCTTATAAGATTCCTATTTTGAGCTTATAAGAAATCTTGCATGACTCTTACAAGAATCCTGCAGCGTCCATTCTTATAAGATTCCTGTTCTGTTCTTATAAGAAATACTACAAGACTCTTACAAGAATCCTGCAGCGTCTATTCTTATAAGATTCCTATTTTGAGCTTTTAAGAAATCTTGCAAGACTCTTACAAGAATCCTGCAGCGTTTATTCTTATAAGATTCCTGTTTTGTTCCTATAAGAAATATTACAAGACTCTTACAAGAATCCTGCAGCGTCCATTCTTATAAGATTCCTGTTCTGTTCTTATAAGAAATATTACAAGACTCTTACAAGAATCCTGCAGCGTCTATTCTTATAAGATTCCTATTTTGAGCTTATAAGAAATCTTGCAAGACTCTTACAAGAATCCTGCAGCGTCCATTCTTATAAGATTCCTGTTCTGTTCTTGTAAGAAATATTACAAGACTCTTACAAGAATCCTGCAGCGTCCATTCTTATAAGATTCCTGTTCTGTTCTTATAAGAAATATTACAAGACTCTTACAAGAATCCTGCAACGTCTATTCTTATAAGATCCTGTTTTGTTCTTAGGTAATTCTTACACGTTCCTATATGTTTCTTGTAGGAATCTTGTAGGAATCTTATAGGGCTTTAGGATCTTACGACGCTTATTGTTTCTTACCCTTTTTCTTATAAGAAATGAAGTTCTTATAA
This sequence comes from Eunapius fragilis, assembly GCA_963681505.1. NCBI lineage: Eukaryota > Metazoa > Porifera > Demospongiae > Spongillida > Spongillidae > Eunapius > Eunapius fragilis. Next base: position 4,915,594 of record OY811977.1, on the reverse strand, counting down.
GATTCTTACTAATTCTTGATAAGATCCTATAGTTTTTTTTGCTAGGGCATGCTGTCGATCAACACCTCACACCGGCATGCTGTCGATCAACACCTCACACTGGCCGGTGCAGGCTTTTGCATGCTCCTGCAGACTTATCGACACCTATCAGGGTCTCAGCAGTGGCACTGACTGGCTTCCCTGACAGATATCAAGGTTTTGTTTACTATATACCCAGACCGTCTATGACGTAAGCGATTATCGCTGTAAACAGTATAATCACTACGTCCAGACGTCTGGGTACGAGACTAATCCAGTCGCACCAATAGTAAATGACGAAAAACTGGAGCATAACAAGAACAGCACTTTCGCCTCTTTAGAAAAAACAGCACCACATTCTAACGAAGAAGCACCAAGTGTGGATTGCGAACCACTTCTTAGTTCAACGTCCGTGCAAATTGACTCACGTCCAATTAAGGGAGCGTTCACAAATGATGTCACGCTGACCATATGTATGCATGGTTCCCCCTAACGTGACTGGATTGGACATGATATATAGGGTATGTATGTATGGTAACGATAGCGTGACTTGTTAATTTGTTTTTGAAAAGTTAACATTTATTTAATATGATGGTGGCATCCGTTGCCAAATAAAGATAATTGTGTTTCCGTGTGCGTGAAGCCTACAAGTCCAAGAAGGCACACACACATCAAAAAGATCAAACAAATCATGAAAATTCCATCAAGATCTGGAATGATGGACAATTTGTCGGATGCCATAAAGAAGTTTGAGGAGGAGCAAGCAATGGCGTCCCTTAAGAAGAAAGGACAGCTTTTAAGGTTTTGGAGTAGTCTACCTTATACATGTACGTCAGTGGAGGAAAACATTACTAGCTCAATGTCAAGGCCAGGTTGAAGTGGGATTGAGGACGGACATGTCTTTCACGGGTTACCATATACATGTATGACCTCTACTGTCGATCAATTTCAGGATGATTTAGAAGGCCGGACTTGTCAGTCATGTGGCCTGTATTTTGCAAGTAAAAAGATGCTTCAGCAGCACAGACAAATACATAGGAAGAATAAAAGTGACACTACAGGAGCCCCAATTATTGACCAACTTGTAGTTCCTCATCATATTGGGAAATGAAGTGTTAGTAATAACTGGTGACTGCCCTGATGGAGAAGCAGCAGATTGGGTGAATACTGAAGATATTGCTTACTGAGCAACACAAAATCATTCCACCTGATAGTGTTCAAAGTGGTTCCCATATACAGGTGATCAACTCCCAGTAATTTCATTGAATGAACACTTCCAAGAACCATGGGAAGAAGATACAATACACTGTAGCTGGAATTAAACAACTGTGCCAATAGTCATTTAATGCTTAAAAAAACTCTGCTTGCATGTGTGAACAAAGCCAAGATATGACAATATGCTTTAATATTATCACAAAAAATAATTGCTTGATAACTACAAAAACACAATACTACTCTAGAACATCAGTATATAGTTAATTGATAGAAATCAGCCTGCTGTGGAAATGAGAATAAAGAAATGGGGGGAGGGGGGGGGGGGTATGGTGTAATGATATGTGACATCATTTAATGATGGGGTATGGGGGTATGGTTCTTACATTTGTGACAAATGTGGACAACATATGTATGTATGGTCCAATATTCATCAAAAAAGCGTGACATCATTTATGGATGCTCCCTAATCTAATAACTCTCAGTGATAAAGTCGGAAGTAATGACCCAATATCTAAAAATGTTTCAAATCTAACATAATCAACAGCAGCAGTGAGAACTGACTCAACTCAGGCATTAGCAGCGTTTGGAATTTATTTTGATAGCAAAACCGGTGTATTGGATGCAGATTAAGCGTTTGTGAAAAACATATGATGTCATTAAACTCGGTCCTTGTCAACCATCAGAGCTTGTCTCTCAGAAGAGTATGCAACGGCGGCACTGTTCTAAACAGGTATTTGTTCACTCTGATGGTGTAAGGCGGCAGTGGATATCATACTCTGTCAGTAAAGATGCTTTGTACTGCCTACCCTGTCTCTTATTTAGTGATGCCACTTTGAGAGGTGAACATTGGAGAGCCAACCAGGGGAATGCATTCACAACTAAAGGATTTTGTACCTGGAAGAAGCAATACCAGTGCAGTTTTAAAACATGAGTCGTCTTGTGCCCACAGGAATGCTATTGTATCCCAGGCACGCAAGATGACACAGTTCAAAAAGCTTTTGCAAGGGCGGATGGTGCTGAAAAAGCTCGCAAACGAGCAGTTATTGCTAAGAACATGTTGGAACGTATTGTCAACGTTTTGATGTTTCTTGGTCGTCAAGAGGGCATAGGGAGATGATGACAGACAGCTGTATAAATACAGGGAACTTCGTTGAAGCTCTAAAATTGCTTTCCACTTACGACCCACCACTGCGGGAGCATTTAGAAAAGATAATTGAGCGTCAGTCCACTAGTGCAGGCTCATCAGGAAAGATAGGACGTGGCTCTGTACTGACCTTTATGAGCTGCAAGTCCCAGAATAAACTGATATCCATCATCAATGAACACATTACTTGCACAATTCTTAAAGCAATTCAAAATTGCAGAGCTTGGTCACTTATGGCAGACACAACTCCAGACATTAGCCATCATGAGCAGGTGAGTATTTGGGTTCGAATAGTCCATTTGAATGGTCATGTATCAGAACACCTTCTGGCTTGCCAGCAAGCTCCAGGAACTACCACAGAAGACTTGTATAGAGTCATTATGTCAGTGCTGCAGTTTAGAGACGTGTCCTTTGACAGGCTAATAGCTCAAGCATATGATGGTGCATCCAACATGAGTGGCTGCTACAATGGACTACAATCCTTTTTTCAAACACGCATAAACCCCAACATCTTGTATGTGCACTGCTATGCTCACTGCCTGAATTAAGTAATATCAGATGCAGCAGCCATTTCTGTAGATGTTGTGACCCTATTTGGGAACTTGGAAGCCTTTTATCTCTTGTTTACCCGATCCCCAAAGGTACATGGTTTGTTTGAAGATGTTCAAAGGTCACAGGGATGTGCTATCCGTTCCCTCAAACGACTAAATACAGTTCAATGGAGTGCACTAGAAATGTGCTTGTCTACTTTTCTCGAGCGTTATGAATGTATTCTGCAAACATTGGATCAAATTCGAAACATGATCTGAAGCAGCAGGGTTGTTATCATCAATTCAAACTAGGGCATTTTTGGCTACTGCTTTCTTGTTTAAGGAGGTATTTGAAAAAACGGGACCTCTAAGTCGACATCTGCAAAGTGTCAATATCGATTATTCGAAAGCACTTGCATTGATTGACAGTGTCATTACATCTCTGGAAGGAATGAGAAGTGCACCACAGGATATAATCCGCATCATGGAACAAAGCGTTCAAGATGCTAGTAAAATCCAGTAGAGAACAACAAGGATAAGTCGTTGAATGTGCCGCATCACGGAAGATGGTGAGGTACCTGAAACACCAGAAGAGTCATGGCAGCGAAAGACATTTTTTGTTGCTCTTGACACTATTCTAGGATCAATGAGAAGGCGATTTGATAAGAACAGGTCGCTGTTTGAAACAATAGCCATCTTTGCGCCCAGCAATTTCAATTTTACCAATCTCGTGAAGAGTGGTAAAAGCACTCAAGATCTTCACTGCACTGTGGCAGAGTTTTGTGACAAATTTCACTTGAATACAAATCAATGCCTTCAAGAATTGTTGAGTTTTGCTGCCGTGTACCATCGATTTCATACCCCCTCCAGCACCTCCTTTAAAATGGACATTGTTCATTCGCTAAGTGATGATACAGATGATGAAGGTACTGGTATAGCGGAAGAAGAGGAAGTTAAACGCACATCTTCTCAGGCCAATCCTGATCAGGCTCTTGTCAATTGGTCATTTTTGGGTGCTCTAAACCTGCTGTGCAACCCTATCTATCATCTCTACGATGCATTTCTCGAGGTTTGCAAGATATATTCGATTGCAGTTGCAATTCCTATCAGTACGTGTACCGCAGAACGCTCTTTTTCTGCTCAAAAACGTATTAAGATGCGACATCGGTCCACAATGACTCAGGAAAGGCTTGAAGATTTGCTAATGAACGTAAAATTCTCTCTTCCCTATCATGCGATTCAATAATTGATCAGTTTGCACGGAGTTCATCGGAGCTCTCCAAAGCATTATTATAACACTAACTTTCTCATCAATCATATATATGCATGTACATCCCCATTTGCATTAAATTTGATACCTAAGCCTCCTTCCTGTGTACATTTATATGATTTATGGCTGGTGAGTGGGGGGGGGGGGCACCATAAAAGTGTTTTGCCCCCCCAGATAATTAATGTCCACACCGCCACTGTAGCTGTGTGACTATTGTATGTGATGTAATAGAATTTGAATCACGTATATGAAAAAACTGAAAGGTGACAAAGATTCATACATGGCATACATACACTAGACCCATAGTAATTCATGCCTGACTCACGCACGATTCATCGGTGATTGATGCATCAATCTTGTGAAAGACCATCCATGATTCACACTAGAATCTTTCGTAAGATTCATGCACGTAAATGTCCGAAAATCATGCACGTCAGCGCATGATTTATGTTTCTTGCATGAATCTCGCAAAGATCCATAGCATGATCATGCAAGAATTTTTTGCTTGGGTATGCTCACTTTGAGAAACTGCTTTCTCCCTTAGACGACCTTTCTTCACTCACCGGCGGGAAGCAGAAGAGCAAGTACATGTGTCAGGTCTGTGACCTCAGTAGCTGGCTGGAAGCATGGAACATCTTGGTCGCTATTTGGCCAGATCGCTCCCAAGACGGCATTGGAGCTGGTGAAATACCAGTCCATCATTTGCCAGCTGTTTTTAGTGCACTCGGCCGCAGCTGCCCTTAAATACGACAAGCTATTCAGGCAGGCTGCAGCCAGAAACAAGAAGCAGACCCTCCCCTGGGATGCACTAAAGGAGAATTTGCTGGTCTGGTGCATCACCAACCTGCCATTTCGAACCAAGCCACAATCCCACACTAACCCATGGATCGGGACCTCTACTGGAGCATCAGTACACATGGGAACAACAACTGGCAGTTCCCACCACAGTGAGCATGCCCCCACACCCCATCAGGCGAGGAGATCTGTCGAAGGTTCAACTTTGGAAGGTGCTCCAAGGGGACAGAATGTGCCTTCTCCCATAAGTGCTAGGTCACAGGCTGTGGTGGGGATCACCCTGCCAAGGCCCTGCACCCATGCCACTCCGGGGGCTACGTGAGCTCCAGCAAGCTCACACCCCACTACGACGCTCAGCTTTTGAGCACGAACTGAAGGAACATCCTGACAAGGCCTGGGTCTCCTGGCTACTCAACGGCATCGACAACGGTGTTTCCACCGGCTACAAAGGTCCTCACTTCCCCGTCACTGCACACAACCTAACCTCCGCACAACAGCACCCCAAAATCGTTGATGCTGAACTAGAGAAAGTTGTGAACTTGGGACGCATCCTCGGCCCCTTTTCCCAATGCCCCCTCAAGCACCTTCGCACATCTGGGCTCGGAGCCGTCTCAAAGAAAATGGCAAGTGGAGAATGATCCTTCACTTGTCAGCACCAGAGGGCCTTCGCATCAACGACTTCATCCTGAAGGGAAGATTTTGCCATCCATTACTCCACTATCGACGATGCAGTGGCTCTGCTTAGCAGATTTGACAAAGAAGCCATGATGGCCAAGGTGGACCTGAAATCTGCATTCAGGATGGTCCCAATCCTGGCCTCAGAATGGTAACTCCTTGGTATGTACTGGCGAGGGCAGTACAGTAATATGATTATTAGCGCCTGCGCAGTGCTGCATTTCATGCATATATAATTGTCTGTTCGTGTATGTTGTGCAGTTGATATTCCTTTGAGCCTCATTGGTTAGCTGATAAGCTTACAATTGGTGTCAGAAGTGGGATATGGCTACTGAGGAAGAGGTTCCCATGGAGGTTACCGAACCTAGCACTAGTAGCAGGCCCGCGCCAGCGGCGGCGGTTGTTCGTACGAGTATTCCTCGACCGTCCAAATTCACAGGACGGGGGGATGTCGCCCTTTGGTTTAAACGGTTCGAGCTCTATGCGAAACAGGCACGTATTCCCTCAGAGGAGTGGGCCGAAGAACTACTTTTACTGCTGGAGGACGAGCCATTTCGCTTGGTAAGCCTTTCGAATAGTGAGGATTATGAGTCTTTAAAGGAGCGTCTTCGAGAGCGGTTCGCTCCTGACGGCAATGAGATAGAGTGGCAGCAGCGTCTACAGAGCAGGTCGCAGGAACGTGGAGAGGCTCTAGAGGACTTTGCGGGAGACCTGCAGAGACTGGCGGAAAAGGCGTACCCGGACCTGGACGGCGGACAGCGGGAAAGGTTTGTACGCAACCAATTTGTTCAGGGTCTGCTGTCATCCACAGCTCAGCTGCTCCTTCTGAAAGAGATGCCACAGTCGATAGACGATGCACTTCATCTGGCGAAGAAGCAGCATACTGTTGAGGAAGCTCAAAGACGCCTGAGACAACGAAAGCACGGTGGAGACGTGGAGGCGGTGGTTGCTGTTGATTCAGAAGAGACAGGAAATATTACGGTAACAAAGAAGCAGGGTGTTGAACAAGGTACATTGTTCCAGCAGGTTCGACACCTTGAGGAGGCGGTGGCCCAACTACAAGTTCAGACAGGAAGTCGGGAGTGGAAGTTGGCAAAACGGCAGAGGAGCAGTATGATTCAGAGGCTCATGGCAGATATAGAGGGGTTGTCACCAGAGCAAACGAGCAAGCTGCACGAAATGCTGAGGGGGTATGCTGATGTAATCTCACAGAACGATGGTGACCTGGGGAAAACCAACTTGGTGAAGCATCGTATTGATACCCAAGGAGCTAATCCAATTAGACAGCCAGTGAGACGGTTACCCATACAGCAGTGAAAGGAAGTCCAGGGTATGTTACATGACATGCTTAAAAAGGGGGTGATTGAACATTCACATAGTCCTTGGGCATCACCCATTGTATTAGTGAAGAAAAGGGATGGGTCACACAGATTTTGTATTGACTTCAGGCGGTTGAATGCGGTTACAAAGAAGGATGCGCAACCTTTACCCCGTATCGATGACACACTGGATGTTCTGGCTGGCTCTTCATGGTTTTCAACACTTGACTTGGCAAGTGGGTATTGGCAGGTGGGGATGGAGGAGTGTGACAGGGAAAAAACAGCATTTGCAACACCATTTGGCTTGTTTCAATTTAAGGTGATGCCGTTCGGGTTGTGCAATGCCCCAGCAACCTTTCAGCGATTAATGGAACTAGTCCTTTCTGGTGTGCATTGGTCGGTGTGCTTGGTGTACTTAGATGACATAATCATTTTTAGCAAGTCTGTAGATGAGCATCTCAAACAATTACAGCAGGTCTTCCAATGTCTGAGGGCAGCCAACTTAAAGATCAAGTCTAGCAAATGTCAATTATTTAGGAAGAGTGTGCGCTACCTAGGCCACATTGTGTCTGCAAAGGGCATAGAGGCTGACCCTGAAAAAGAAGCAGCTGTTATGCAATGGCCAGTGCCTAAAGGCCAGAAGGATTTAAAACAGTTCCTAGGCTTTATGTCTTACTACAGACATTTGTCCCTAATTTTTCCAGTATTGCGGCTCCCCTAAACAAGTTGATTGAGAAAAATGTTGCATGGGTTTGGGGCCCACATTGTGAGCAAGCTTTTAAACAACTTAAACAGGTGCTCACACATCCGCCAATCCTTATCTTTCCACGTAGTGATTGCACATTTCTTCTTGATGTAGATGCATGTGCAACTGGTGTAGGGGTAGTGCTCTCCCAGTATGTGGACGGTAAGGAGCATGTGGTGGCATATGCTAGTCGTGCATTGTCCAAGGTGGAGAGAGAGGCGGTATTGTGTGACACGGCAAGAGATGCTTGCTTTAGTTTGGGCTGTTAAACATTTTCGTGCATACCTGTATGGCCGCCCTTTCACAGTCAGGACGGATCACCAGTCATTGAAATGGCTGCAAAGCTTTAAGGAACCAGAGGGGCAGGTAGCTCGTTGGCTGGAAGCATTGGCTGAGTATGATATGACGATAGTACACCGACCTGGAAGACAACATTGTAATGCAGATGGCCTTTCACGGATGGAGTGCACACAGTGCGGGTTTCATTTTGAAGAGCAAGAACCTCTAGAACAGCTGTTGTTGGTCACACCTGAGGAGAGCTGGTTACCCTGTTGGAATGAAAAGGAGCTATGGAAATATCAGCAACAGGACCCTGATCTGAGCAGAGCTTCTGAAATGACTACACAACACACATGGCCAACCACTGCGCCGCTTTCTAGTAGCCGCACACTGCAAAGTCTGTGGGCACAGAGGGAGCATCTGGTGATTTCTAATAATCTGCTGTACAGGCAGTGGGTGGATGCATTGGAAGATGGTGAAAACCCATGTTTGCAGCTTGTGCTTCCTCGTGTCTTGGTTTCACAGGTGTTGAAGCAGCTGCATGACTCTGCTACTGCTGGTCATTTGGGAGTGCAAAAGACCCTTGGTAAGATTCGAAGACGCTTCTACTGGGTGGGACAGCGCCAGGATGTGGAGGATTGGTGTCGTCGCTGTGAGGCATGTGCAGCAAGGAAACCATCAGTGCCTGGTCGTGTTGCTCCTATGCAGTCGTCAGCCAGTGGGGCACCTTTTCAACGTATTGCAATGGACATTGTTGGTCCTTTTCCACGGACTGATAAAGGTAATGCATACATCTTAGTCATTGGGGACTACTTCATTAAGTGGGTGGAGGCATACCCCATGAAGGATATGGAAACTGCATCAGTTGCTGCGTGCCTGTATGACTTCATTTGCAGATATGGAGCTCCAGATTTTTTGCACACTGATCAAGGCAAGAACTTTGAATCAACCTTAATATCTGATTCGTGCAAATTGTTAGGTATTGTAAAAACAAGAACCACCCCATACCATCCCCAGTCAGACGGAATGATTGAGCGTTTCAATCGCACCCTTCTGGGCATGCTCTCATCTGGGATCTTGGAAGAGGAGAGAAACTGGGAGCAGATCCTACCAGCAGTGATGATGGCCTACCGGACCAGTGTGCACAAATCAACGCATATGTCCCCATTCATGCTTGTGTTTGGTCGAGAGGTACGTCTGCCTGTGGATGTTATGTTTGGCAACCCTCCTGCAGAGCTAACAAAGTGCAGCAGTATGCATGCTTTGTATCTAAGGAATACTTTGGAGTCGGCATACCACAAAGTACGGAAATACTTGACAGTGGAATCTAGGATTCAGAAAGAGGGGTATGATCGCAAAGTAAAAGGAGTGAGTCCAGCATACAAAGTTGGTGACCTGGTATGGCTGCACTGCCCAGCGGTAGCAAGGGGGAAGTCCCGCAAGCTGCATAGACAGTGGAAGGGTCCCTTTGTAATTAAAAAAATATTTAGTGATGTTGTGTTCCGTATTCAGCATCGTGACCCTCCTCGCAAATGCCTTGTAGTTCATTTCAACCGCCTGAAGCCTTACTTGCTTTGTAGCAGGGATGCACAAGAAGGGACAGAGCAACTAAGCAAGCAGAAGGATGATGAACAGGACCCCTCATTTACGGACAAAGAAGTACGGGAGTCGACTTCTCCAGATAGCGATACAGAGGAGGGTGAAGTGATCATTGAAGAGGAGCATCAAGATGAGCTTGATGATGAGCTGGAGGATCAGGGGGCAGAAGGTGATGAAGATGAGAGGCCTGGTGAACCACCTGAGGTGGAACCTCAAGCACCACTACAAGCTGAGCAGGGGGATGGTGAACCTCAAGCACCACTACAAGCTGAGCAGGGGATGGTGAACCTCAAGCACCACTACAAGCTGAGCTGGGGGCTGGTGATCAAGAGGAGGTGCTAGGTGATCCTATGGTATTGAGAAGGTCAACCAGGATTCGGAGACCACCGGATAGATTAATCTGGAACATCTAGACATGTTCTCAATAAAAGACGGGGTAGTGTAGTAATATGATTATTAGCGCCTGCGCAGTGCTGCATTTCATGCATATATAATTGTCTGTTCGTGTATGTTGTGCAGTTGATATTCCTTTGAGCCTCATTGGTTAGCTGATTAGCTTACAGTACTACATCGACACCTGCCTCCCCTTTGGAATCCGCTCGGCTCCCTGTATCTTCAACAACTTTGCCACCGCTATTCACAGGACCCTGGAGAACTATGGAGCAACCTTATTCCACTACATGGATGACTTCCTACTAGTTGGTCCCCCAGAACAACCTATCTGCCAGGAGGCAATGGCAACCATGCTCCAGGTCTGCGAGAGAATGGGAGTCCCAGTCGCAACAGAAATGTGTGAAGGTCCAGCGAACTGCATCACTTTCCTAGGCATTGTCCTGGACTCCTCCCTGCAGCAGCTCAGATTTCCAGCAGACAAGCTGCAGGAAATTTCATCCCTGACCAGGTCATGGCTTGGCGAACATAAGGTCACAAAGAGGGAGCTCCTATCGCTCATCGGGAAGCTTTCGTTTGCAGCCAAGGTAGTCCCAGCGGGTCGCCTGTTCCTACGACATCTCAATCAACTCTCAACCACAGCGAGAAAGCTCCATCACCACATCCATCTTAACTCCAAGGCCAGGGCAGACATACAATGGTGGAACAGCTTCTTATCATCCTGGAATGGCATTCCATGTTCATTTCGCCAGACTGGAATGATGCAGAATCCATCCAGTTGTTCACCGATGCCTCTGGCTCCTTTGGATTTGGTGCATACTTCAATGGGGTCTGGTTCAGAGGTGACTGGCAACCACATCAGCAACTACCCAAGCGCTCCATACAGTGGCAGGAGCTCTTTGCCATAGTGGCAGCAGCTCTCACTTGGGGTCACCTTCTCGAAGGGCAACGCATCAGATTCCACTGCGATATAGTCCAGGCATGGACCAACCAGTCTTCCAAGCACCCCGGAGTAATGGAGCTCCTGAGAACTTTGTTCTTTATTGCGGCACAGCACAGTTTCACAGTCTCCCTGGTACACCTCCCAGGCCAACTGAACTACATTGCGGATGCACTATCACGCAACCAGATCTCACGTTTCTTTTCCCTTGCTCCCCAGGCCAACCAGCTGCCAACACCAGTGTCGCACAAGCTGGGAGAGCTTTAGAAGGCCACCTGAGCCACCTCCTGCACAGAGCTGTGGCCACCTCCTACACAGAGCTGTGGCCCCCTCAAAACCCACCACCTACAGGGCAAGTATCCGGAAGTATTACACCTTTTGTCCCACACTCGGCATCAACCCCTTACTAGAAATCAAGCATTCAATCAACCTGTTCGCTGCCTATCTAAGCCAAACACTCCAGGCCAACACCATTCAGGTGTACCTGGAGTCGTCAGTCACCTACACCTTATCCATGGGTTCAGCAGTCCAGTGCATAACAACCCAACGCTGAACCTAGCCATCCAAGGCATACAGTGTTCTCAAGGTCCAGCACACCTCAGGCCCAAGAGACTGCCTCTCACCATTGGGATGCTGGAGCAACTATTGCGGCTACTGGAGGCTGACCCATTGCGCAGACATGACAAATTGATGCTGAATGCAGCCCTGACCTTTGGTTTCTTTGGATTCCTAAGGGTCAGTGAGTACACTCTAACCAACAGGGGCAGATTTGACCCCACACTCCACCCAACAAAGAGCAATACCACCTGGTCAAGGATGGCTTGCACTTCTTTATCAAAAAGTCAACGACAGATCAAGTTGGGAGAGGCAATACCATCACCATGGGCCACACCCACCATGCATCATGCCCACTTGTCGCACTGCAGGCCTACTTTGAAGACTGCTAGGCACCACCAGGGTCATCTCTATTTCATTTTCAAACTGGACACCCACTCACATCTCGAGCAATGAGAGCTATCTTGCGAGACCTACTGTTGAGATGTGGGTACGACACCTCCAAGTACAACACTCACAGTCTCCGGATTGGGGTGGCAACAGCAGCAGCACAAGCAGGCCTCCCATCATTAACCATCCAGCACCTAGGTAGATGGAGCAGCATTGCCTACACCACCTACACCCGGCATCCACTGACACTGCCTTTGGACACTGCAACTGTAGCATCAGCACAATGACCCTATCACACATACACACACAACTTGTATCCCCATTTGTACCGCTACCTGGAACCAATCAGCTCTAAATAAATCCATTTGGGGGGTACACACTTGGGCGGCACCCTTCGGGCTTCTACACCCTGACCTAACCACTTAACCTTGACCAGCGTCATGGTGTAGCAAACTGGCTGACCCAATGGTAACCAGCGTTACCCCTTGGTCCCAGTCAGGCGCAGTGGTGGGGGGTCAGCACCTCTATGGCACACCCTACTGGCCGGCTGCTGCCTGCCCCCTTATGGGCAAACTATCGATTACAGTCAAACTCACGACTGGGGTGTTCAATAGCCTAGTAACGGCCAGCATGAGAGAACATTTAGACAGCATTAAGACCCTGTACAGATTTTTCATTTTATAGAGAGATTGTCACCAGAAGGATGTACAGGTATGCTAAACACACTTTAGTGAGCTCATATTTATAGATTTATTGGGTTCATTTTTAAACTGTAGGAAAATGAGAAAATTGAGTACTGGGCAACATACATTCCGCTCAAAATACAGACCAATTCCATTGAACAAATATGTCCCTCAACGCATTTGATGTCAACTTAAATTCTTTCTGTAACCACTCTAGTTAGCATGTGTTATGAAAGTTTCACGTGCTTTTAATGTTGGCGAAAGGTGATTTCCAGATGGCCCAAAATCACATATATAACTACCATTTTCTCTTGTAGATTAATATACACAAATGCATATTACTATTACTGTACTAAGCTTAAAAATAAGGAAGATATACAAAATATAAACAACATCAGCATGATTTTGACCTACCTACCATTATGTATTTGAAGATAATCAAGGAATTTGTGGATATTAGTGATACATTGATTTCTAAGGAAAGTAATTGTATATTTTCTATATCTTTCCACTACTAACTGAAGCACCACTATGATTCAATGAAAAAGGATGGCCAAATAATCCTCTTTTTTCATACATCTACAACCAGGAGAGAAAACTGAAACTATGGTGTACATAATCTGGATTGCAAGATTCTTCAGTTCGGAGTTGTAGTCACAATGAAACCCATTCTTATCCCAACTATACATAAAACACTTATGTTCAAGAGAGGTTAATCTTTAGTTGGTGAGAGGTTTTATAATAATTTTACATTTTTAATGATTTTTGGACTGCTCTGCATTTTGAATGATGGTGTGAACCAAATCATGCTGATTAAAGACGACCATTATTTCCCAAATTCATATTGAATGGATGCATAGAAAACAAGTTGTATATTTTCAAAGGTTTTCTGTTGGATTTTGTAGTTAAAAAATAAAAGTTTACCTCCTAACATATGAGGTTGCGTATACTGTAGAGATGTATAGGATTTGTGCTGTATCATGAATTCCTTTTTAAAAAGCTTCCCGCGTATAACTTGCGTACCAAGAAACGAATAGTTTAGTTTTTTGTTGCTGTCGAACCAGAAGGCAAAGATGGTCATTTTCATGTTTTGTTCAATTCTTCAGACCACTAGCTTTGAGAGAACAAAAAAGTTCATACTGTTTTCGTTGCCAGACCCATTCTTCTCCGTCATCGTCATCATCATCTTCATTCTTCTTGGGAGAGTATAACAATTGTTCTATAGTGCACCAATTATACCAATGGCTTTAAATTTGACAGAAAATAATCTCCACAGATACATATATATCAGTACGTCATTTAAGTGCACTTAAAAGCGTTTCCACGGCAACAGCCACATATTTTTTGGGTTAGAGATGGTTTTCATGCATAGGCCATTTTGTTGGACAAATATACATTGCATTGAATGAAATCGCTTCAAGTAGCTGTGCGTTTGGGTGTCCACCTGATTCAATACTACCTGTTTCTATCCTTAAAACACCTACTGATTCTGATTATGCTACTATTGTCAATATACTTATCAATTGTGCTGCCTCATCGAATCGTCATCCTAGTGTCACTTAGAATTATATGCATGGATTTACAAATACATACACTATGCAACATTATGTCTACATGTACAAGTACCATACATATTGCAGGGAGGGAATTGCAGTCCCACAAACCATCCTATTGTTGCATCAACATCAACATAGCTCTTGTTCCGAAGGTATGGCTGAGATGTGCAAGATGGATTGATGTAGCCTAACTTACAAGCAGCTTCGATCTTGAAAAGCAATGCAGCAATATGGCTGTACTATTCTCCTAATTATAAAGCCAAATTGTATCCATCCATAAAACACTTGCATGCCATGCAACATGCAATACGGCCGATAACATTGTATGGCATGCAATATGACTTACCCAGCCATGTCAGAACAATGTGCAGTTTCCACAAAGCTGTTCTTCCTTTTGACGATGACCCATGCTTCGTTTGGCTTGTCCATTTAGCTCTTTGACTGGGGTAGATGTCTGCTTTTCGAATGCTAAACTGGGACTACACGTACGGCCACTGACAGCAATACTCCCATCGTAAAAAAATGCAGTACGGACATACCCATACCCCCCAAGGACTTTTAAGTATGCCCTTAGTGATTCCTGAATGTTTGAATTCCCTAACTCAAAAGTGGGCATCTCGTTACATCGCCAGTCCAAAGCCCTTGATCAATACAATCATACTATAAGAGTTAGCCACTGATTTTCAGATTTTCTGTGTAGAGTTTTCAAGTCTCCCACGGAAGGGAAGAAAGATACGCACTGCTCTGCATCGCCATGTTAGTGTACTCTGCCTACCACCTACACAAAATAGGGTGTGGCATTTCACAAGATCTGAAACAAGATATTAAAAAAACATTCTCTCAGCAAGTTGGAATTTTAGGCAATGGTGGTGTAAAAAGGAAGGGAATATGGATCAACAATGACACAAAAGTCCTATATTAGAAAAATGCTTGAGCTATACGAAAGTGCTAAATATAAAATGTTAAAAAATTTTGTATCATCGTTGATTCCCTTTTACACCATTATTGCCTTCAAATCCTATATACCACCAACTTTCTCAGAGACAAAGTTTTTTTACATCTTGTATAATAAAATCCAAATGACAAACAAAAATGTAATGTATAATATATTGGGTTGACCCAAGATATGCGTTGAAGAGGGAGGATATACTTGTACATGAGAAATGTACATGGCAGTATGCATAGGATCTACGATTGAATGATTTTTACATTTGATTTCCAGCACCATAAACTAATTCTGTGAACTGTGTGTGCCCCCTTGAATGCCCAAAAGTTTTGCCCCTTACTCTCCACCTCTAACTTACCCATTCTCCAAACCACAACAAACTACATTATCGTGCATGCCACATCAACTCTCTCCACCTGTCACCACAAAATTACGCCTCCATGAATGTGTGCGTGTGTGTGTATGGTATAACTAATGTTCAATGCTCCAATATTTCAGTTCTAAAAAGTATATTTCAACATGATTTCATTGCGAAAGAATATAGTTGTAAGTCTAATTTGATGGTCTTTACAGTTAACGCATTGAACCTGCCTGGAACAATGGAATATTTGCACTGGCATGCACTCAAATTGCATTGAAACCACGTTTTTGAGTATAAAAATTTTTCAGTACCTTAATGTTAGGCATAAGCATTTGGAAAAATGGTGAATGATATCACAAATCTGATTGCAGTGTTATGTTGATGAACTACATGACACAAATATCAAAGGTGTGAAGATGTCACGTGACTTTGTAATTCTTCAGCATTTTCATTTCTGCAGCCTGTTCAATTAACAAGTTTTTGATTATTTTCTGTACAGATTGTACTGAAAAGTGCTATATATTTATATATACAAGTAATAAAAACATTCTCTAGGAGAAAGGTGGAGGCCTATAGGATTTGAAGGGAATAGTGGTGTTAAAAGAAAGGAAACAAGAGTCAAATAATGAAATAGTCCTATGATACAGCACATTTAATTTGTAGGAAATTATGTTGTTTGTGTGCAAAATATAGGGCTATTATATTTTTTCCTTCCTTTTTATACACCACTATTCCCTTCCTATCCTATGTGCCACAAAGTTTCTCATAGAGAATGTTTTTATTACTTCTTTCATGAGTTTTTTTTTTCTTCATGCACTCAGGAGTAGACTATTTGCCATTAGTGGTAAATCATTCTCACACCCTCCCCCTCCTGCAATACAAGCCACACAGTATTGACATAATACTAAGCAATGTTACAAACTATAAACACCCACATTAATAGCTGGTGGGTTAGACTGCAGCAACATATAATTCCAGCAGACCCCTCTTCCAGGGGAAGAGGAATATCGGGATCCCCAAATAGTGTGTACTTGTGGAGGTGGAAATGATCTGCTGGTGGAGCAGGAGGTTTATTGTGTGTGGGAAGGCAGAGGGCGTGGAAGTGTGGCCAGCATCTGTGAAAGAGGGATGCCCCGATGTTGAGGAGTGAGAGGCATCTGCACCCTTGGAGTGGTGCCATACATGTTTGGAGGAGGGAGCATCCACTAGTGGAGATGGAAGCCCTGATGTAGTAGCTGGTGGCCTTGTAGTAGCATGGATGTCCCAACATGAAGGGGACTTGATGGAGCTTGCAGATGTCCTCTGGTGGAAGTCCAATGGGCACCCTTACTGTACAGCTTGCTGAGCTATTTAAAGATCACCATTATACTCCTGGGTTCGTAGCAATAGGAAATCATTGCAGACCATAAACGTGTCTTTTACCTACACACCAGGTATATGTAACAGTGTAATTAATTTGCACCAGGTGTTAAAAGGCATGCACATGTAATAGTGAAGTCAAATACCAGTTATTAATATGTGTTAATATGCAAATTTTCGAGTCCCCAGGCCAATACACTTTTGATGCATTCATTTGAAACTTTGACCTTTTGTAACAACAATGCATAAAGCGGGGGCATTCCTGCCATTGTAACGAATGATAACTTAAGTACCAGTAGATCACTGGTACTTTCAGAGATATTACCTGGAATAGAGAGTAAACACAGATTGTTTCTAGTTGGTAGCATTTGTTATGGGCAAGCCTTCTCCGCAATAATATTTCATGACGCTTGGTATACACAGTTATACATCGGTATAACAGAACAGCTAAGCATCATCTTGAGTGTCATGAGTACATTATTGCAGAGAAGGTGTGCCTTAATAAACGCTGCCAACTAGAAGCAATCTGTGTTTACTCTTTATTCCAGTATTCCAGGTAATATCGCTGGAAGTACCAGAGATCCAGGCTCAATTACTGCCAATCGTGTTGCATAAGGACCGACGCTAATTTTCGTGCGCTTTGGGAAAAAAACGATAAAAATACTATTTTGAAAAATTAGGCCAAAGGTACAGAACTTATTTCCACCATAGCTTTGTTGTTTAGAAACAAGCGCTCAACTTCAGATATGTACGTGAACAACAAACACAGCTCTATCCACTGGACTAAAACTATTACCATTCGTTACAATTTACGGTAGTTATTGGCATTGTTGTTACAACAGGTTAAAGTTTCAAACGAAAATAGTTCAAACGTGTAATGACTTGAGGACTCGATAATTTGCATATAAACATATATTTAGTAGGCTAATAACTGGTAGAAAAGGGAACTAAATTTGAGAGGGTCTTGCACAATTTTGAGTGCGCTGATGTGATTGTACCCATAAGAAAAACATTACATTCCACAGAAATCAAAAGCAAGGCAAACTCCTTTAGGCAATACCAAGTTACAAGTGATTTGGACACTCCTCCATAATAATACATGGTTTTTCACCTCTGTGGGGTATCGGACTTCATAATTAGGGCATAGAGCATATGCAAATATACTTTCCCATAGAGAGCTGGTGTAGTATGATGTGTCATGTGTTGAAAATAGGAAGCCGATAGCGCTTACAATTCGGAAGATACATTGCATTCTTTTTGGATCCATTTTAATATATAGAATTGAATAAAATAGCATAAGCCCACTTTTGTCGGATAGTCTCTCATTTGCTGTCATGTAGTTTATCAACATAACACTGCAATCAGATTTGTGGTATCATTCACCATTTTCCAAAAAACTAATGCCAAACGTTGCTGAATGCTCAAATAATACCACGGTTTCAACTGTAAATGGCGAATCGGATTACAGTTGATGCCAAACATGTATACAATGCATGTGAACACTGACTGTGACATATAATCATATATATGGGGGTCGAGGCAGCGAAAATGGACCTAACACATATTACAAAAATTTCCAGGAAGGAGCATCAAACTCCACGCGTGCAATAAAAATGTACGCATAATTAAAAATTCAGGACCCTGTAACTCCATGATGGACAGAAATTCCCAGAACATAAGAAATATGTTATAGAGGACATAGGTGTCTCTTTGAAAATTAAATAATTTGAAACTTGAAAAAATATGTGCTAGGTCCCTTTTTGCTGCCTCGATCCCATATATTTGTAATTATATACTAACACTAACTATCAATATAAATTGACCCACCATTCAGTGGCGGTGAGTTGTGATGAAATTCACAGTCAATTTTCACCATATATGGACTACTCAACTATGAATTGATCATAACTCCCTCTTATCCACCCTTGCCATTCCTCATTCCCTTCCCCCTATGCAGCCAGGCCCATAGACTGGAGTGATCGGTGCATGCTTACAATTGATGTCCATTCATCTCTGGTGCTGCCATTTCTTACTAACTTTTCATTAAACGCTCTAAAAATGAGAAAATCTGCTAATTGGTATAAATTGGACTCATAGTATGAATAATCTATACATTTTAATACTGTTCCCTATGATTCAAGTGAGACTACAATGGACTTCCACTTATGTCAGCTCAAATTGCATTGTCACTTGTGTGGATCCTTGTTGATCCACAAGAAAGGAAGGAAAAAGTTAAAGGCCAGTCACCCAAGGGTTTACTTACTGTATGTTCAACGTTTGCATCGGAGCTGCACTTATGCTTTGGACTGGATGCTGCAAACGATGAAGCGCAGATTGCAAGCGTTGCTGCGATGCGATGCAGCGCAAGCTAAAGGCAGTGAGACAACATCACCATTTCAACAGCCGCATGGAGCTGTACAAGTGGGAAGCTCATGCATCTGATGGTGAGTGCAAGGCGAGCAGCAATGTAGTAGTAACGCTAACCTACATAATTTACATTCAAATCATAGATTTGTGACCATTTTATAGCTCAATATGATGGTGGAAGACCACACAAAGCTAAAATGCCCTTAGTACAACTGCTCCTAAAACACATACAATGTCTTGCACCAAACAAGAAGAATATGATAAAAGGGATACCGCTTGCGGCTAGAACTATTATACACTATTACATAACAGTACTTGTTGAGGACATTGATTATTAAGCGCATAATTATTTGTAATATGTTTTTTGGTTTTTGTAGTATTTTAGAATTGTTCGAAAGGCAGGGTATAGTTGCTAATATTTACAGGGAGTAGAGTCCTATACATTTTTGGCCCTTCGAGCCGGGCACGTCGTCAAGATCATTGCACAAGTGTCATGTCGGCCAGAGACCTCATCATACCCTACCTCACATTGAAAGGAATGATCAACCCTCAATATCTCAGTACAATCTCACCAACTGCTGTGTCATCTCACATTGCTACTAAGATTCAAGCAAGCACATTGCTTATGACCTGCCGTATTCAAGTCGAAGTCGCCCAACGGAACGGTTGTTACAGCTCGTGCACTCCTCGATAGTGCCTCTTCAGCAGCTTTGTTCGTGAGTGAAAGACTGGCCCAGGCTCTAAACTTACCTCGTTCTCGGCAAAATAAGTATATTTCTGGATTTGCTGGTTTAACCAAACTTCACCTCACCAATCATAACCAATTTTAGGATTTCATCATCTCGTCTGAATCGTGAAGAAATAGATGTAACTGCCATTGTTATTCCCAAAGTAACCTGTAATCTGCCATTGACCCACATTTCTCTTGATCTCAACTGGGACCACCGGAATGATATCCCTTTAGCTGATCCTGATTTTGCAACTCCTTCTAGAATAGATGTTCTTCTAGGAGTGGAGATCTTTGTTGCTGTGTTACTGCAAGAACAGATGTCTGGCCCACCTGGATCACAACTAGCAGTTGAAACTAAACTAGGTTGGGTTTTAGCAAGGAGTACAACTCTTCCCAAGTGCGATAGTGGAATTACTGTTAACTCAAATCACACTTTACTCACAGGCGATGACTTATTGTGCAAAGTACACCAAGACTTTAGGAGTGGAGTGGAATTCCAGTCTTGATCATTTTCAATTCGCAATCACTAGCCTTTCTTTTCAGGAAAGCATATTACATCAAATATTGCAAGGATTTTTGATGTATTAGGTTGGATGGCTCCAGTCATTGTCAAAGCAAAGTTAATTCTTCTACACCTATGGGAAGAAAAAGTGCTTTGGGATGACATTGTACCCAAACATTTAAGGAAGTGTGGTTACAGTGGAAAAGAGAATCAGAAATCCTAATGGAGAAATTTATGCCACGCTGTTACTTCCCAAAACATGACAATATTAAACTACATGGTTTCTGTGGTGCTTCTGAACAAGCCTACGCTGGAGTAGTGTATCTACGCATGATAGAAACGAAGGGTGATATCCACATTTCACTAGTACTGGCAAAAACTAGAGTAGCTTCAATTAAACGTCTCTCGATACCTCACTTGGAACTTTGCGGAAGCACAACTTCTTGCTCAGATACTTCATCATTGTCAGGTTGTTTAGAAACTCCCTACAGAAGACGTTTTTGCTTGGACTGACAGCACTATCGTACTATATTTAAGTTGGATCTTTGGAAACCCTCCCCAATTCAAAATATATGTGGGAAATAGAGTCTCACATATCATTCAGCTCATTGCTCCTAATCGTTGGAATCATGTTGAAGGAGCTAACAATCCAGCCGATTGTGCATCACGTGGGTTACTGCCATCAGAATCAGTTATGGTGAAGGACCTGATTGGGTACAATTGGGTGTCCATTGATAGCCTGAGACAGAGAGATCGTCACACATCCAGCCTTCAATCGCGATGGAGGAAACATGCCTTGTTGCAATCATTTCTGATCCCATCTTTCCTTGTGACCATTTCTCTAGTTTCACAAAACTTGTGAGGGTTACTGGTTGGATGTACCGTTTCGTGCATAACCGTCAAGCGCGTAGAAAACAATTTGTTCAAAATACTGGACCTTTAATCGTGGAAGAATTGGAACAAGCCCAGATTTATTGGCTAAGTGTAACTCAATTGAGTTCCTTCAACACCAAGATTGTAGCTCTACAGAAGAACAATTGCCTTCCAAGATTTAGTGTTCTGTTATCCCTGAATCCATTCTTGGATGACAAGAATATTCTACGTGTGGGTGGTCGTGAGCAAAATTCACAGTTAAATTGACAAACAACGTCCTGTGATTCTATATGGAACTCATCATTCCTAGTGAACACCTTCGCCTATCGCATGCTGGACCTACATTGACCACTGCATCATTGAATAGTCGTTTTTATTTGATTAGTGGACAAAGAGCTATTCGATCAGTCACTTCAAGCTGTGTGATTTGCCGACATAGATCTGTGCGACCTAAACCTCCAATCATGGGTCAACTTCCAAGAGAAAGAATAACTCCCGATAGCATATTCAGTCGTGTTGGAGTTGACTATGCAGGGCCTATTTACATCAAACATAGCTATGTTCGCAAGCCTATCACTATCAAGGCATATATTTGTGTTTTTGTTTTGCTCTCCATCAAAGCAGTACACATCGACCTTATTTCCGATATGACAACAGAGGCTTTCTTAGCTTGCTTGAGACACTATATTGCTCGTAGAGGAAAACCAGTACTGATTTGGAGAGATCATGGTAAAAATTTTGTGGGTGCTACACAACAACTGAAAGAGTTTATGAATTTTTACAGCAACCCAAATGAATGAATCCATTTCTAATTTCAGCACTAGTCAGAGAATCTAGTGGGAATTCATTCCAGAAAGGGCACCACACTTTGGTGGTTTGTGAGCTTTGGTGGTTTGTGAGAGGCTGCTGTAAAAGGCATCAAGAAACACTTAAATCGCATTGTTGGAACTGTCACGCTAACATTGAGGAATTGACCACTGTCTTAACTCAAATTGAAGCTTGTCTCAACAGTCGACCATTAACTAGCCTACCATGTAATGATGGTGGTGTAATACAGACACTAACACCTGGTCACTTCCTTATTGGAAGGCCATTGGAAGCCTTGCCAAATCCTGACATTGACACTCAGCCACTTACTGTGTTGAATCAGTGGTACCTTTGTCAAGGAGTAGTCAAGCATTTCTGGAAACATTGGTCAAACGAGTATCTGCATATTCTTCAACGGTCTTCCAAGTGGCAATCACCTTCAAGGAACCTATCCATTGGAGATATCGTTATTCTTTGTGAGGATAATAAAGTTCCATCTCAATGGCCTCTTGCTAGGATTGTCCAAATACACCATGGCAAAGATGATGTAAATCGAGTGGTGACAGTACGAACAAGTTTCGGAAATCGTTACACTTGACCTGTTGTAAAAATTGCACCTCTACTGTTTAAAGACTGATTGTTTTAGGCCGGGAGTATATGTTGAGGACATTGATTATTAAGCGCGTAACATGTTTTTTGGTTGGTTTTTGTCGTATTATTAGAAGTGTTCGAAAGGCAGGGTGTAGTTGCTAATATTTACAGGGAGTAGAGTCCTATACAGTACTCAAATCGTATCTCAATGAATGTATGTAAGTTTGAGCTTGTAGTGCTTTCGCCATTCTTAAACTTGGATTACATGGTGCAAGCAATGTTACCTCCTTGGCTGGTTGGAAATCTATCATACAGAGATCTTTATGTGGCTGTTAGCGATGGTCATTCTGCAATCCACTGGGCCCAAAGACATCACCTCCTTCCTGACGGCAAGAATTGCCCTCGTTGTGAAAGAGATATGAATCTTGCGGATAGAGAATCAGGTCCAGAAGGATTGAGGTGGTGTTGCCCTAGGAATGGGTTTCGGAAGGAGGTATCTTTACATGCTGGAACGTTTTTTGAAGGTAGACGTGTATTTGTAATTTGTTGAGTTATAGCAATTGTACGAAGTGCTTAAAGGAGACTACACCAAATCCTTGGGAGCTCATATCAACCAGTATCTTGACCACCTAAAAGAGAGGGGCATCATAGATGAACAAACGAGCAATTTCCTGATACCATCTAGGAAATTAAGGCCCCAGGCATTCTATGTAACACACAAAAAGACAACACCAATCCCTACCAGACCTATCGTCTCCGGGTGTAGCGGGCCCAATGAAAACATCTTTAGGTTTTTAAGTTTCCTTTTAAACCCTGTGGTCAAGAGAACTAAATCCTATGTGAGAGACTCCAAACACTTTGTTAACATGATCGAATCGACCCCGATCAGACCAAACAGCCTGTTGGTCACCATGGATGTGGGCAGCCTCTACACCAACATCCCACAGGATGAAGGTGTAGAGGTGGCAATCATATTCATATGGAAATTTGAAGAAGAGGTCCCTTTCAGAATCCCGGAGGAGGTCATTAGGGTGCTATTTTGGTTGGTACTCAAACATAACGTGTTCAACTTCAATGGCAAGACATACAGACAAAAATATGGCACTGCCATGGGGACAAGCATGCCCCCCCCCGTTTGCCATCTTCTATAAGGCACACCTAGAAGACGAATTTAGGAGGGAGAGAACGTTGAAACCCGAAATATATGTAAGATATATATATATATATATATATTGATGACATCTGGATTGTCGACACATGCATGAATAAATATTTGGTGATTGATCGAGACTATGACTAGCAGAAGCACAGAGAAAAGTGATTTCAATAATGAGAACAAGGAGAAGAGCGTGGCTGGAGTAAACAGTGATGAAAAAAAATTGCTTGAATGACCAGACTAAGCAAATACAAGGCTTCATTAAGGATCAATGTGGTGATTAAGTTCTCAATGCAGCATTCAGACGGGGCTCCACCAATTGGGCTCGTCTATGCAGACACATGCAATGGTGTTTTCAAGTTCACTTACGCTACAATTCTTCATTGATCTAATTTATTAATTCGCTGGACGAAGGGAACTACTAATAGACCGCCACAAATTTGTGTTCAACTGCACATAAAGGCGAAGAATCTCATTGTAAGAAATAGTGTAGCAATGCTTCTGATCATCCTAAACGAAGAAAAAAAGCATTCATAATGGATACAGTAGCTACTGTAACTAGAAAAAGGTGTTTGAAAGGTTTCAGGGAAACCAAAATCAACATCTTCGCCTGGCGCACACACAACACAAAAGCATTTCTGTCACGGCTCTCCTATTCGAATCACTCTTTACTTTAGCATCGGTCAATCCTGAACCCCCCCCCCCCCCCCCATCCCACACACACATAACCTTGCTATGATCCTTGCTTTTCACTGCGCTCTTTTTTGAATTGCTTTTTATCTTGGTCGCGATAATCAAAATTATTATTGAACAAGTAAGAGGGACTGCAGCTGCCTCCCTAGCCCCCTGATCCGCGGTCCCTGTGCACATGTGTGTACTGAACATCCAAAATGTCTCCATTTTTGTGTTTGATACTTTATGTGTCTGTCAATAATGCACTATCAATATATAGATACTTTGAATGTCATTTTTGACTTCATTGGTTGCGAATATATTGCCTGTTAAAATTTGTACTTGTTTCATTGATGTATTGTTTAGAAGTTGCTGTATAATTTCAAATCACATAAAACATTCCACATGTATGTATTCTACAGATAACAGTAAGGTCAACTGATAACAGAAGCTCCATGTCAGAGGAACGGTACCTATTATTGTCGAAGGTGCTGCAAGGAAATCCTGAACAAGATATAAAAGTACAAACATTTGCAATTCAAAATAAAAAGTTTATACATGTATACTAAAATGGTAACAAATGCAAGCCTAACTTTGTCCTTAGGAAGAATGTTGACAATGAAGAAGCCATCTTTCAGGTCAATTAGAAATCCTGCTCTTTGAAAGAGGTGATACATTCACAGAAAGCAAGATAATTTATTCAAAGAATCCATCAACCAGAGGGAAAGACACGTCTTCCTCTAGGAATTACAAAATCGATGCATATATTTAATCAATGTTATACCATTAATGGGTGTCAAAAACTTATAACAGACATTAAAGAACTGCACAGGTTCTTGCAAGTTAACGAAACGTTTGAATACTGCTGCATCTCCACCCCCTCAGCCAGTCAGAACTAACTCTGTTATGGTGAGGATACAAATTGACCTTTTGCAAATGTATGGGCCTAAGAGCCCTTTATGTTTGAAGTCTAGCCATAATTATCGCCTTGTATTGAGTATTATGGATTGTTTTAGTAAATATTGTTGGCTAATACCTTTATGTACAAAAACAGCAATAGAAGTAGCCAGAGCACTGTGGTCAATCTTTAGAGAGCACAGATGCCTCAGACAATGGTAAGCAGTTTGTAGCCAACATTGTGACTTCTGTGTGTTAAAATCTAGGTATTTCAAGAATTCATGGATGACCTTATCATCCACAGAGCCAGGGGCAGGTGGAAAGTCTAAATAAAAAGGTGAAACAGTTTATAGTTGCTAGATTGCTCAGTTTCTCACCTGATCAGCAAAGTGATGTTTAGCCATGGTTATTACCTGAAGCTGCACACTTTATGAATAACACTTGGATTCAACTATAAACAAAGATCCATTTACTGCTTTCTATGGCCAGGAGTCTGGACAATTCAGTCCTGCAACATTAGGATTGTGGCCTAATGATAATCTATATTTGGTACTACTAAGCAATTTTTCATACATGATTCAAACCAAGGAATATGCACACACCACCACATATGCTACTGATGTAAGGGCAGATCAGTTTTTCTTGATGATGATTATACCTGTAATGATGCAACACAATGCTTTTCTATGGAATCTGTTCATGAAGCTGCATCAATTTTTAGCTCCATCAATTTAATGCGCAGAGAAATTGAACTATCTGTATTTAGTGCAACAGAACAATCATCAATCAGAAACCAGCAGGCACACATGAAAAAATTTCAGTTCAGAAAGTATCACCACAATGAAAAGGTTTTATTCCATAAACCACACACCAATAGAATGGTTATTATTCCCAACCAGGTTGGTGAGATTATTAATGTATTACCTGGAGGATACTATGAAATTAAATCTGATGTGAGTGGCACTGAGCATCGTATACAGTTGCACTCTTCATCAATTGTTCCATATTCATATCCAGAAGCACAAAACATCATTAGTGGCACACCAAAGAAGTCACATATATCTGCTGAGACATTACAAGATGAGGTGTTGAGGTATGCAGTCACTCAAAGGCAGAATTATTTCAAAAAGTCAACCAGGACTGCATTACACAAATATGACTTACTTGATGTATATGAAGATGAATTAAAGTTGAAATATGTTTTACAAAGAATGGAATTAAAGAACAGAGATGATCCAGACACTCTAATTAACCTATATTGCTATGCTTGTGATTGTTTTATAGTTTCATGTCTTGTTGCTAGTATCAAACAGTTACATCAGTCAGCAGCAATTGGTGAGTGTACATGTATGATGAGAAAGTATAGTAATGAATATGCAATGCATAACGGGGCATTGCCACTCACAGTGCCACTGTACTGCTGAGAGATGTCTCATTGACCACCTATTGAATATGGCCATATCTTTTGCTACTTTATTGATCGCCCTGGAGTCTACACACACCAGCAAATGTTGCAGTGCAAGCAATTGGATGAGTACAATTATTTCACTAGTGGATTTGTTTGCACTGTTGAGATATGGGATCCAAGAAACACAATTGTGTGATACTGAAGGCTCTCGTGAACCCAAGTATGAAAAATCTAGAAAATGCTCACAATGCTTGGGTAGTGACCAAGAAAGCTGGAGATATAGTGTACCTGCATGGCTGGGTGAGCCTAAATGTACTACATTTAATCATATGAAATCATATCTATTATGTGTATGATATTTCTTTTATATCAGCTTAGGTGAAGGATGCTCCCATGTTGCTGCCATTCTATTCAAAGTAGAAGCTGCTACACGTAATGGGTCACAGCTATTACATCCAGCTCTTGTCAATGGAATGAAGTGCTTTCTACTACGGCATAACTGCATGACTATTGTATTGCAAGCCCATGTCAATGCTTATATTTATTACTTAGCACCAGCCTGCTCGTATTGCTGACATCCAATTCAGAGCTTCATGTTGCGCCTCAACCTGCCAATGATACCAGCCAAATATTGGCCGCCAATTCGAAACGGTGGCAGCCATTCTCACACGATTAAAGGGTTGAAGGCAATAATGCCGAAATCTGCAATTTTAATCCAACTACAACCACTAGTGTCTGCTCATCCCCCTTTAACATTGGCTGTTAAGAAGCTACCAGACTTAATCATAAACTTCCGTCAACCAAGATACAGTGCAATAAGCAACAATGAGCTAGAGATAGTGTGATCGCATTTTCAGAGACGGTCTAAAGATAACACAAGGAGAAGCAGACTACTTAGAGAAGTGTACAAAGCTGCAGACGCAATCTGTATTGTGGTTTTCAAATCAAAAGGGTCGGATTACAGCATCCAAATTCAGTGCTGTATGCCATAGAAGTATTTCATCACAATCACAGTCACTTGTTGAAGAGATTCTGGTAGGAGGGGAATTCCTGCTCTTGATTGGCGGTTGGAAAAGGAGCCTTGTGCCTGTGAAAAATACAGGCGGACAATGAAGAAGACTCATGTGAATTTCAAGATAGAACACGCTGGTCTATTTGTGAATCCACATTTGGGAGCTTTGCCAGATGGACTTGTATCATGCACCTGCTGTGGTAAGGGTTTGATAGATTAGATGTCCATACAGCATACAAGACAGTGATCTTGCAGCTGCAGTTGACACAACCAACTTCTATTTAGAACACAGTGAAGGAGATGTAAAGCCTCCAACAACACATGCAGGGTCAGCTGGCTATTTGTGACAGATTGTATTGTGATTATGTATGCTGGACTACTTGAGGCATGCATCTTGAAAGAATCACAAGAGATCCGATGGTGTGGAACTAAATACAGCCCAAGCTAGACATTTTCTACGTAAAGGTGATACTCCCTCTAACGCTACAAGCATAGTTGACGAGACCAGCTGCAGCTCTACACAGCAATTGTCTGGGCAAGTTGAAGAGCTGTACTGCAATGTGGAGGACGAACTTATGATTGGATATGACGACAATTGTCCTTATGAGTGGTTAGATGTTGGGTGTGTTGGTCTAGATTGCATTCCACAAGGTGAATGGTACTGTGCAAATTGTGCTCAATCAAATCATATCAAGTTATACATGCCAAATGCAGAACAATTGCACTGCATGCAGGTACAATACAATAAGCTATGTTACGCAAAAAATATACATGGAATAACTGACATGTCATTCAGGTACAATACTTGCTGATAAATTGGTTAATGCACTACAAACTATCAACAATTTGTCAATGGTAGATCCATGAGTATCACAATCATTTTACTAGAAATATTGGTACAGTTTCTTTCAATATAGCATACTTGTTCTTCAATAATCCAATACATCTTTCAACATGAATGCGAACTTGGGATAGTTGTCTGAACCTTTCAATTTCATCTTGGGATAGCTGCTTCTTCCTCCATGTAAAAGCAGGTATTTCTAAATTTGCTACATGCAAAATGACATCTTCATCAATAGTGAAGCCAAGGACAGCAAGAACTGTTCTAATAAATCCAAATTCCTGATTCCTGAGTAAGACCCTTATCAGAAACACGACCACTCCAATAATCTGACAGAAATGAAATTGCACTACAAGAAGTAATGGCAATTAAGAATTTAACTGTATTGTGCTTTTTATAGTTTGAATATGTCTGTGCCCTGGCACGAAAACATGACGGGGTTTCAATAATAATTTCAGAACAATCAATGATGCATCTGCATCTGGGGTAATGTTGTTTAAATATCAGTGGCAAATTATCCCTAATAGTATCTTGTGATAGCCAGATAAGTAAAATTTTTAGTTTGTCATGCAGCACCTCTAGCCACCTATGGAAAATACAGGAAACGGTACTTTCGTTAATTCGAAAACGACAGGCAAGATCATTAAACATCAAATTAAGACTTAGCTTGACCAGTGTAAGAAATAGTAATAGTTCATCCATAGAAGAAAGGGAGCGTCCTTAGGGAACATAAGGCACAGTGTACATGTATTGGAACCTACACGAGTAGGTTCCATGTAAGAAATCCTGCAGTATCATGAATGTCATTAAAAAACGTCACTCACGTCTAGCAGGACAGCCAAGAATCGGGTCACTTCACTCTTAGTGGCAATCGAGCGATATCAAAAAGGAGAACAGTTCTGCGTTATATATGTGTCATAAGACGGTGTACTTTTAGAGAACAAAAATACTCGTCCCCATCGTCCGTACCCAGTTCCACCTACAATTTCTCCTCCGTCGTCGTCTTATTCTTCTTCTTCCTTCGGGATAGCATAACTCACGACAGGAACGTTTGTAAAGCACGCCATGTGTACCAATCGCTTCAGGATGTGTCCGCATGTTATCTTCAGGTATCTGTTAGACGCCTAACCGATCGGGCAATTAGCTGAAGCTAGTTGTACCTTATTTGGTATTGATCTACAAATAGCACATTACATCAGCTATCGCAATGTTCATGACGCACCAGTATAATATAACCAGCGTTATCAAATTCGATGGTTTTACCATGCAATCTCAAGGACAATTCTGATTCCAACTCGAGCATTTAAAAGTGGAAATAAGCTGCCAGATCTGCCAAACGTGCGTATGTCAAGCGCGGTACCGAAAGGAACAACAAAACGACCACCCAAAGGTATCGATAAATGTTGGATCGATAAATTATGAGCATGCATGGTATATCGCTAAAATGGAAGGAATAGTTTAGTTACAGCGGTAGAGATACTGCGTCTCTCCGTTTTATAGTTATATGCGCTGTTTGAAATGTGTGTATAACGCCAAAGTTGCTTACGTCAATTTGGTCATGTATTGTGGTGCATGGTTTATCTGATTATAGCGTGAGATCAGTTTACTTAGAGTACATTTATCCTTTGTATTATATGGCTTCGCTTTTAACCTTCATCAATCCTTTGCGGATAGTCTGAGGACTAGTGTAATATTTGGTACACACCTCAACAGAATTGCAGATTCTAATATAAACCTGTCATCATCGCGCAAGTTGACGTTTATGCTACCTGATTCTATGCGTTTCAAGAACTATAAATACAATACCAAATCCACCAGGAAACAAGTAATAAAAACATTCTCTACACGAGAAGGTTGGTGGTATATAGGAATCAAAGGTGATGGTGGTGTAAAAAGCAAGGTAACAAGGCTTCTGATTGAAAAGGAAAAATGAAATAGATCTATATTAGCAACATGTTGTCATATTTAAATGTGCGTGCTATTATATAGGTCTATTTCATTTTTCCTTTTCAATCAGAAGCCTTGTTCCCTTGCTTTTTACACCACCATCACCTTTGATTCCTATATACCACCAACCTTCTCGTGTAGAGAATGTTTTTATTACTTGTATAAATAACCTGTATTAATGACCGGCTAACTTTCGATGTTATTTGTGTGATTGAAATACTAACCCTGGTAGGCAAGCACGAAGTAAGACATCACTTTATTACCTCAAATGGACCACGACACTAATACCTGCACACTACTTAAGTGGCCGGCGTCAGCGAGGGGGGTGATTCAGGTCAGGCCAGGTACGATAAGTGGGGAGGGTAGGGGGGGGGGGGGGTGGGGGGGGGGGGGGGGGGGGGGGGAGTGGGTTGCTGTACGCTTCAGACCCAATACGAAAAGTGGGGGCCCTTTAATTGTTTGGCATAGGGCCTACTCTATTTAAATACGTTATTACCGGTTACAATTTTGGCCGAGGAGGGTGAAGCACCCGGAGCACCCTCTCTGGGATACGGCTATATATACTTGTAAGTTGTAACCGTTAATTATTATTAACGATAACGTTTTTGGAATTTTTTTGCTTTCCACTATAAAATTTTGAGTTTCAGATTTTAATGAATTATGAAGTTAAATCAAGATATGTTCTTTAATAACTAAAAAGTTGACGTAATTTATTGGGGGTCGATTAACTAACTATTAAACGAATTAACAATGTTTATGCGCAATTATAACACTGCACTCTCGCGCGCGCGATCGGAACCTACGCGAGTAGGTTCCATATAGGAATCCTGCAGTATCATGAATGTCATTAAAAAAACGTCACTCGCGTCTAGCGGGACAGCCAAGAGTCGGGTCACTTCGCTTTTAGTGGCAATCGAGCAATATCAAAAAGGAGAACAGTTCTGCGTTATATATGTGTCATAAGACCGTGTACTTTTAGAGAACAAAAATACTCATCCCCATCTTCTGTACCCAGTCCCACCTAAAATTTCTCCCGTCTTTTACTTCTTCCTTCGGGATAGCATAACTCACGACAGGAACGTTTGTAAAGCACGCCAAGTGTACCAATCGCTTCAGGATGCATCCGCAGGTTATCTTCAGGTGTCTGTTAAACACCTAACCAATCGGGCAATTAGCTAAAGCGAGTAGTACCTTATTTGGTGTTGATCTACAAATAGCACATTACATCAGCTACCACAATGTTCATGACGCACCGGTATAAAATAACCAGCGTTATCTAATTCGATGGTTTTACCATGCAATCTCAAGAACAATTCTGATTCCATTCGAGCTTTGCTGGTCCGAAAGGACCAGCAAAGCGACCACTCAAAGGTACATTACAGCATCGATAAATGTTGGATCCATAATTTATGACCACGCATGGCATATCACTAAAATGGAAGGAATAGTTTCTGTAATAGAGGGTTCTCAGAAATGGTACGTGATCATAGTAACCCGTGCATTGCCATAGTTCTCTCAAGATGGCTACCGTTTTCTATATATTTTATATTGTATGCTCTGTCAAGATGGCGACTGTGACATCACAGTGAGAACCCTCTATAGTTACAGTGGTAGATACTGCGTCTCGATCTCTCCGCTTTATATTTATATGCGTTGTTTGATATGGGTGTAAAACGTCAAAGTTGCTACGTCAATTTGGTAATGTATTGCGATGCATGGTTTATCCGATAATACATGTAGTTTGAGATCAGTTTACTTTAG
Organism: Eunapius fragilis; assembly: GCA_963681505.1. Taxonomy (NCBI): domain Eukaryota; kingdom Metazoa; phylum Porifera; class Demospongiae; order Spongillida; family Spongillidae; genus Eunapius; species Eunapius fragilis. Next base: position 4,883,261 of record OY811977.1, on the reverse strand, counting down.
GGTACAATGATCCTATGTATTACATGTATATGCTTCGCTTTTGCCAGAGCTTTTAACCTTTATCTCCCTCAATGGAGGTAGTCTGGGGACTAGTATAATGGTTCAACAAAATTGCAGATTCTAAAATAAATCTGTCATGATTGCTGCTGTCTGGGTCTATATGTTTCAAGAACTAAATACAATACCAAATCCACCAGAAAAATTTAGGAAACAAGTAATAAAAACATTTTCTATACGAGAAGGTTGGTGGTATATAGGAATCAAAGGTGATGGTGGTGTAAAAGCAAGGGAACAAGGCTTCTGATTGAAAAGGAAAAATGAAATACTTATATTAGCACGCACATTTAAATATGCTCATATAGGTCTATTTCATTTTTCCTGTTCAAAGGGGGGGGGGGGGGGGGGGGGGGGGGGGGGGGGGGTGGCAATATAATGGCAGGGGGGGGGGCAAATGCCCCCCCCCCCCCCCCCCCCCCCCCCCCCGCCCCCCGATGAAACTCTGTACTATAGACGCGATACCACCAAGATTTACCATTCTATCATTCCCACCAGTGGGTGTGGTTTAACGTGACGTGTGTTCCTTCACAGGATACTATCTACACGCGCGCCAGCAAAACACACACATCGTGCATTATAACTCACCTATGGGTAGCAGTCCTTTTTACGTGTTCTCTCCGCCTCACGCATCCCTTCCGGACGCTTTCGATATAGCGCCCTTTTCGCTGAACGCACAGCAGAAGGGTTTCTCCAATATACACTCCTTTTAGAAACCCGATTGGACACTGAATTCCACTGATACTTAAAGCTCGTATCTCGTCGGAATTCTGTTCATAGCGCTGCCTCTTAGAAGCTCGCACCGCATCAGAATTCTGTTCATAACGTTAACGCTGCCTCTTTGAAGCTCGGTTCGATTCAAGGTGACTGGTCTGCTCTGTAGCTGTCACGCGCAGATGTTTTTTCAGGATCAGCATTGGGCTATTCCAGTCAATAAGTGTACACCCCTACTGATGACATCAATTATTTAAAAAAAAAAACCTTGGACATAAAGATATTATTGCACCCGGACATATATTAAAACTAGTCTCGTACCCAGACCCACGCCACAGCAGTGGATGGATTACATCACCACTACGTGGAAGAGAATCTCTCGGCAAAATCGTGGCCAGTGGTATGTCATGATTAACATTAAGCCATACCACTGTCACGCGCTGCGGGCAATTATTAATGCAGTACACGGCCAGTTTTTTGACAACGAATCAGAGCTGTTAACGCTTGCGTAACGTCTCTATTAGCACGCGGGAGAATCAGATCCTTTTGGCAGCGCGGTGATACGCTTCTTAAATTATCTCGGGTGAATCATTATCAACCGCACCTGATTCATGTCCGTATAGCTGATGAATCATCAACGAAGTTCAAAGTATACCGTATCCCTTATTGAGCGCATTCATATATATATTTTTGTTTTTCGCTTTTATGATAAAAACATCATTTGCAATTCAGTAAACATTATAACAAAACATAGTATTACTCCAGTCATGTTTTAAACGCAGTTTGTTTTCAGTTGCTTCCTGTCGTTCTGTCCTGGTAGCAATACGCATGAAATCCACAACACATGTTGAGTAACCACTGAAACTGCACGAACGATGGCTGTAGGAGAAATGACCTGAAGGACCTTTGTAAGCGTCAGAAGCTGGCAATCAAACTCATTGAGGCATGGCTGTCCACTGGCCATTTCACGATCCATATGTAGTAGCGGGTGCTGTTAGCTCAGTAGGATCCCTACCTCCATCTATAGTACTGCACATGTAATAATGAATACACTGTCTGGAGGACTTACTGGAGACCCAGCTCTGTCATTATTGAGCACAAAGTCACCCACATTAACAGTGTCACATTCAGCTGTCACTGTTGCTTTGCCCCAGGTGACATGACTTTGCAGGTCAGTAGTCAACATATGTTCATCTATCAGAGTTGTGACAGACATCTCCCCAAGTCCATGTACTTGAAGCAACACAGATCCCAACTTTAGTTGGCTTACATACACTGATCTAAGGTTGCAGAGTATCACCATAATGTAGCAACACAGTGAAAACGAAAGCCAACTGAATACCTTACGAAGTGCCCCATGACTACAGATGGCTGTATCACTTGTAGGTAACCTTCCTGTCAAGAACTCAACAACTTCTGCTGACTGATATAACTGTAGCAGGCCATCACCACACCTGATGAGGAGTCATTATTAAAAATAAATGGCAAAACCAATACTCACTGCATTTCTGATGGATCGAAACGACCTCCTGAACAGAAAAATTGTATGCTCTCCTGGATTGCAAAACTGTTGGCAATGTCTTTGCTCGGAGCATATTTATTGCCGTATATGTTACGAGACCTAATCGCACCATTATAGCTCTCACATCTAAAGAATGATTAACAATGTCACAGACCCTGAGCCAGAATTAAGTCTTACCTTTTGGTGTTAAACCCTGATGCAGGTCCAAACTAAAGCATGTGATCAGGTAGATGAAGGAGGAGATGAATTTTGAGCTTTTCCCTCAGCTCCGGACAGTGTCTATCAGTGGCTCGAACAAATTCAAAACAACACAGACTTCATGATGTAAACTTCTCACAATTATACCCGCTTGAACACCTGAGACAGATGATACGAATGAAGACACATACATAAATGTGTAACACATACCTTTGAAAGAGCCAACCATACGTCTGCTTCACTAGGTGTTAACAATGGTGGAAACACAGTGTGCTAGTTGTGCCAACGTTTTGAAATCACGCCCCACAAATGATTTATAGTAGTACTTAGAGATATCTCCTGAGAGAGCTGCATGGCCAGAGAAGTTAAATGAGTTAATGCAAGCCAAAACCTCCTTGTGTTGCTGTGGTGAAAACTGAGCCATCCGGAATCTAAGTAGATACTTGTAAGGCCCCAGAGTTCGAGTATGCAAAACCTCCGTGTATTGAAAACCTCTGCAAAACCTAGGTGTATTGAAATTAATGAAATTATGCCTTGGAGACCAGTGCAAACATCAACCTTGACATGAAATGAATAACTGGGTAAGGGCCATCTGAATATAAAAGTAGCACTTACAATCTACCATAATAGTATACGTTTACTTAAGTGCAATGGTTATCTTACCAACAGCACTCTCTTCTCTTTCGGAACTGACTACAGCTGGTAGAGTCTCTTCTCTTTCGGAACTGACTACAGCCGGTAGAGTATTCTCGACGACAGCACCTTCGAAATCGTCGCCTAGGCCTATAAATTCGCAAAAAAATATGTCCAAAATCTTATTACACTGCTACTTACTAGAGCAGGATTCACCCCGTGTGGCAAAAGGAGGTTGAACCACAATCTGTACATGTGGAGGCACTAACACGGCTGTGTTTGTTTCTTCGCCTATTTTACTCCAGGTATGCTTCGTAACCAGCCGCCTTCAGATGACGCAAATACTTGTTTCTGAACTCGAATCCAAGCTTACACGATGGCTCGCTTTCTCGGACACCAATCGTGGTCACGTGATCAAGCAGCGATTCAGAGGTGAAAACCGGCCGTGTATCGTTTGTTAAGTTCAAATTAATAGTAACTAGCAATGGTTATAATAATCCAGGTGATTCAGACCGCACATATAATGTCTGAATCGGACCCTTTGGGAAATCACCTCCGTTACGTCCGTAATATCACAGCCGTAACGCACGAGATCATTAAATCAGGAGAGATTCAGAAGTGTGGAGAACTGGTTGTGTATGGGTTCGTTGTGCGTTATGTGTGGTTTTGAGTCGGTTAAGAATCAGAGAAGGGTATTGCACAGCACCTCTACAGTGCACGTATTACCCTTGCTGAGGCGTCTAGTGCGCGATGAAATAGACGATGCACCTTCGCACGTGCTTTGCATGAGATGCTTTCGGCTCCTAGATAAATGCTTCAAGTTGGCTCTATTTAGAATACCTCACCAAGTTTTGACAGTGGGCTTCATCAACCACGAAAGCTATCAGGTTCTGTTTGTATACTGGTGTAACAATCATGTTGCGCCGATGTTGATCAGTCAGTAGCATTTCAGGGCTGATGTACACAAACTGGTATTTGCCCTCTGCAATCCTGTCCAGCAGAATGGCATCGCTTTTTGCGTCTCCTGCGTACGCTGCTGAAACACTCCTCCTCGTTAACGACTCTATCTGGTCCTTCATCAATGCGTGTAAGGGACTCACGACGATGACTATTGACCCATCCGTCTTTCCCGCTCGTCTGTCGAACAACGTAGGCAGAGCCCAGTAGCATAAGGACTTTCCACTTCCAGTTGGAAGACAAACGAACACATCAGAACCGTTCATAAAGGCTTCAAGAGCTGCTCGCTGGTCAGAAGAGACGCGTTCAAAGCCAAGCTCAATTGCAGCTGAGGTAATCTAATTTTAAAAACGCGACCCGCGTATAACTCGCGTACCGAGAAACGGATAGTGTAGCTCTTTGTTGCTATATGCCATTTTGAACATGTGACTGTCACGCGAAAAATTCAATTAAAATCACTAATTGCGCATGCCTGCAATCTGATTGTACCGTTCAGATTCCAACGGCAGTGGCCACGATTTTGCCGAGAGATTCTCCAGACCCTCTTCCACGTAGTGGTGATGTAATCCATCCACTGCTGTGGCGTGGGTCTGGGTACGAGACTATATTAAAACCCCTCCCTCGGACATGAAGTTGTATATGTAATAACCTTACTTGCATGACTCTCTTATCCCATTACATGATTTATGCACCCACTTCTCCCCCATCTTCCTCCCAGGTCATAATTTGTAGACCCCCCACCTCCAGGACATCATTACTATCAGGTCTACCCCCCTAGGACAGATCTGCTATTCTCCCTCCTCCCCCACCCCCTCCCCCCCCCCCCCAAAAATCTAGGTCACTTCCCCCTAGGATAGATCTCCTATTCTCCGTCCCCCCAGGACATCATTAAAATCAGGTCACTACCCCCCCCCCCCCCCCCCCCCCCCAGTATTCTCTCCCTTCCCCCCCAGGACATCATTAAAATCAGGTCTACCCCCTAGGACAGACTTACTATTCTCCCTCCCCTCAGGACATTATTTATATATCCCCCCAGGACATCATTAAAATCAGGTCACTACCCCCCTAGGACAGATCAACTATCCTCCACCCCCCCCCCCCTCCCCCCCCTCCCAGGACATCGTTAAAATCAGGTCTACCCCTAGAAAATATCTACTATCTCCCCCCCCCAGGACATAATTTATAGATCCCTCCAGGACAGCATTAAAATCAGGTCAACCCCCCTAGGACAGATTTACTATTCTCCTTCCCCCGAGAATATAATTTATTAATCTCCCATGACATCATTAAATTCAGGTCACTACCCCCTAGGACAAATGTTCAGTTCTCCCTTCCGCCCCCCCCCCCCCCCCCCCCCTCCCCGGGGAAATTAAGTTACCATTTATTATTAATTTCAGACATGAGTTATAGTTTTATTCATCCCCCCTGGACATTATAAATTTAACATCAATACCCCTTAGTAATGATATATCCAGGACAGTCCCTTGATTTATAGACGTTCTTACACCCCAGAATGTAACTAATAAATTATTAGTTCTATCTGTAGTTGTTTGAAGTTTAATTATAATATCATGTTTTTATAAATAATAATCATTGAAACACATTATATTGTCATTATTATATAAAGACATGTTCATGTAATGGAGCAAATGTTTTATAGTGCTGGCTTGACAAGCTTAATAGTATTGTTAGAAATAGCCGGTGACAATGCTATGTTGTAAATACAACCAGGTTCACATGGAAACAATACAGTTATTGCATCTTCATCAGCATCATAACTCTGTACTTCAGCAATGTACTATCCAGGTTTCCATCCTGAATACCTCTTCTTTTGTCCACTTTACTTTTATCCTACTTCCTGTTTGTGAAATTTGGTTTTTCAATTCTTCTTTACTTGTTGTATCAGGCTCAATGTCTAGAGGCTTCAAAATACTCTCATCGTCACTGTTATGTTTAATAATTTCAATGAATTTAAGAAGTGGATCAAACAGTCTAGTCTGGGCAAATCTCAGGACTAGTTACATGCGATGGACGTGGAACTTTACCTGCTGATGATACTGATGTTTGTGACTTTTGGTGTATGTATGACTAGTTATATTAAGAATTCATTGAGAACTAATTAGATCATAGACGATTTTAATTAAATCACACAGTTGCCTTTCCTCCCTTGCAAACAATGCAGATCTTCCATGTTTCAGCAAGTATACTGATTTTACTATCTCATCTTTTAGTCCAGTTGCATCACAATTATGAAAGTGAAGTATCGATCTCAAATGAGCCACGACAACTTTGACAATGCAGCAGTATGTTTTGGAATATTTTCTAAGTTACCCACATACATTATAGAAGTTGGAGGTATTTCCTTACCGTGATGTTCAACAATGAGTTTAACTAATCCATGTTTAGGAATTTTTCCTGATGGGATGGGTATATGATTTTTTCTACACATGTCCTGTAAATTAGCCTTATTGTTCAGCTTGTATAAGGTGTGCTCTTTCCGTGTCTCATGTTGTTGGTCGTTGTCAAGCATCTTTGCTACTTCACTTTTTTTAATATACTCAATTACTTCCTTGAGTGTAACCCAAGCTAACAAAGCGATTAGGTGTACAATGTTTTCAAGTGGGTCGTCAATAAACTTCTAAAATACTGGAAGGTAGAAAGATACCAGGAACTTCATCCCACACACCACTATCCAAATGTTTGCATTCCTTAAGTGGTAGATTATGTAATTCATCAGTTCAAAACCATCTCAGATAGTTTGGCAGAGGCTGAATGCTACTTGATGAAGTAGTATAATCATCTTGATCAGGGGCTACCACACAGGCAGTGTATAGTCAAGGTGAGCAGTTCTTTTAGAACAAGATTTATTATTCAACAACTTATTATCATCTATATATGATCCACAGAATAATTCATTTAACTTCCATGTCATAATTAAACATTGAAATAAAGAATTAGCTACAGGTTTGAGAAGATGGTGACAAAAGTTTGCGCTCCTCAGTAAGACTCAAAAATGTCTTTAGTTGTACTTCATCATTAAATATAAATTCATCAGGATGAATTCCTCTAAAACACAGCAAATTGTTTCCTGAAAATGTGCAGCCATTAAGTTCACTAGCCATAGCTTCCATATTGCCCTTGTGCTCACTAGTACCTGGCACAGTATAGCTGTACTAGAAAATGGGCCATGACGAGATAGTGCAATGTTTTCTGATGCATGAACCCTTTCTACAAAGTTCCTTTTAAAATGCAAATGATACTTGTAAACTTTTTTCAGACCAAGAAATTTAAGTAACCTAACAAGTAACATTTGAACCATTGGCCTAAATGGCTGTTCAGAGGGTCCATTATCAACAAAAAAATAAAATTTCTTCTTTGAGTTTCCCTGTATTAGGATTCCTAAACAATACATCCAGGGATGGCAGGGTAAGTAAACAGAGACATTCATTCAAACACTTAAATGTTGCATCTGGTTCATAAAACGACAGGTACAGAAGGCTCACAGCTTGACCTGATCTTGTAATATACAGGACATTGTCGGTATGCACTTCATTATAGAATGTTTCCTTATGAGTAATTGCTGTATCCATAAACAAAAATGTCATAGGTGTAATAGCATTAACCCTACTTTGATCCCAAGTATGGTCAGGTAATGTTCTCTTTTTCCAACATTGACCTAGCCTTTGTACTGGTAAAATGTCACCACAATCGCTTTTGCATCCTTAGACATTACTACAGTGGAGTCCTTCTATAGACTTGCTGCATCAACAATTAAATTAACATTTGAGGTAGACCAGTGCAAATTAATAACTATCAGTTGTACTGCAGTATGTGGTGGCAGCTGGAGAGAAATATTGACATTCACACCTCTCCCATGATGGTGTTGAATGGCATGTACACTACCAGCACGATAACTCATCGTATAATTATAACAGGAGCTCAAACTTATGGTGAAGCCTAATGGAGGAAATGCCAGTAGTAGTATCGGGCATCCTTCATTGTTGTGCAGCTGTCAGCTGTTCTGTACAGTGTACCATCAGTTAATCGAGGATGACTTTCAAGACCACCCACCACTGCAAACGTGTGTGTCATAGTCACCAAATGCATATTCTAGGACAAGGGGGAGTTCAGGCATTTCATCAGTTTTCATATGTCGACCTCGACCCTTACCTACATGCATTATTTTAATTTCCTTAAGCTTTCTAAGTTTAATTATACGTTTAGTAAGAAAATATTTCTGAATGCATGTTAAGTCACTTCTTACAATCTGTAATTCCATCATACTTGTCGAGGTTAACTGGTAACATGTTGAACGCTGTTCTCACAGAGCTCTGCTTTTTTCCAAAATGTGATGTAAATGTTATGTTGGTAAGTATCGACATTATACCTTTCAACACTTGTTTATCTCTTGGAGTATCAATGTAGTCCAAAGAGTCTAAATAAACTTTAGCAATTCTATCCTTAACTACTTCATTTGCAACATGTGATTTGTTGACTGCTGAAACTATCTGTGAAAGGCACAATATTTTATGTTTTTACTTGTGTCAGCTACCAGGTATGCTTTGCCACTTACATAGATCTGAATAAAAATGAAATGTTTGGTAATTATATCATAGATACAGGTAGAAGTTATACGTACTTGTTTATGTTCTGTATCGGTGGTATCACTGTATACTCTTGCAACGTCCTGTGTTAAAACAATTGGGCCATGTTCTATGATATACTTTCCAACCTTCAAAAGATTCTTGAGGTACTTAACTTTATTAAATTGTTTATTTGATAATGCATTATCCACAGTGCATTAAACTGTCTTCAGTGCTGCCACATACGCTGCTTCGCTTTACAATCATAATTTCACCCATTTGCATAATTGGCATAGTCTTATGATCTTCTGTACGTCTTGCATTAGAGTTAAAGAGCCTTCCCCTTTTTCATATACCACGATTGAAGAAGTAGAGGAAATGGAAGAGTTTTGGACTCTGTCTCTTCAGTTTGAACTACCATTTCAATTGTCAAATCCTGCTTAAATGAGTCTTCAGAACCTTGTGCATGTATACTATCACTGTCTGTATCTCCATGTAAGCTATCGTTCTCTGAACATCCATGTAAACTATTACTGTCACTAATAATAGAAATACTTCATACAAGTAAACTGGTTGCACTTAAAAAGAAGGATGGGGGTATTCGCCCTATTGCTGTTGGATGTACCCTTCGTCGTCTTGTTGCCAAATGTGCAGGAAGTAAAGTGATGAAGGAGATGGGGGAATTACTTTTTCCAAAGCAGTTGGGGTATGGAATAAAGAGGGGAATTGAAATTGCCATACATTCTGCGCGAGTCTATCTATCCAACCTGCCCCATGATCATTTGATTCTTAAACTTGATTTTAAGAATGCATTTAATACTATCCGCAGGGATAAGATGCTCCTGGCAGTTAAAGATCTTGCCCCTAGTTTGCTTCCTTTTGTCCATTCTGTGTACTGTTCACCATCTTCCTTGTTTTGGGGAACAGAAGTTATTCAGTCGTCAGAAGGGGTGCAGCAGGGTGACCCTCTCGGACCTCTGCTTTTTTGTCTCACAATCCACAACATGTGCTCTCAATTAAAATCTGAGTTGCGCATGTTCTACTTGGATGATGGAACCCTTGGTGGAACCTTAACTGATGTGCTTAAAGACCTCCAGTTAATCACCAAGGAAGCACATTCATTGGGTCTACAACTTAATTATGGAAAATCAGAGATCATCAGCAACGACACCACCATAATACAAGCAATGCTGACTGCAGTCCCTGGACTGCAAGTTACAGAACCAAAGTGCACCACACTTCTGGGTACTCCCCTAGGTGATATTGCTTCAATATCTGCTGCTATCTGTGCAAAAATAGTTTTTTTGAAAAAAATGGGTGAAAGGTTGTGCAATTTAGATGCACATGATGCTCTGCTATTGCTGCGTCACTCATTTGCAATACCCAAGCTTCTAAACATTTTGCGCACCTCTCCCTGTTTCCTTTCAGAGAAACTTGCTGATTTCGATGACCTTTTGCGATCCATCCTAAGCAGCACTTTAAATATCTCTCTTGGAATTAATGATCCAGCCTGGACACAAGCTCAGCTTCCTATAAAGCTTGGCGGCCTTGGTATTCGGAGTGCATGTCAGCTTGCACCTTCAGCTTTCCTGGCTTCAGCTGCTGGCACCTCTGATACATTGAAGAGCATGCTCCCTGCATCTCTGCACAATGCCTCCATCCCTGATGTTGAGTCTGCACTTTCCCACTGGTCCAAAGGAAACAACACAGCCCCACCTGTACCTCCTGCTTCTTGTTTTCAAAAAGCTTGGGATCTACCAAAAATGCAGTTGGTAGCTCAAGGTCTGCTGGCCAGTGCTGATAGTCCATCTTCCCGTGCTCGTCTTCTTGCTGCATCCACACCAGAGTCAGGAAAATGGCTAAATGCATTCCCTATATCCTCCATAGGCCTGAGAATGGATAACTCCACCATCCAAATTGCAGTTGGGCTCAGACTTGGTGTTCCCTTGTGCCATTCACACACTTGTCGCCATTGTGGTTCTCACGTGAATGACCTTGCTACTCATGGCCTTAGCTGTAGATGGAGTGAAGGTCGCCACTCCAGGCATTCTAGCTTAAACGACATCATCCACAGAGCACTGTCAGCTGCAAAAATACCTGCTCGTTTGGAGCCTTCTGGAGTAGCTAGATCTGATGGTAAAAGGCCAGATGGAATTTCAATGGTTCCCTGGAAAGAGGGGAAACTCCTTGTGTGGGATGCTACATGCAGAGACACCTTGGCACCATCATATCTCTCCACTGCTGAAAGAGGCCCAGGATTGGTAGCAGCAGAGGCTGAATCTCAAAAGAGGAAGAAGTATTCCTCTCTTGGAGCTAAATACTTCTTTGTTCCCATAGCATGTGAGTCTCTTGGTGTGTTTGGTGCTGAAACATTGTCCTTTCTTAAGGACCTTGGCCATCGTCTGCACAAAACCACTGGAGACTCACAATCCTACCAATTCTTACTCCAGCGCCTTTCTGTGGCAATCCAGAGAGGAAATTCTACCTCCGTCTTGGGAACATTAAGTTCCTTTGATGGTTTAGATGACTTTTAGTTCTGTGTGCGAGTGATCGAGTGTGTTAGTGTGCCAGTACATTGTATATGTTAGGTTGTGTTGTTGTTAGCCATATATGTTAGTTTATATAATAATGTAGTTCTGTATGTGCATTTATTCCTTTCATGTATTCTCTTGTAACTTTATTATTACCTGCAAGTAAGAGTCATTATTTTCTGTATATGACAATTCGTGAGAAGAGAAATAATTTGTGTCATTACATTATATGATATAATACCAGTTTAAGTATTACATTCTACCTTGGTCATTAATTGATTGCTTTGTCCATAATAGTCCAATGAAATACATTTTAATTCTTGTTCATAGACAGGTGTGGCATGTTTATAATTAGGATCTGTACTTGCAACATCTAATGATCCATCTGAAGCATTGCTGGTGGTATCTGATAAAATGCATGAATATACTGCTTGAGAATATACTGAAGGTGCATCAACCTTATGGTTTACAGGAGGATGTTCCATTTGTACACACTCCGTTACTGCTTTGTCTTTTCTATCTTCTGTTCTCATGCTCATCTTTTGTGATACACCACAAGTAAACTGCATTATTTTAGACTGACCTGACGGTAGCAAAGGCTCTTTTTGTTTATGCATTGGCCTCTAAACTAGTGCAATCATACTAACACTTATGCATTCTCGGTCCTTCCTATACAAGGTTTCTTCTGACAACAGTGTGGATGAATATTGGATGGCTTGGGGACTGCCTTGTTGGTTCAGAAGCATGCTTTCTTCTTGAGTATTTGGCAAAGCATTTGATGGCTTAGTTACACTATCTGGTGTGTACATGTACCTAACACAAGGTACAAATTGATTAGGTTTCCAAGTACAGGTAGGAGACTTTGTATCTGATTTAGCTGCTTCAGTCCACATTATAATTATAAATCATGAGAAAAGGGTGTTGAACAATGCATACGTGGTACTAATAATTTGTGAAAAGCACTGCGTATTCTAAAATTAAGTTCAGGGTATATGCAATGCACTGGATGACTTCATAACAGAAGAAAAGGTATACAGTGTACATGTGCCACATATTTGAGTACTGTCCATTTCTCGATGCTTCTAAGCAGCCTAATTCAAAAACCGTTTTAACCACACCATTAGGATTCATTTCTAATCCTTTTTCATAATTAGCTGAGGAAGCCACAATTGCATTTTTACCAACCTGTTTTTATGGCTCTTATATTGCTCTTGACCTTCCCATTTCAGTGCATCTAACTTGTCTGGGGCCAGTACACAAAACAGATGCTGCTCTGTTTATGGGTAAGATAAAGGAATGTGAAAATTAAATCAAATCTCAAGCACAACAAGTAAATGGCAGTACCATTGAATATATATTGCCACCTTCTACCCCTACAGTAAAAAAAGACTCACGTTTAAATGAGTGGATATCAGTAATTACAAATGTTTATGCATAAAAGTGTACAAATTCATGTTGGATTACCATCTATTTCCTGAAACATTGAAGTCTTAACAATGATCATTTATTTTAGAAACATGACCAATTTTAATATGGAAAAGATGGGGAAATGGTTGGTTACAGCTATTTACTGAAAGTAGAATTTTGACCATAAAATGGAATAAATGGTTGTGTGATTTAGTAAACAGATTGATATTTTAATCCCAAGGAATTATTTGGCATGTTCCATAGGGCATGGATAATAACATTCTGTCATTGAAGAATAGTCAGGCACAATCTACTGAATATACAAAATTGGTAATATAAAACATTCGTATATTTTTAAATTTGTTCTTAAAGCAACACACTTTTAGAGTATAACAATAATTGCTGTGCATGCCATTTCGTATATTCAGCCATCTTTTCTAAGTGCATACTACATTATTATACATGTACATGTAGCTTTTAATATTCAATACTCATCCTTATAGGCTGCATAAATGTGCCAACCTACACTACATCCAATGCCAGCCCAATCAATTTAGTTTTTTGGCTACTGAAATTTATGTCATCAAAAGAACATGAGCAGAATACCTCTAAACATGAGCCTATAATTGGGAGGTGGGGTGCCTAAACCTAAACAATTAGTGCAAAATGTGTTCCACATATTAAATTTAACTTTTCATATAATATACTCAATAAAATCACATTGTGTACCATTGAGAGGTTTAAAAAGACTTAGGACTTACTATTTATTACCTTCCTTTGTTATATAAAATTTCCAGGGCCCTGATCTTTATCTTTAGGGAAGAAATAATATTCCTGCCGGGCTTATATGCAAAAGTAGGTGTACTAAAGTCCCTCTTACAGAGTGGTAGATCTACATGTAATATCACAAAAGATAAATAGCAGAAGGGGCGCATGTATAATGCTATACACACACACACACACACACACACACACACACATGCACACACATACACACACACAAACCAGTGCTACTTAGAATTAGTGGTTCTGGTGGGTAGCACTGTCAGTTTGCTATGACCAGATGCAAAGCCACCCATGGAAGTCACCCATGGAATGTTGATTTACATGAGATGGCAAATAGATAGGCTAATGCCTTTTTGTTTAGGACTCTGCCATTAACGAGACATATGGTCACATACCCACCTGAGGATCAGAGCACTTGGTGTCATATTTTATGTATGTTTTTGGATCTGGGGCAGTGCCACTTCCAAACATGTTACAGACCTGTGAGTTCCATAGGCTTTTGCATTTGGTCATATGTGTAGCAAACATGACAGTCATCCTTATCAGAACCACTAATCCTAAGTAGCATTGGAATTTCCGTGTGTGTGTGTGTGTGTGTGTGTGTGTGTGTGTGTGTGTTTGTGTGTGTGTGTGTGTGTGTGTGTGTGTGTGTGTGTGTGTGTGTGTATTTGTGTATGTGTATGTCTATGTACATGTAGCAATGGAATCTTTCTTGGAGATGTGCAATTTATTTTTGTAATGTGTTAACAAGCTTCTTCTTGATCTGCTCACCTAGAGATGGAAGCCTTGCATACAAGTAATAAAGACATTCTCTATGAGAAAGTTGATGGCATATAGGATTGGAAGGCAAAAAGAAAGGAAACAAGGGTCTACATACTAAGGGGAAATGTAATACGCACACAGTTGAACAACATAATGTCCTACAAATGTTCTAAATATAGGGCTATTACATATTTCATTTTTACACCACTATTGCCTTTCAATCATATATACCAAAGAATGTTTTTTTTTTTTACTTGTTCCATTAGTTCTTTTTCTTCATGAGATAGAACATAACAAATTTAGAGTATTTTGAAACAAGACCATTAGTGGTGTTACACAGTTTAGGAGGGGTATGCTGTGTGGAGGAGGGGGGTGTCTCCTGGATGGAATGGTAAAAAGGGGGAAGGAGATCCCTACATAGAAGTGTGACATCTATGGACGAGGGGGTGCCCTGATGTGGAGGAGCAAGGGGCACCTGCTGTGAAGTGGGTGGGAAATTCCATGTGAAAGAGGTGTCTACTGGTGGAGATGGAAGCCCTGATGTGGAGGAGCAAGTAGCATGCATCCATTGGTGGCCTTGTAGTGGTATGGGTGTCCCAACATAAAGGGGCTAGCGTAGTGTCCACTGGTGGAGGTCCGGATACAGCTTGCTAAGCTTTTTCAAGACCACCATTGTGTGTGTGTGTGTGTGTGTGTGTGTGTGTGTGTGTGTGTGTGTGTGTGTGTGTGTGTGTGTGTGTGTGTGTGTGTGTGTGTGTGTGTGTGTGTGGGTGGGTGGGTGGGTGTGTGTGCTTGTAGCATTGGTACCTTTCTTTCTTGGAGGATTTATTTTTTGTGCAAGCTACTTGTGGACAGATGGAAGCCTTGCATAAGTGGCAGTGGCTAGCCTATTTGGAAAGACTGGGCCACTGTACAGTTTATACAGAGCATTCACTGACATGGCTTCTATTTACCCATGGGTATACACGCAGCACTGAGTTGGTATTTTACTTACACAACAGAGATGAAGCTTCAGGACTAGTATGCAGCTATATATACAAGAGCACCTTGATGAGGACATGACATTTGAGCCCCCCACCCCATCATTGCAACTCTTTCAACCACTATCAGCTGAAATAGAGGAGTCTTTAAAACCCTCCCAATGAAGCACAGTCTGAATTTGAGTACAGTGAATGGTATATGGGACATGTATAGTGGAGCCTCACAGGGGGCCTCTGACAAATGTATTGTGGCATTTGCCCCCATGACCCTCGTGCTTCCTACCCCACTGACACCAGTCCAATACATGCAACACACAGTCCAGTTACATGTGTGAAAAACACATCCACATCAGAGGCCTTTGGACATGACCATGTAGAGGAGGCCATGGGATATGAGCATACAGTGGAGGGCACAAGACATACTACTGTTTTGTGCTGATACAATTATGACCACTAAAGAAATACATGTAGAAGGTAATGGAATATTTGCACATGTAGGACCAAACATTAAGAGAATGAATCTGAATATAAACATACCAATGATAGTTGAGAAAGAGGTTGTATATTAGGCCAGTGAAAGCACCGTAATCAAAAGACATAGAAAAAAAAGTTCAAATGGACAAAGCATATGAGTGAATCCATGTAGCACACAACATAACAATTTACAGGGTTTACAGCAAGGGGAAAAGAATACTGTCTTATGGTGGAAAGAGTGTGAATAGTCATGACATGAGACATGTGTATGTTCATGGGTGGGTTCATGGGTGTGTGTGTGCCAGCCATGCAGATGAAATGAAAAACGGTGGGCATTTAAAATACATGTGCCAGCAGAACGCAAATCCCAACGGTTACATGTATTCCAGCCTAGCTGAGCTGCATGTTTCTTTAACTCGACCACGCCTATCCCCTTGCCTAGCTGATACACCGTGCACTATATATCATGGCTCTGACGTACTGTTATAGGTTGTGAGCCTACAAATGGCCACGCAATGAGTGGCACCCAAAGAGAATGACCGAATCAACAGGGACACGATTTCTACATGATGTTGTCCGCGCGTATCAGTACTGGTAGTACGTACCGTACAATCCTTGTCAACACATTACAAAAATAAATTGCACATCCTCCAAGAAAGATTCCAATGCTACACACACAAACACTCACACTCATTCACACACACACACACACACACACACACACACATACACACAAACACACACGGAAATTCCAATGCTAGTGGTTCTGGTGAGGATGACTGTCATGTTTGCTACACATATGACCAAATGCAAAAGCCTATGGAACTCACAGGTCTGCAACATGTTTGGAAGCAGCACTGCCCCAGATCCAAAAACATACATAAAATATGACAACAACTGCTCTGATCCTCAGGTGGGTATGTGACCATATCTCCCATTAATTGCAGAGTCCTAAACACAAAGGCATTAGTCTATCTATTTGCCACCATCTTATGTAAATCAACATTCCATGGGTGACTTCCATGGTTGGCTTTGCAGATGGTCATAGCAAACTGACAGTCATACCCACCAGAACACCACTAATTCTAAGTAGCACTGGTTTGTGTGTGTGTATGTGTATGTGTGTGTGCATGTGTCAGTGTGTGTGTGTATGCATTATACATGGGCCCCTTCTAGGAATCTGTGCTATTTATCTTTTGTGATATTACATGTAGATCTACCACTCTGTAAGAGGGACTTTAGTAGACCTACTTTTGTATATAAGCCCGACAGGAATATTATTCCTGCTTTATCCCTAACGATAAAGATCAGGGCCCTGGAAATTTTATACAACAAAGGAAGGTAATACATAGTAAGTCCTAAGTCTTTTTAAACCTCTCAATGGTACAAACTCATAGCTTCAGCGTATATAGTGATTGGCATGGGATAGTTGTGAGTGTTGTGTCTGTATGAGTGTGTGAGTGTCTAAATGGATGCATGTAATGGAATATGGGACATGAGGCATGGCAGGTCATGATGTGGAGGTATTGTGAGACAGGAACAAATAGTCCAACACATTAATCCAGTACATACAACCAATGGGGGAGGGGTTGGGAGGGGGGCCTTCCTATGAAAAAATTGTTGGGGCCTTTGCCCCCATGGCCCCCATGCTCCTATACCACTGTGTATAAAACACACAATCCAGTTACACACGTGAAAAACACATCAGTCAGAATATAAATAGTTGAGAAAGAGGGTTGGATAGTAAGCCAGTGAAACCACTGTAACCAAAAAAAGTTCAAATAGACAAAGCTTATGAGTGAATCCATGTAGCATATAACAATTTACAGGGTGTACAGCAAGGGGAAAGAATTGTGGAAAGAGTGTGTATAAGTGTGACATGAGACGTGTGTATGTGTTGGTTCATGGGTGTGTGTGTGCCAGCCATGCAGATGAAATGAAAAACGTTGGGCGTGGAAAATATATGTGCCAGCAGATCGCAAATCCCGACAATAAGGAAGGGTTACATGTGTTCCAGCCTAGCTGCGCTGCATGTGTCTTTAACTCGACCACGCCTCTCCCATAGCCTAGCTGATACACCGTGCACTATATCTCATGGCTCTGATGTACTGTTATAGGTTGTGAGCCTATAAATCATTAAATGGCCACGCAATGAGTGGCACCCAAAGAGTATGACGGTACAGACCGAATCGACAGGGACACATAGGCCTATTGTTGTGCGCGCGTATCGGTACTGGTAGTACGTACCGTGTTTTGTATGGTGATGGTAGCTGAATCCCACGCGCTTGACGAATCTTGTTCGTTATAGAAGAGAACCACTGACGAACGGTGGTTCAGTTGTACATGTATAGTGGCATGGGCACGGGAGGTTCATGTGCTCGGAGTAGCGGGAATCAGTGGCGCGAAATGAACGAGAAATGTGCAATTACTTTGCACAGCTGTATCTCCGTAACGGATCAAGTAAAAATTAACGAACAGACAAATCGATAGATACAGGACCCCTCTGCGTATAAACCGAATTTGAAGTTAATTGAGATATCCTGCCAAAAGATATGGCCAGTTTGAACACCAAGGGGCATCGGATGTTGCAACACTGGCATTAAGCTAATGCAAGAACCCAAAATTTATTTTACCAGAGAGAAATGATGTAGTATGAAGTGGTGAAAATAGGAAGTCAATAGCATTTACGGTTCGGGAGATGTAGCGATTTCAAAGTGAATCATTTTTATAACTTTATATATATAAACGTGATACGCATTAACTGTCCCAAATGTCTTTAATAAAAACAAGTAAATAAAAACATTCTCTACGAGAAAGTTGGTGGGATATAGGATTTGATTATGACATTGGTGGTGTAAAAAGCAAGGAAACAAGGTCTTATCAGAAGGGAAAATGTCATAGTCCTATATTTAGCACATTTCTAGGGCATGTGTTGTTTGTGTGCTAAATATAGGACTATGACATTTTCCCTTCTGATAAGACCTTGTTTCCTTGCTTTTTACACCACCAATGTCATAATCTAATCCTAAATTCAGCGTGTGAGTGACTTTTACACCATGCATAGCCTTAAAACGTGTATAGACTGTGCTATAATTCTATTGGTCCAATTCCATCATATAAATGACATGGAGGGAAGGGGTGTAAGTGTGTCAGTTGTGCTAAAAATCTATTGGTCAAATATGATCCAGTAAGAATGCTCCCATCTAAACATGGAGGTGTAGCCTATTAACACCGTGTCCATGAGTAAAGAATTTAGGCCGTTTTAGGACGAAGTAAAAAAACTAAAAGATCCGCTGATGAGTATTTTGCTTTTCAAATACAGGAATGTGAAAGAACAACTGTTAAGACAACATCTGATGCATTTTGTGAGAGATCATTCAACTTGCTGGATGCTACAAATGCGGCGATATAAATATGGTCCATGTTGATGAAACCATATTTCATCATCATAGAAAAAAACAACATTGTATAAGCCAAGTTAAACTTTTAAACATTATAATGCTTTTTCAATGTTTTTTTTTTTTACTATGTGCATGTGTTCTATCATGTCTATAGAACTTTATTGAGTTGCACCCACAAGGTCAAGGGAATGTCTTCCTGATGTGCCAATCTAGAATTCTACCACAATCTCAAAGTACAAGGTTCACGGTGGCACCATCTTCACTGTCCACCGCTAACAGAGATGAAATGGTAATGTCATCATCACCTAGTTTGGTTGGCTAGTTGGATGAAAAAAAAATTGACATAAAGTTGAAGTTCATTTGATTTTAAAACAAAAACTATATACGATATCTTGAATTTAAAAATACAGATGCATGAGGTAGGCATTTACCTACAAGCACAACAGAAAATATGCAAACTGCAATATTTATTCAATTGCAATTAGTGACACCAATGCTGAAAATTGAATCGCCAACGCTGGAATAGAACTAGGGTCTTTTCCCGCATCACGTGGACTATGACGATTTAACAACACTAATGCTGACGTTGACAAAATATCAGACCCAACTAAACTTTCTCAAAAAATGTTTTACTTGTACTAGTGATGGTAACATAATCATTCTTGTATCATTTGTCAAATAACAGAAGTCTAAGTAATAAGTAGTCTCCAAACAGGAACAGATGAACCATCCACTGTTCTTATAGCAATATGTCGTAACAGAGGTACCTGACACCTCTGCAATGATGCGTTGCAATGAGAGCAGTGGATGGTCTTAGTTTTACAAAGCTTCTGCCCAAACAGACAAGTACAATGTGGCAAGACAATCAAACATGGCTAGAATGCTGGAATGGTGGAATGCAAACAACTTAGTTTTGCGTACCCCGCGATGTACAAATGTGCTCTGAGATACATGCCCAGGACATTAGATGTCCATTAAGGTTGTCATGTAACAATTAAACCATAATCATTAAGATTGTCGTAGTATTCGCTGGCAAAATTGATGAGCACAGAGTTGGTTGCTATGGCTCCCGAAAGATAAAACCCAAACCCCATACCTTTGCTTCATTCTTCTTATCCATTCCGCTTGCATCCTCATTCCCTGACTTGCCATTCCAGAAACCAGAGGTAGTGTTAAAGTGGTGACACTTTAAATTCAACACGGAGGCATTACATGGCTCCATGGCTGAAATGGAAGACTGGGACTGTAGGAGAACATTTGAAAGCGAGCGCTTCGGATTAGAAATGAGGAAGCTGGGTTATGATGTGTGGAGAGATGGGATAAGTTGAGAAATAGTGTGGAGAGAGGAGTACATGTATGGATTATAATTAACCTCTCAACACAGTGTATACACAAAAATCTGATAACATCACCACAACTGCTATAACCTACTCCTTAGTACAATAATATTCTCCATCCCCAATCTGTGTGGCAATGCCCCACTCAAACATTTGGCAATAAATGGTTACCGATACACCACCGGTCTTGCACGGAGCTCCTAAAAATATTACTCACATACCTACTGGCAACACAAAACGGTTACATGTGCTGGATTGTCTTCCACAAAGTGCCCAAGCTTGTAATTCTCTCCATCCCAAAGCAAGAAGTCTGCTGTTCAGTGGCAATGTTGTGTGCATGAAAACCAATTAATTAACAAAAGACTTTGCTGGCCCATTTACTATCATTTAAAGCTCAATGAGTACTACATTTCTACACAAAACCTTTCTTTTGAACTACTAGTCATACTAATATAGCTTCATTAAGAAAATCAACATCGCCCTACAACACAATCAATGAATGAAAGGAAATCAATGTTTAAATTGCCTAGTTCAGTACACATGAACGTGCTTGTCAACACATACCACAGTAGTAACCATTTATGCTCAATAAAGTTACTATCACAAGTCGAAGCAGAGATAATATATAGAGGGTGGAAACTCATCACGTGCGCCATTCAATGCTATAGTAATGCCTGCAGACTATGCGTACTAGTGCGAATCACACCGAAGAACTTGTCAAATGGGGCGGTTTTGAGTCTTTTCCATATTAGGTATATACTTCCTCCATGTTTTATACCTTTTCTGTATTGCTTGACACTTGTACTAGTTGGATAAAACATGTTGAGCGATTGTCCCATCTAATTTGCTTCGCATTTTGCATTTTTAATGGCATTTTAGCAATAAAATTTTCCCCTGTACCTTTTTTAGCTTTCCGCCACTACCTATGTATTTCATTGTTTTGTTAGTACATTACATACTCCATTCTATGTTGCGTAGTGATAGTTTGAGCGTCACCGCTTGAGCGGAAGAACAGTTATAGCATTTTGAGGGTTCCCGTTGTACCTTTTGCGTGAGTTGTGGAGCCATCAAGCACTTAAACGGTCGGGAATACGAAAGAACGAAGGGGCCCATTGTATTGCTTAGGCGTATTTTGACTACTAAATCGTCGTATTTGCGCTTTACAAGCTCTTCCAAAGTTGCGCTACGGCAGAGGCGGATCCAGGGGGAGGGGGGGGGGGTTGGGGGGGTTGCAACCCCCCCCTTTCAAACCCGAAATGAAAATTATCATTAGTAACAATTCGAAGTAAAGATGGCTGAAATTCGTAATACAACTGCAGCTCTGCGAGCAAACAAACGGCAAGGCAGTATTATGTATTGTTGTGCGCATGATATAATAAAAAAGCGTTGGCGGCTGGGGCTCCGCTCCAGACCCCTCCCCCGCTTCATGAAATTAATTAGCAACCCCCCCTTTTCTGAAATCCTGGATCCGCCCCTGTAGGGAAGGAAATTTCTCCATGGTCACCATCGTAAATACGCAGCAAGGGTGGTGTTGTTAGTCTTGTGGTGTCTCTTCCGCGGCACAAAAGAAAAATCAGCACAAAAGATAAACCTGCAGAAGACCAGAGATTCTATATATTATCTCAAGGCACTGAGAAAAAATCTTAGATGTATGCCTATTATTATCTCTGAGAAGACCAAGGCACTGAGAAAAAAATTGAATACTTAGATGTATGCCTGAACTTGTATGGATTCTATACCCTAGCTAGGATTGCCGGTGTTAATTAATGAGTTTCCAATCCCTCTATATATTATCTCTGGTCAAAGATATACGCTTTTGAGAAACGAGACGACTTAACCAGACTTAACAAAGGATTCTTTCTTGCGAACACGCAAGGCAGGAACCTTGCTTAAACAAACTCGCCCCTCATCTCTTAATTACTTTGCACCTTCTACTAATCCCACTAGCGTTACTGTTGCAGCAATAACTAATTCTTACAATACACAACCAGAAATATTACACAACCAGAAATATTAACAAATCGGTGACCGTATACACCTAGTACTGCTCTCAGTTTCAACGCATGTCTCAGTTTAAAAAACTTGAAAAAGCGGAGAGGCTCTTACAATCGAATTAACAACCAATTGGCAACTTCACGTAGGCTACACCTCCATGTTGAGATGGGAGAATTTTTACTGGATCAAGTTTGACCAATAGATTTTTAGCACAACTAACACACATATATACACCCCTTCCCTCCCTGTCATTTATATGATGGAATTGGACCAATAGATTTTTAGCACTGCAGTCTACACATGTGTGAAGGCTTTGCAAAGTATAAAAGTCACTGACCCGCTGAATAGTGCACTTTGCAAAAGAGAGGTAACTATGTTGATTCTAGGCTTTGCACTTTGCTTGAAAAAAGAAAGAGGTAAAATTTTAATCATACTCTCTGTCACGTACATGTAGATGGCAGCTGAAGACCTCAGAGGTTTTTTAAGCAACGAGGGGTCAGAGGAGGAAGAGGATGACTACATTCATCCTCCGACTCCTCTCCCCTTCACCCCACCACCTCCTGAAGCAGCGCTGCTCTCCCGCCACCACTACCAGTGCTACCACCACGAGTGCTGTCCCCCACCGCCACCACCACCAGTGCTGCCCCAACCACCACCACCAGTGCTGCCCCAACCACCACCACCAGTGCGCCCCACCTCCCCAAAGAAGAAGAGGGCGCGGGCAAGGACACGTCATCATACATTCTACTAATTCTTATAAGAATAATAATAATAATCGAGATAATATTGACTACGATACTGCTGACAGGGCGAAAAAAACTAGTGAAACAAGTAAATAAAAATATTGACCAATGGTGGTGTAAAAAGCATGGAAATAAGAGTGACAAATTTTACTGGAAAATTGAAATAGGCCTGTATTTAGCACACACAAAATAACAGCGCATGCTTGAGTAATGGGCTAAATATAGGCCTATTTCAATTTTCCAGTAATATTTCTGTCACTCTTGTTCCATCCTTTTTACACCACCATTGGTCAATCCTATATACCAACAACTCTCTCGTTAGAGAATTTTTTATTTACTTGTACATAGCAAGATTAGGCTGGGGTACATATAGGAGAGGGAAGATAGAGCAACATTAAAGAGGGGCACATAGTAGAAGGTCAAGGCAGGGTAATAGCAACATAACAGAGGCTCCAGGGGTACATGGCTACAGTGTCTTATGGTGGAAATAATAATGTGTATAAGTGTGTGGGTGTGTTTGCATATGGGTGTGCCATGACGATGAAATGAAAAATAGCCACATAGGAATTGGCACCTAAAGAGTATGACTGACAGGAGGCACATGATTTCTACATGATGTTGTGTACTGCGTATGGTGATGGTACTCATTTTGATCGCTCATCGAATCTTGTTTGGTATAGAAACAGACCTGACTGATGTTAGTAAGAAAGGATCGTTCATAAATTACATCATACTGAATGGGGGAGGGGGCAAGGGGTGAAGTATACCTTAGTACCCAGCACGACAACACGATAGCTTGAATCGAGACACAATCCCCACCCCCTCATAAATCAATTTCTTCAGTGCTGATTGTATAAAGCTGAGATCAAACCTCAGGATGCCAAAGACGAGGGGAACGAGGGAGAGAGGAGATAGGTGATGGGGACATAGAATGCAGAAGACAAGGTAAGGTGTGCAGATTTATTAGGTTTTCCATGCCACTGAGGGGAAATCAATTATTATAGGGGGTGGTGCATAACAACATAAAGGACGATTTCATAGCAACAGGGCCCTCTCCTTCAAGTGGTGCTTTTCTTTGGACAATTTCATATAGCAACATGGCCCTTTAGATCTCCTTCAAGTGGTGCATTGTTTTTTGCAAAGATAGCAACAGGGTTCAAACAATTTAAACTCAGTAAATCAGGGCAAGGAATCTTTACCACCAGGGTCTGCAAGATGGGGATTGTCTAGGTAATCTTAGGTTAACCTTTGTCTGAATAGGTTAGAGTTAGGCTAACCTATTTTGTCAGGTAATCCTAGGTGCACCTAAGTATCATAACATTTAGGTAGGTATATGTTAACCTACCGTACTAATGAATCAAATTGACAAGCTCACATAATACACGATTAAATGATTAATGCAGTTTTTAACGTTTGAGTCTTGATCAAGCCAGCACTTCTGCTACATTATGCCCGAGCTTTACATTTTCAAATTTTGTATTCTCTGCCACATCAGGCAGGCCATAGTACAACACTGGTGTTAGTAGCTTCATCCAGTGGTCTTCCTTTGACACTTGGTGGAGAGACACAGTTGTCTTGTTCTTCTTCAACACTTCGATACACTCTCCCAGTGATCGCTTTCCACCCTTTGGTCGGTAGTTCATATTGTACTTTATATCTTTGTCAGCAACTGTAGTGCACATTGTGAAGCACACGTGGGACACTACACAGTCACCAACTGCCCCACTCAAAAGTCCATTTAGTGCTAACCATGCCTTCCTTGATGCAGCTTGGCTACTAAGAGGGGTCTTAGGTAGATAGTACATGCATTCAAACATCAAAAGAGCTACCCCTTTATCCTTATCCTCAAAATCAACCACCATTACCACATCACACCCTGGATTGCTGGTTGATGTGGGATGCATCAAGCCATGGGACTTGAGAGCTACAACACCAGCCTCCCTCTGTTTCTCTAGTTCTAGTACGTTCAATCCTGCGCCAGAAGGATCACCCTCCTGTCCAAACGAATGGCATGGAAATGTCTTTAATTCTCTAGCAACGGACTTGCGATACCTAACTTTTGCATTAGTTACAAGTACATCTTTTGAAGACTTATTCTGACCACAGAGTGCACTAACAATGGTGCTGAATTCAAGTAAACCAGTAGAGTGGATCTGTCTGAGTTCCAGTGCACCCGCAATCATAACCTCCAGTGATTTACCTTTAGCATTCGAGTTCCATGGTTTCACAGTAAAAGCATCTAAGATGCGTTCAAACACTTTCATCTCTGATGGCGGGTAATATTGTACGATATCAGGGTGGATGATAACAAAGGGATTGAGAAATCCTTTTGAATGTGACATGAGGAGATAGACTCCTTCTTCTTCGTATTTTTGCATACACCTCAGTTCCAGGATATCCTTGGTATTAATCAGGTCAAAACATTCCTTCCAATACTCTGCAAAGAATAAGGGATTATTTTGGACCTTACTTTTAGTGACATCCAACATTGGTATAGTGGTAATATCATTGATGGATTTCACTACTACGGATGTTTTGAGCAATTCAAGCCACCGCCCCATCAGTCCAGGTGAGAACTTGGTCCATTCATACACTGCAAATGGAAACTGGTCGTAGATCGTAGAAATCCATCAGTTGATCAATGAGTGGTTTATAATGGTGGCGCTCTGACTGTGTTACCGGGAGCAACCACACACTGTTAACTGGACGCCCACTCATAGTGCAAAACAACACTTTGCTCCAAGTCTCAAACCCAGAAAACATCAGTGAGCAGAAGTTAGAATAAATGGGAACTGTAATAGAGGAGATTGCTTCTTTCTTTTGAAGCAGCGACAATTTCTTATTGTTCCTCAGGGCCACCAGGACATGAGAAAACTCATCAGCAGCAAAAAAAAAGGGTTTCTCTGCAAACTCAGGTATGCACTTGTTGATCAACTCAAAAACGTGATGAATTGTGAGATACGGAATAAAGGAACTTCTCTTAAAAATGTCCCATTGTATCACGTCTTTATGTACTGAATTGACAATGGCAAGGATCACACGGGCCCAAAAATGGAATGCTAAGCTCTCTGGAAAGGAATCCATTTCATCATATTTGCTCTCACCATTGTATGTGATGCACACAGCAAACCTGCCTTTCTGTCTGAAACGTTCACTGACAACATCCAAGAAAAGAGACTTTCCCTGTCGGGGTTGGGCAATTAAGGAATGTACAGGGTGTAGCTCTTTGGCCCCTCCCATGTTTTCGTTATTTATCTGCAGTTTAATTAGATTATTTAGATCAGAATTCCGATCTTTTCCAAGCATGGATGTTGTTTGTCCTGAATCGGTCTCGAAGAAATGGTGGGAAGTCAACATCAAATAATCTGGGTGCTCCTTCTTATTCCGAACTATGTTACTGACAAATATATTCCATTTCCTCGGGATCCACTCAGATATCCTCATCCTCAAGAAACGTAACATATTATGCGACAACATCTGATCCTGTTTCTCCACTGGAATCCTTTCCCATTGTGATAGGTACAAAATGCCCATGTTGGACACTGAAACAGTTAGTGAAGCAGTTATGGTTCGTCGGTCCGTGTCAATGATGTGGACCGCGTTTTCCACTGCACTTCCCAGTTCAAAGAGTATCTTTTTCTTATTCTCTTCATTGAGTTGCACCCACAAGGTCAAGGGAATGTCTTCACTGATGTGCCAATCTAGAATTCTACCACAATCTCTAAGTACAAGGTTCACGGTGGCATCATTGCTACCACCTTCACTGTCCACCGCTAACAGAGATGAAATGGTAATGTCATCATCACCTGGTTTGGTTGGCTAGTTGGATGAAAAAAAATTGACATAAAGTTGAAGTTCATTTGATTTTAAAACAAAAACTATATACGATATCATGAATTTAAAAATACAGATGCATGAGGTAGACATTTACCTACAAGCACAACAGAAAATATGCTTCACGTGACCAATTATAATTATAGCAATATTGCAATTAGTGACACTAATGCTGAAAATTGAATCGCCGACGCTGGAATAGAACTAAGGTCTATTTCCGCTTCACGTCAATGATGCTGGGATATATTCACAATATGACGATTCAACAACACTGATTCTGACGTTGACAGAATATCACATTGTCAACCCAACTAAACTTTCTCAAAAAATGTTTTACTTGTACTAGTGATGGTAACATAATACATTCTTGTATCATTTGTCAAATAACAGAAGTCTAAGCAATAAGTAGTCTCCAAACAGGAACAGATGAACCATCCGCTGTTCTTATAGCAATGTGTCGTAACAGAGGTACCTGACACCTCTGCAATGATGCGTTGCAATGAGAGCAGTGGATGGTCTTAGTCTTACAAAGCTTCTGCCCAAACATACAAGTACAATGTGGCAAGACAATCAAACATGGCTAGGATGGTAGAATGGTGGAATGCAAACAACTTTGTTTTGCATACCCCGCTATGTACAAACGTGCTCTGAGATACTTGCCCAGAACATTAGATGTCCATAGGTTGTCGTGTAACAATTAAGATTGTCGTAGTATTCACTAGTAAAATTGATGAACACAGAGTTGGTTGCTATGGTTCCCAAAAGATAAAACCCAAACCCCATACCTTTGCTTCATTCTTCTCATCGATTCCGCCTGCATCCTCATTCCCTGACTTGCCATTCCAGAAACCAGAGCTAGTGTTAAAGTGGTGACACTTTAAATTCGACACGGAGGGCATTAAATGGCTCCACGGCTGAAATGGAAGACTGGGCCTGTAGGAGAACATTCGAAAGCGAGCACTTCTGTATAGATATGAGGAAGCTGGGTTATGATGTGTGGAGAGATGGGAAGTGTTGAGAAATAGTGTGGAGAGAGGAGTACATGTATGGATTATAATTAACCTCTCAACACAGTGTATACACAAAATCTGATAACATCACCACAACTGCTATAACCTACTCCTTAGTACAATAATATTCTCCATCCCCAATCTGTGTGGCAATGCCCCACTCAAACACTTGGCAATAAATGGTTAACGATACACCGGTCTTGCACGGAGCTCCAAAACATATTACTCACATACCTACTGGCAACACAAAACGGTTACATGTGCTGGATTGTCTTCCACAAAGTGCCCAAGCTTGTAATCCTCTCCATCCCAAAGCAAGAAGTCTGCTGTTCAGTGGCAAAGTTGTGTGCATGAAAACGGAGATAATATTATCTCTGATGAAAACCAATTCATTAACAAAATACTTTGCTGGCCCATTTACTATCATTCAAAGCTCAATGAGTATTACATTTCTACACAAAACCTTTCTTCTGAACCACTAGTCATACTAATATAGCTTCATTAAGACCTCAAATATGTAATTTCTCTACCCATAACAACACTCTGATGTCGAAAACCAAAGAATTACACTTACCGTTCAGCGGCCCCGTGTCGAGTGACTAGAGGCATAATTACACACCCCACACGTTTCTCAGAAAGAAAATCAACGTCGCCTTACAGTAACACAATGCATGAATGAAAGGAAATCAATGTTTAAATTGCCTAGTTCAGTACACATGAGCGTGCTTGTCAACACATACCACAGTAACAACCATTTATGCTCAATACAGTTACTATCACAAGTCAAAGGTATACGCTTTTGAGAAACAAGACGACTTAACCAGACTTTAACAAAACATTCTTTCTTGCGAACACGCACGGCAGGAACATTGCTTAAGCATACCCGCCCCTCAACTTTTAGTTGCCATTTGACTTTGCGCCTTCTACTAATCCCACTAGTGTTACTACTTACCGGTATACCTGACTGTAATTCTAAATACACAACCAGAAATATTAACCAATCGGTGACCGTATACTAATACACCCTGTACCGATAGACCTTATTCGACCGCAATTATGAATAAACTAGCGTGTCCCCTTGAAAAATCACGGGTTGATTATTCGTCTCGCTGTTATTCGTCTCGCTATTCATTTGCCAGATGAACAGTCGGTCTACCTCCTAGCTCCTCTTTTTTTTACCGGCTGTTTTACCAAATGTTGCATATATAATCTATCACCTGTTCAAACATACGGTTACTACGCAACCTCTATAACATGCCCGCGCAATTTCAGGTAGTAACTACATGTTCTCGGCCTGTACGATGAGACATGAGAGTGAACCACAATAGCGTATGCAGTTCCCCCCCTCCCCCCCCCCCACTTTGAATTCAAGAAATATTGAAAAAATTTAGATATTAAATGTGAAGTGGAAACCAGCTGTCATTGCGACCGCCTTTTCTGTGGGAGGTGGTCGTTCCTATTGGTAGCTAGGTACGCGTACATACCTAGCAACCAATAGGCGCTAGGCCGAGTATATAAATGAGTTACGCGGACGTACGTACGTACGATGGAAATTATAGTATTAGATTATTGCGTGACATGATTGCAAAGGCGGGGCTGGGTGTGCGCCCATGCCATTGAATGGATGAGGGTATACATGTTTACTAATTATATTTGATTACGGTTCAAGAATTGAATTGCTTATTGAATAACTCTGATGTGGTTTGTCTGTTTATATTTCCCCTAACTGGTGCACACTTGCACGTTTTCAGTAAAACAACATGGAAATTATAGTATTAGACTAGCGTGTCCCCGTGAAAAATCACGGGCTGATTATTCGTCTCGCTGTCATTCGTCTCGCTATTCATTTGCCAGATGAACAGTTGGTCTACCTCCTAGCTCCTCTTTTTTTACCGGCTGTTTAACCAAATGTTGCACATCAACTGTTCTAACATACGGTTACTACGCAACCTCTATAACATGCCCGCGCAATTTCAGGTAGTAACTACATGTTCTCGGCCTGTACGATGAGACTTGAGAGTGAGCCACAATAGCGTTGCATTTATTCGTTCGGTACTTATGCAGTTCCCCCTCCCACTTTGAATTCAAGAAATATTGAAAAAAAAATTAGATATTAAATGTGGAGTGGAAACCAGCTGTCATTGCACCGCCTTTTGTGTGGGAGGTGGTCGTTCCTATTGGTAGCTAGGTACGCGTACATACCTAGCAACCAATAGGCGCTAGGCCGAGTATATAAATGAGTTACGCGGACGTACGTACGTACGTACGTACGTACGTACGGACGGACGTACGTACGTACGATGGAAATTATTGCGTGACATGATTGATTGTTTATTGAGAAAGGCGTCGCCGTTATTGAGTATGGCTGAACAATCGGATGCAGCTTGATGCAGTCGGGAAGTCACGCTATAATGAGAAACTTGGTATGCTAGGCATAACAACAGATCCGTACATGACTCCAAAAGATGCTTGGGACTACAACCCCTCTCGTTGGCCTGACGTGTCGTTTCCCGACATTTTTGTGTATTTCATTCATACTCCTTCTCTAAGACCGGTATACGAAGGGTTCAAAACATAATCTCCCAGTGCAGAAACCGTCGTAGAATACACCGAGCGAATTTAAAAAACATACATGTCTAAAGGAATGAAGCTAGCCATACACAAACCATATATTAAGTGTTTTGAACGATAAGTCACTAAGTTCTTACAAGCCATTCAGCAAAAACAGATCTCCCAGTGCGTAATGGTGCGCTACGTACAAATTCAGTAAGACAGTACCTCTAATGTGTACACGAAGGCTCAAGCAACGTAGCCTTACACAAAGCCTTTGTGCGCCATTTATGATAATATTTCCCGCGTAACAGAGTTCAAAAGTCAAACAACATCGACTACTGGGAATATAGTAATGGTTACAACCATTTTTATGACATAAAGGCATAGCACAGCTTTACGTACAACAAAAACTGTCGCACAAACGAATTTCTCTCGTCGATGTCACGTGACTTAATTGGTCAATATTGCTTACAAGCGCGTGACATTTATATTTCATATTGCGGTCGAATAACGTCTATAGGCGCTACAATACTAGTACATGTATTTGTTTCGGGATCGAAAGTTCAAAGGCCCAGCGTAAGTTACAGTTTACATCAATGCTGTAGCGATGCTAGAACGATACTGTAACGATAGGTGTTCCTATAGTACCTGTACACAACCAAATTTCAGGCCCGGCGCACACGGTGCGGCCGGTGCGGCTTTGGCCGCACCAACTTTGGATCCCAAAATATGGGCGTGTCTAATATGTGGGCTGTCCAGAGCGACGTGTAGTTATTATTCATTGTATGCAAAACAAAATCATGTAACCAGATAATGCACACCAACGTATGGCACCGGGTTACCTACAAAACAATTTCATTGCCATATATATACGAGCAACATACATGCAATTTTGCGTACTCAGATTCTAGGAAAGCGTTAGCTTCTGGGGCGGAGCCCCAGACCCCGCTGGGGGAGCTTACAGCGCTCCCCCAGACCCCCTACCTGGAAATACTTCGATACACGTCTACACGATTGGCCGCACCAACTTTTCACTGAGTGCGCCGGGCCTGCTGAAATTGTGTACCACTAAATCAGTGACTTATGATAAAGCATCGAGAGGGATTGGAAACGGCGCACGTGAGCTATACATTTGGCGTGCACTCCGTGAAGTTGCCAATTGGTTGATAATTCGATTGTAAGAGCCTCTCCCCTTTTTCAAGTTTTTAAAAATGAGACATGCGTTGAAACTGAGAGCAGTACTAGGTGTATACGGTCACCGATTAGTTAATATTTTTGGTTGTGTATTTCTGGTTGTGTATTTAGTAAGAATTAGTTATTGCTGCAACAGTAACGCTAGTGGGATTAGTAGAAGGTGCAAAGTCATATACAAAATTAAAAGTTGAGGGGCGGGTTTGCTTAAGCAAGGTTCCTGCCTTGCGTGTTCGCAGGAAAGAATCCTTTGTTAAGTCTGGTTAAGTCGTCTCGTTTCTCAAAAGCGTATATCTTTGACCAGAGATAATGCATAGAGGGATTGGAAACTCATTAATTAAGGGGGCTTGTCCAAACTATGTTTGGAAAAATTAGCGTCATTGTGACGTTAATTAACATATTAACCCCCCCCCCCCCCCCCCCCCCCCCCCTTAGCGTCATAGCGTTTTTGTTAGATTAGTAGCATGAAACATTATTCAATGTGCAGTGTAGTCTGAATAGACGTAATTGCTGCAACTGGAGTCAACGCTGCAGCTAACTAGATGTTCCGTATTATAAAACTATACTTGCGGACAATAAAATTTTTCTTAACGTCACAGCCCCCCCCCCCCCCCCCTAACGTCACAATGACGCTAATTTTTCATAGTTTGGACAAGCCCCCTAACACCGGCAATCCTAGCTAGGGTATAGAATCCATACAAGTTCAAGCATTCGTCTAAGTATTCAATTTTTTTTTCAGTGCCTTGGTCTTCTCAGAGATAATATATAGAATCTCTGGTCTTCTGCAGGTTTATCTTATGTGCTGATTCTTCTTTTGTGCCGCGGAAGAGACACCACAAGACTAACAGCACCACCCTTGCTGCGACCAAGGCGAAATTTCTTTCCCGTAGCGAAACTTTGGAAGAGCATGTAAAGCGCAAATACGACGATTTAGTAGTCAAAACACGCCTAAGCAATACAATCCCCCTCGTTCTTTCGTATTCCCTACCTTTTAAGTGCTTGATGGCTCCACAACTCACGCAAAAGGTACAACGGGGACCCTCAAAATGCTATAACTGTTCTTCCGCTCAAGCGGTGACGCTCAAACTATCACTACGCAACATAGAATGGAGTATGTAATGTACTAACAAAACAATGAAATACATAGGTAGTGGCGGAAAGCTAAAAAAGGTACAGGGGAATATTTTATTGCTAAAATGCCATTAAAAATGCAAAATGCGAAGCAAATTAGATGGGACAATCGCTCAACATGTTTTATCCAACTAGTACAAGTGTCAAGCAATACAGAAAAGGTATAAAACATGGAGGAAGTATATACCTAATATGGAAAAGACTCAAAACCGCCCCATTTGACAAGTTCTTCGGTGAATGGCGCACGTGATGAGTTTCCAATCCCTCTATATATTATCTCTGCTTTGACTTGTGATAGTAACTTTATTGAGCATAAATGGTTACTACTGTGGTAGCTTCCTCATATCTATACAGAAGTGCTCACTTTCAAATGTTCTCCTACAGTCCCAGTCTTCCATTTCAGCCGTGGAGCCATTTAATGCCTCCGTGTCGAATTTAAAATGTCACCACTTTAACACTAGCTCTGGTTTCTGGAATGGCAAGTCAGGGAATGAGGATGCAGGCGGAATGGATAAGAAGAATGAAGCAAAGGTATGGGGTTTGGGTTTTATCTTTCGGGAGCCATAGCAACCAACTCTGTGCTCATCAATATTGCCAGCGAATACTATGACAATCTTAACGATTATGGTTTAATTGTTACACGACAACCTTAATGGACATCTAATGTCCTGGGCATGTATCTCAGAGCACGTTTTTACATCGCGGGGTACGCAAAACAAAGTTGTTTGCATTCCACCATTCCAGCATTCTAGCCATGTTTGATTGTTTTGCCACATTGTACTTATCTGTTTGGGCAGAAGCTTTGTAAGACTAAGACCATCCACTGCTCTCATTGCAACGCATCATTGCAGAGGTGTCAGATACCTCTGTTACGACACATTGCTATAAGGACAGCGGATGGTTCATCTGTTCCTGTTTGGAGACTACTTATTACTTAGACTTATGTTTTTTGACAAATGATACAAGAATGATTATGTTACCATCACTTGTACAAGTAAAACATTTTTTGAGAAAAGTTTAGTTGGGTTTGATATTGTGTCAACTTCAGCATCAGTGTTGTTAAATCGTCATATTCCACGTGATGCGGGAATAGACCTCATTTCTATTCCAGCGTTGGCGATTCAATTTTCAGCATTAGTGTCACTAATTGCAATTGAATAAATATTGCTATAATTATAATTGGTCACGTGAAGCATATTTTCTGTTGTGCTTGTAGGTAAATGCCTACCTCATGCATCTGTATTTTTGAATTCATGATATCTATATAGTTTTTGTTTTAAAATCAAATGAACTTCATCCAACTAGCCCACCAAACCAGGTGATGATGACATTACCATTTCATCTCTGTTAGCGGTGGACGCTTGGAGCTAGGAGAAGCCCACCTTGATCCGGATGGTCCTGAAGTGGGTGCTGCAATGTACGAACTTGGTGTGCTATACTCTCTGTCTGACAGAGGAAGGTGAGTACTATACATATTACAGGCACCTGGCCTCTGCATGGACACAGTCAACATAATACGTAATATTGACTATGTTTTGATCAACACAATTTACAATATCTTTGCAGGGTCTTATGTTACAGTACATTTATGTCCGTTTGGTATTTATATGTTTAAATAACTCTACAAACCATGCTTTGTATGTAAGCACTGCCATAGAGTTCTATAAGCAGGCGTTGGAGATTTTTGAATCTAATTATGGAGAGGATTCACCAGAAGTATTAAAGGTCAGTACACAGGGCCTTTGCTACAAGCCATGATCCTCACCTTTCTATCTTAGGTTTTAGAACGGCTGTGTTAAGTACAGAACAAACAGAATAAGTGAGTACAAAATTACTTGCATATAGTAAGTAATGCACTTTAGCGTTGCCTAGCGTTGCAACGGTCCTGCCATTGCTTGTGCATCTATGTGCACATCAGTAAATACTGCATATTAATAATATACATTGTGCAGGTATTCTAACTGTAGGAAACTTGGGTTGATTACTAATTTAGAT
Organism: Eunapius fragilis; assembly: GCA_963681505.1. Classification (NCBI taxonomy): domain Eukaryota; kingdom Metazoa; phylum Porifera; class Demospongiae; order Spongillida; family Spongillidae; genus Eunapius; species Eunapius fragilis. The sequence goes on along the minus strand of OY811977.1, from coordinate 4,848,470 downwards.
TACAATTTTTATTTGTTTGGCAACACCCTAATGCTGCACGTAATTTCATCTGTGTGATTTGTGTGTGTTCTTGTGCATTTACACATGTATGCATTTGGTCAATACCTAATACAGTGTTGAACTATCAAGCTCCCTGATGCCAAGAATATTTGCCATCCAGCAATATCAAAATGAAAAGGCTTCGGTATGCGCCTAATTAGAGCACACAAGGTTGGATTGCTGTAATCCGTCACAGGCAAGTGCAATACTAAAAAGCTATGTCACCAAACTGGAGCAATTTGGTGCCTCATTGACCTCAGAAAGTGTGGAGAGTGCTTCTAAAATGAATCACCTTGGAGTAATTCACACCATTTATGGAGACCCGGAGTAAGTGATGCACATAGAAGTAGAAAACGATACCATTATATTATATGTTGCTATCAGTCAAATACGAACATAACTTTTATGCAACATGATTTTTCTGTAAAGTGCATATGTTGGCTATCTATTTTGCTTTGTTTTCAATCATTATTCCCACCAATACTGACCAAAATCAATATAAACTTTCATCAAAGTTGGTATGTGCAGTTCGAAATTCAGATCATTGTGACTATGGCATGAACAGAACAATTTCTAGTAAGAAATTGTAGAAGACCTAGGTAAAATCGAAAAGCTAAAATATATATATATAAACCATGAGTGAGGTTCTGTTTTGTGGGAAAGACCACATATTGAAATTCAGGAATGTAGCAATTTTGAACAGTTGTATTCAGCCAGCAGAGAATGCTATGTGTGGGGATGAGCGTTTGATTATCTTGAGCCCATATAGATGCATAAAGGAGGAGAAACCACATTGGATTTGGTAAAAGGGTTAGAAACTTTATATCAACTATGTCGTTTTGTATTTTAACTCATCACAAGATAACATTCAAACTGTGGCCACTGAGTACAAGTCCTAGTATGATTGAGTCGAGATTTGTATACCTTAGTAAAATATATAGTACTTGAGCTATCAGCTCATAAAACATAATGAATAGCTGCACTAGCACCACTTGTTCTACTTACATATCATGATTCACCTAAAAGGACCACTTGTCAGTACTGTTAACTGTAACATGTTCCCTTCAATGACCAAATCGCAAAAAACGTTTTTTGTTTGTTGTATACCAGGACGTACAATTTGTACTCCCGAGGTATGACATTCAGGATTAACTACATGTATTGTTGGCAATCATCAATTTACCAACTTAAAAATGAATTGTTCAAGCCCATAGGGAGTGGATTACAATATTCACGAGTAGTTATAATTTCCTCACAATATTGCCGGACTGGAGAAGACTTTCTGTTGAGATCGTTGAAATCCTTTGAGACACTACTTGGGGAGGACCACCTTAGGAGTGCAGAGGTCATGAGAAACTTGGCAGCATTTTATTTGCAGTGCCAAAAGTATGCTATTCTTGTTTATTACCAATTGTATGTTCAAGGTACCTACATTTAGATTCGATTTAGCTACACCTCTATATGAAAAGGCTTATGCAGTACAACTGCAGGTCGGAAATGAAAAGTATACATGTATTAAATTACAGTCCAAATCGTTATTAGCATTTTGAAGAAATGGATCCTAAGGTGATGGACACCATCTCAAAGTTGGCTGTGCTTTACAGGGAGCAAGTATGTAAGAATTTATGTATCTACTAGTGCAGCATGTCATTTTATCCTACAGGGGATATTAGACTGTGCAGAGCAGCTGCAATAGTAAGTTGAAGAAGGCGCAATGCTGATCCATGTTGTAAGTTACATACTGCTATCTTATATGAACTGCTGCACAGAAAGCTAATTGTATTCAACCAAACCCACTTTGGTAAATACCACTTGGAAGTTGCTAAGTCAATGAACAACCTTGCAGTTATCCACTGCTTGCAGGTAAATGCACATATACCCGCTTTCAGTGAATGTTGACTTATCAGTTGTGCTCTCATTCCATCGCGATAAAGAGATAAGCGATCCGTTTCTCCGTTGTCTCCCAGACGCTAGTGAAGTTTTATTAATGAAATTCATCAACCCTCAATCAATCCTATCAGGGTGGCTGCTCTGGTGTATATAATATTATTGTTCGTCAGTATGCAAAAAGTGAATAGACGAGGTGATAAATGTCTAGGCACTACTCAGGCGATTGGCAAGCATTCGTCCACACGAGTGACCTCTGGTTGCTTACAGTCAGTGGGACGCACGACCTACACAGATTTAGAGAATGGGCAGAAAACGGAGGATGCATCCGATATGCAGTCGGAGGCAGGGAGTATAAAGCAGGAAGAGGCCCTCACTACCATGTTGCTGTACACACCAAGGAGATGCACGGAGCCACATGGCTCAAGCGAAATTTTGGGGGGGTATTGGTACAACAGTGGGGATAGCACGTGAGAAAACCTCATCAAGTATGTTGGAAAGAATGGAGCAGGAATTGAGGAAGAATTTCAGCAGTCCAACTACAACCGAGATATTTACGAGGGACACAGAGTTACATATACTGGACCAGGTGTGGAAGGGACTGGAAGAGGAGCCGATTATATCGATGGGGCAGTTCCCAGTGCAGAAAGTGTGCAGGAGAGCACTGGTGGACCAAGTAGTTGTGGGGAAGTCGACAACGATCCCCCAGGTCTTCCAAGCCTCACACAATTGGCGTGCACTGTTGGAACACCTCCACTTCAATGGGAAGACATCTTGGACGCAGTACGACAGCTTGGTGCAGATGAGGAACCAGTCTGCGAGAAACAGCGTGCTCCTAGCCCGGCAGTTGTGGAGGGAGACGGAAGTGTACCAGCAGGCTCTGAAGCAGATAATAGAAAAGGAACAAGAGAGCGCAGACTTAACCTCTCTTTGGGTAATAAGAGAAACCCCCGAGTCAGCTACGTTGAAGCAAGAAAGGATGTGGTTAGAGAGGCAGTTGTCATCGAAGACACTCCCACCCCCTCTGTCTCTCGAGAGAGAAGTCGCAGCCCTCAGAGACCGGTGATGCAACAGCCCATCACAGGATTTATTTGTGCAGTCGGTGATGGACGTTCTAGGCGAGAGCAACGACCAGTCTCTGAGCGCCCCATTGTCCCAACTGATGACACAAGAAGCGTCAAGCAATTGATAAGTGACACTTTATGGAATCTTTTTGGGCCTAGAGTTGTAGATAATGTAGACATACCAACAGGTGAGAAACCCACACCTAGGCAATGGCTTCAAAATCAAATTGCTAAGCACAGTGAAGGAATGAGAAGGCGTGCTTTAATCCCACATTATTTTGGCCTTCAGAGTAAAGTGTTGGCACAGAAAACACTATCCGAGCAGGGGTACAGAAATCGCTCAAACACAAACCCAAATGGATGCATGCGGTACATTACAGAGTTGATGCAGATGGACCCCTATTTCCCATTGAGGCACATGATAAAGTTGTACCCATTTTACCGTAGCCATGCAAAGGATTATGACGAGGAGATGCAGCTGTTGAGGGACCATGATGAACCTGTGTTTAGCACAATATGCATTTGGGTTATGGGCAAAGCGTGAGGAGGCAAAACTAAAATCATCAACTGGTTTGCCAAATACATGCTTGATTTAACCATATTCACTCCTGCCCAGAGTGAAAACTTCAAATGGTGGGATGGCTATGTGAACAAAAAATTCATACATATAGAAGAAATGGGTGAAAAGAACAAGATGCCCTTTGACCGCTTGAAAACACTTTGTGATGTGCAACCACTAAGGGTAGAGATGAAAGGCTCTGTCTCCAGGAGAGTTAGACCTCTTATTACAGTCTTCACTTCCAACTATTCTCCTGGTGCGCTCTACCTAGAGGAATGGGATGAAGCACTTATATCTCGCTTCTCCTCCGAACGGTTCCTGGGCCCAGTGAAGGATAACCATACATGGAGTGGAGACATGATTTGGAATATCCCTCAGACCAAGGCTGGTCGGGAAATGCTGTACAGCAAATTGAGAGCACTCTTTCCTCAGATAGACATGCCTGAACAACTCCCCAAAGATGTACTTGCAATCTATGAAGACCCACCATTTTGGCCAGACCCACACTCTGTCACCTTCCTCAACCCTCAGAGTGACTAGAATATAACTTTTTTTGTACATGGACATGAGACCTTCTCATTTATTATTCATTAGATTTTGACCACTCTTATTCATATTATATATATCCAGGCAAGCCACCCACATTCCTGCGCGGCGGGTGGAAGGTGGTGGCTGCCGCAGGTTCATATCCTGTGGTCATAGGGTGCATGGCCCCAGCCGCTTTAACTTTTTCCTTATTTATTACTAGCTAAAACTGAATATTAAATGCAAGAATATTTATAATTGATCCGGCCATACAAAACGAATTTATAGCGACAATCCACCAGTGAATGCTAATACAATGCATTATACAAATAAGTGCTGATATAAATAGGGAATCATTTTATGAAGTATTTGTTATGTTAACTTTATGTGTAATGGGTTTTTTGAGCACAAAAAGTACGCTTTCGTAAGGTATACTGTCACAATGCTGTGTACGAGACAGATGCATATTCCTGCATTCAAAACAGTGTCTACAACTATGCTATTTTTCAAAGCACACAGTTGGCTGTAATTTATAACCTCCTCTTTGACATGTCTTGTTGACTCGCCTACTCACCCCTCCCCCCCCCCACACACACATGCACATGCACCATACATGTGAATCTATAATGGTGTTAGTTATTCGAAGGCATACTTAGTCTAGTGGTCATCAGTTTGCTCACCATCAAATGAAAATATATTTCAATTTGCCTACTAATTCCTTGCAACACTCAGAGTGAGAAGCTGGAGTACAGGGAAAAAACACTTCCAAGCTATAAACTGCATACATACATGCATGCACCCATGCATAGCTGGTTGTACTGAGTACTATGTAGAACTCTTTTTGTGGAGTCTCTGAGAGCTGGTTCTGCATGCAGGGTTGCATGCATGACGTCAGATCTGGTTGTGGAGCCAGAGCTGGTTGTGAGATCAGGGCCAGTTGTGGGGCCAGAACTGGTTGTGGGTCCAGGGCTGGCTGTGGAGCCAGGGCTGGTTGTGGGACCAGGGCTGGTTGTGGGACCAGGGCTGGCATAGGCTGGATGTAGACCAAGGGCTGGTAATGTGCATGAGAAGCCATCAGGTTTCCTCAAAGCCCGACTGAAGGATTAATCCCCTATTACTTCTGTTAATTCTTGTTTGGTTAAATTTGCAGTCCTTATCTGTCCACTACTGATGTAACTTGCAGCATACTGTAGGGATCCATGACTCTATTCAAATGGACAAGCATGCTCTCAAAAGTCTCAATGCTGCATTGTAGTCTGGATAAGATGGGGACAATGGGAATGTGTAGGTCAGCAACCCCTCGCAGCAGCTCTATAATACTGTTCATGTGGGAGATACACATGCGGTTTGGGAATGAATGAATGTTGCATTAACTATTCAAGGCCACTATATTCATTATCACACAGTACGTCGTCACTTCCGCAGTACACGTATTACATTTGCCCATGTAACAATGTCTTCTTCGGTCCCATGGCCAGGCGAAATGACAAGCATTGTAACATCAAGCGATGGCGGTCAAACCAATGCAGACAAAGCCAGCAGCGCCCCAGTAGTTGGAGATCCGTCGATCTCAACAACTAACTGCAGGCGACTGACGTTGGGCGTGATTATCGTAATTTGCATAGCCTTATCTTGGGTCGGTGCGGTACAGACAACGAAGGTCAGTTATAACGGAGGCTTCTCTGCTCCGATGTTCCTTGTTTGGTTCGGCACAGCTTGGATGATGACGCTATTTCCTTTCGCGTCAGCGATGTATTTTCTTACGGTTCCACACAGACACAGGAATTGGGATGAATACTGGAGGTAAGCGTTCAGTTCGATTCCTGCAAAAGGACATTTTACTGTATGATGTGCTTCAGTATAACAGAGTAATTCCATCGTCACTGCACATTTAAGCACGCAATGGACATTGAATTTACTTTCAATTGCTAAATTGTCTGGATGTAATATTGAATTTCATTTGTCGTACGTAAAGGGAGGTATGAATAAATGTGGTCATGTGTAAGGTTTGCTGTACAGTAAATGTGGTCATATCACATTTAACACGTTTACATTCCTACTTCTCACTATGACAAATGTATGGTAGAAATTCAATCATACAAAGACAGAACTGTGTACACCTATAAGCATGCTAATTTCTGCAATACTGGTACGAAGTCTTTTGAGTGTCTGCGTTTATAATTTTAACTATCAGAAGTAATGTGCTCCAACGTTTTCCTTCAGGCACTGCACACATGTATTTTCACCAAATGGCATCACTGGCTGTAGCCTCATCTCCTCAACGGTCCTATTTGCATCCCTCTGGGTGGGCACCAACTATTCCTACTCAAGGGCATTGATGCATGCCTCAGCTACTGATGTGGCCACACTCACATCCTCATCATCAGCATTTATTGTCTTGCTTTCTATCATCATTCTAAAAGAACCAGTATTGATTCTTAGGGTATGAATGTTAGTGACAGATCCATCAAATACTGTATATATCAAATTGGCACAATGTGAAAGTTTTGAAGATGTGTCTGTGTTTTAGATCGTTTCAGTTTTTTTCTCATGTGGAGGAATTGTTCTGTTTGCATATGCTGAAGGGTTCCAGCCTGCTGGGATTATAGGTGTGGTTCTCTCAGTAGTATCCGCGATCGGTATAGCAATGTATAAGGTGGGTGTGCAAAATGGTGAATGCATTTACATTATAGCACAAATGTATTGCATATAAGTATGTGGTAAATTCACATACTGCATCTCTTGCTAGGTACTGCTGAAGTGGCGAGTAGGGGAGGCTTCTATATACCAGATGGCCCTTTTTCTCTCAATGCTTGGAGCATTTAGTACAGTCATTCTGTTTCCAGTTGTCCTGCTACTTCACTTCATGGGTATTGAGACTCTATATCATGTTCCATGGAACTACGTTATCGGAAGTTCCATTCTTGGAACAGTTTTCAATTTCTTAATTAACTTTGGTATTGCATACACCTACCCCCTATTCATATCACTGGGAACAGTATTGGGAATTCCCATAAATGCTGTAATTGATGCTGCAGCAAATAATGTGGATCTACTGAATTGGAAGATCACTGGTGCAGTCCTCATAATGAGCGGTTTCTTGATGCTGTTGGTTCCTCCGTCTGACTCTCAGGCTGTATATACGTTATTTCTAAAGCTGACCCAATGGCTGTGGATGTGTGGAAAACGCAGAGACGAGCATTTTTGAGCCAGAATATCTCTACATGTGTGAGGAACAATATTTCTGTATGTCACAGCAATGTTATTTTCTAGCTTTTATATCGTTATTTAATAAGCATTGTATATATAATCAGATCACCTTGGTGGTTGATAATAGCCATTTGTAACCCTTAAATTTAATTTCTCCAGTCTGAGTTATGGTGAACACATTATATTAGCACTAACATAGTACCATATAGTATTAAGTACAAATTTGTACATCAAACCTAACTCTTAGATCTTTTATACAAGTGTGGGAACTTAGAGTTCATATCATGCCTCCTTCATTAGAAGCAGATTAGCTTAATTTGCATAAGCTGTCTTTCCTTAACATGTGCAACACTGAACAAATTTATAATGTAGGCATCTATTTTTTTTTATTATGCTACACATAGTCCTTTTAGCATTCCTGTTTATTAAAGGCAACTTAATCTTTATGGTGTCATAGCCAGTTACAGCTAGTGCCACTGTTTTTTAACATCATATTTCTCATTCATCGTATTTGGTTTGAAACCTCTCTGTTCAGTGCATTAGCCAACCTTCTCTGCACTGTCATCGTCATTGAAATCAGATAATACCATGTTCACTGTTTCATCCCTGTCCAATACATGTATCATGATGGTTTACAGCTTTCTTTCGGGCAAGATGTTAGTATATTGCGTTTTTCCTTATACACACATCACAATTAATTGATTACCTCAAAGCCTTATGTGTATTCCTATATGTAATAGATGTTATCTGACAAACCTGTAAACATTTGGATAACTATAGGATTACAAGGCAAAATAGTGCCTATCAATGAAGCACACCAATATTAATACCAAGAATCTTACAGGTTAATTTTTTGCTAGATTCCTTCCTTTTACACAACCATGGCCTTGCAATCCTATCTATCCACCTTTAAATGATATAGCATACTACACATAAAGTCCCACCAGTTGATATGCACACAGGCGTTGATTGAGACGTGCATATAGCACCAAGTCCATTCCTGCACATTTGATGTCATTTCCTGAGTGTTATCTGACCTCCCTGAAACACATGAATACATGCCCAGTGTAATATACACAATGGCTGAGTCAAGCAGGGGTGTTATGCATGCATTTTACCTGCATGTCTCAAATGTAATGCTCCTTTTGTGGAAAATTTTATAATCCCTTTTCCAACTCATTATTATATTTATATTGCATCCTTCATTTTAGGCAGCTATTAATACTCATTAATTAAAAAACCAAACCCCCCTATCAACGTGGCTAAGTACTTTATATGTCGATAGTGGCAATTTAAAAACAGAAAGTATTGAGAACTCCTAATACTTTTGTACTACCCACTTAAGGTGGGCGTGGCTAAATGCCTTTGGGAAGCTTGGGATGAAGGATGGTTGTGCCCAGCACTTCCCTTAATTGCTCTCATCATGGTGGTGTCATTGCTACTGCCAGCATTAACTTCATAATTGAGCATCACATCCATTTAGAAGATAAGGGTTACTCCCAGGCCCCCAGCTTTGAGCATATTTCAGTCACAAGGGGTCATTCTCCAACATCAAATGTGTGAATTGCATGGCGTTGAGATATATATAATCACGCCCCAGAGCTATTTAATTCTCCAACACTTAGACCAGAGCTAGGCAGCAGGTTACTACAAGCAGTCTGGTTCTATTCTAGTACAATTTTATTAATTTTAATCTTGATGTTGGAGGTTTGATGCAGTCTTTGTGTACCAATGGTTGTTCTCTCGGAATAAGAAAGCCACAATAATATTATTAATGCACATTGCAAATTAAATAACTACTGCACTGGTGTGAGCATTTTCTGTACACCAAGACTGAACAAAAAGGTCAAACATATCCCAATAAACATACATGCAAATGCGGAGCAAAACAACATGTAACAGTAGCTCAGCTCTGATTGCCTAGAAAAGCTGACAGAGCTTCCCACATAGCATCAGTTAGTGCCTTGCTCGCTGGGGATCCGCTGTAGTCCAACGTGTCCACGTTCCAGAAGGCAAGTCCCTTCATCCCAATACTGCGGGCAAACTGGTATTTGAGCGTCAGACTCTGAGGGTCGTCGTACCACACCTGGTGCTTGCGCCCATCAGCGGCAACATAATCAAAGTAAGGAGACTGGAGCGATGCGTTCCACACGCGCCCCGATGTCGAACTCGGCAGCAGCGTGCATAGCTCGCTGTATGCAAGCTGGCTTCCCGCTGCGTCGCTGCAGTTGACTCCCCTGAACGGTACCTCCGGGATGGTGCATATGTCGTCGGCGGACACGCTCAGGCAGGGGTAGTCGTATCCGTACCAAGGAAGACCCAGGACCAAGCGGCTTGCGGGTATCCCCAAGGCGATGTATTTCTCTATGCCCTCAGCGGTCGTGGTCAGGGCTGAGTTGGCGCTGGCTGTGCAGTCGCCGAATATCTGGCTCCTTTCGTCGTACGACATCACGATCAGGAAGTCGACAGCAGCCGCTAGTCCGACTGCATCGTAGCATCTCCCGTCGATGCAGTCCGGGGACCAAGCCACGTCGAAAGTGACTTGATAGTTCGAGTTGGCACTCTTGAATGCAGCGTACGTCTCCAGCACCAGCACAACTAGTAGCTTCATCTGTAACGTCCCCTTTCCGATAGGGTCTTCAATGTCTATGTTGATGCCATCAGCGTATAGTTTCTGGACAGTGGCCAATTGATTTGCTACCCACTCTTGTCGCTTGGTCGACTCATTTAGTTGGGTCACATCGAAACCCGCGCCCAGAACGACTCTAACGCCCCTCGAGTGCGCATAGCACATGAGCGGATATGAATACTGGCTCCCTGTAAAGAGTGCAAGGGTCGTTATCTCTGACCAGTTGTAAAACATATAGTTGTTTAGTGAGGTCACGAAGCCAACAACTTCCTGCCTTTGCCCCACCGTTACCGGGCTGCATAGCGTGGCATCTTCACAAGGGCAGTCGCACCGGACTGCCGTTAGGAACAAAGTTCCAAGGACGGTCACACGTAGTGCCATAATTTCCAAATCCGTTTACACGTATCTATAATTAGCTCACAATGACGTAAAGCTGACTATTAGAACACCCCCAGTCACATGATAGTGCTTACTCTAGCAAGTTCGGACTTGAAGGCAGAATGGAGTTCGGTGTCTGCTGCAACCGAGTTTTAAGATTCGGCATCATCATTATCAATGTCATTGTGGCTGTGAGTGAATTCTTTACCTACTTAGCAGCTATTAAGTAAATGCTTGTGTTAACCCGCGTTCTCAAGTTGTTCGCGCGCTATCCGTAATGCGTGCGCTCCTTTTGAGGTTATTTGAGCTAACGTGCATGCTTTGCTGTGTGTGTGTGTGTGTGTGTGTGTGTGTGTGTGTGTGTGTGTGTGTGTGTGACTGTGTATGTGTGTGAGTTTGTATATCATCGGACATTGTGCGGTTTGTTATTTCCTTCTCCTTTGCACAGCTTCTTGGTCTGGTTATACTCATCTTCGGTGCCGTGTCTCTCGGCCAAGGAAAGGATTATTTCGCCATCGCCCAGTCCACTTCCACCTTTACACGGGTTCCCGTTCTTCTGATAATCGTTGGTCTGTTCATAACAATCGTAGGCGCTGTAGGAGCTGCCGGGGCCATCTTTTCCAGCACGTCGTTTGGCCGTGTGATGCTGTTGGTGGTGAGATGACACACACACACACACACGCATACACACACACTCGCACATTTCAAACCTTTCTGTCCGTGAATGCAACATCCTCGTCGTGTAATTATGGGATTTGCCATGCTCAGTTTCTAAAGCTTGCTCTAGAGGATTGGGTGAGATTGGCTCAAAATGGGATTACATTCCATACAGGTCTGTAAGGTCAGTAGGATCAGGTAGTTTTCAGCCCACACAAACATATGATGACAGCTTGGCAGTTTTAATTTCATCTAGCAGTAACCTTAAAATTAAAATAATCAGCTGGGGGGAAAAAACGGATTCCATGACTAGTGAAACTAGCAGAATCCTTGCATGTAAGCTGTTTTTCTTACATGCATATGGGTTCTGGTATGTTCAGAATCAAGTAGTACTACCATCACATGATTTTATGCTGGCACATAATTTTTACTGCTTTTCCTAATAGGGAGTTGTCACTCATGCTGTTAAAATGGATTACATACATGTACTAGTTAATATATGGCTCATCGTGGATTGAGAAGGCTTTTGATCGTGTCTATTGCATGTTTTTGCTCAGAAGCAGCTTTTGAATCAATAGCATCACCATTATGATTAACTAGCCATTATGGACTACACAGTGCAACACAAAATAATTAGTTCAATTGTTTCCTATGATTTTCATCTTTTGATGCTGATTTTCTCACTTTGATAGTTGGATTGCATGTTGGTCATGAACAGTGGGAACAGTCCATTATCGTTTTCCCATTTTTATTAGTAACCATGGCTGATATTCGCATTCTAGCGCATTGACTGACAATATTGGACAACAGCACAACATACACACAAGGTTGCCTTGATACAAGGTGGCCAACCAAATCCTTTTAAATACTCATGTGTATCAGGTTACTTTAATCATACATGGATTGGCAATGGCCTATCTAGTTGCATGGCGTATGTCACATCACGTGTCACTAAATCATTAATTGGCTAGATTATTCTGTAGCTCATAAGTTGGTTTGAACATTATGTAGTGAGTTACGGAGGAACTCCACTTGAAGTAACTAAGATATATAAATATCTAGAAGAACGAAATGGTTCCCGGGATTATGAAAATATTAGTCCGTCATTGCCTGATTGTCCATGTACCCATGGTGAACTCATACATGTTCATGGATACTGCGTAGATAATTGAACGATTTCTGTGTGGCCTAATGACCTATTTTTACCCCCCACAGGTATTGTAACTGTGGTACCGTTTTTGATCATGTTAAACAAGCTCACTAGAAAATTACTCACCTTAAATACAAAGGAGTGTTTGAAATGTGCCCTGGTTCTTGTTTTACTCAATTGGGATGTATGATCATCAAGATACTTAGCTTAGAAATAAAGCCATTGCACAGTAATATACTCAATTAACAGAATGCCTTGAGGTTTGATTTGGATGCCATACAATTTATTGATTTATCATGGACGCATTTAACTACCTACGTGTATAGTGCCTCTATACTGCAGTTTTACATGAGGTCTTGTTACTCATATCAACAATACCCGGCGACTACAGTGGTTAAGCATGAACAGCGCCTGGTATTATTGTTAACATTGGTGTTTCCAATCCCTGTCTGTTGTGTCTATGCTCTAATAGAGTATGGAGTATGCTGATGTTACAGTAATCTGCTACCACTACCTTTTGGCTACGAATTGAACTTATATATAGTATTGCAATATATTTGCCTCCTTGCAGTATGCTGTAATCCTGTCTCTCCTTGTTATCTGTGAGATTGGTGGTGGAATAGCAGCTGGTGTGCTGAGACAGACTGTAAGTTCACTCTTGGTCCATTGTGTAATACAACTTCATGTCCTACGGTCTGATAAATGAGGTCTAACCCAGGTTAGATGTCAGAATTCATGGTTCATTCTAGCATTTTTAAAAACTGATCAATTATTGGAGCAACAGTCAACCTATTTTGCCACAAGATGCTTATTAACTATTATGAATTGTTGAAATCAAATTTTTGTACTAAGCGGAGTTAGTATAGGAAGCATTATATTTCACAAAACAAGGATGTACATTAACGTATTCACAAAACGATATTTGTGTTATAAAATGCGGTTACTTCCCTTAGGCAAAGGTATGCGTGTACATACATGTACCGTAATCTGTGATCTTGCATTGATAGTTTATTTACTAGTAATTCGTTTGTTTAAACGTCCGTATATTCGTTACACTTCTACGCATCTTATTTCGTAACCATGTATGGGTACCATTTTATTTACAGACATACTAAACAAATTCTCGGATATGATCTGTTATGGAGTTGCGCACGTTTAGCCTTTTTTTTTAATTGGCGGGGCAGAGGAAGGGGCTTCTAAGTGGTACCTTATTGTGAAAGAAATGAATTGAATATCAATTCCCAAAACAGGTTGACAACTTTTTCACCTCAAGTGCAAATGATACATTCATGCTGGTTGCTTCAAATAGCCAGTACCAACAAACATGGGACAACTTCCAGCAGTCGGTATGTGTGCATGCAATGCATACAACCCTGACCTTTTGTAGATCCTTGGGTTTTTGGCATGCGTATCTGTAATTTATATCCAGAGGAAAACGCTGATGTACTGTTGATTACACTTTACTGCTTCTAGTTGTGATCCTGGTATCAATGTATGGTTGTATCCATAGTTTGGTTTCATGTTCTTTGTGCACACTTGCAGTTTCAATGTTGTGGAGTCTTTAGCTACACTGATTGGGCCAGGCTGAACATGTCAGCTCCAGTTTCATGCTGTACTGCTGCTCTCCGTGACCAGTGCAATAAAGATAATCCTTCTAATTATTTCCAAACAGTAAGCAAGTCGTAGTAATGACTAGCTAGCTATGGACTGCTGTTTCTTGAACTTCAAGAGGCAATTTTATTTCCTGTTACATTCCTGAGGCTATTGTGCACATAAAGAGATTCATGTATCACACACACACACACACACACACACACACACCACATATACATACATACACACACCACATATACACACACACACACACACACACACACACACACACACACACACACACACACACACACACACACACACACACATGGATATGCCTCCAATGTCAGCATTGCATACGACATCAGGATTGTGTTGTATGGGAATGTACATGCATGCTTCCAGGTGACATTATACTAGATATGTAGATCCTTTTAATGTAGACCCACCATAGCAGTCCTTGTGAGTTCTCTTCCCTCCCTTCCCCCTACCCTCCCCTGTCCTGTTATATAGGGCTGTGTTACACAAGTCATTGGTGCCATCAAGAATTACTTGGGTGGTATTGCAGCAGGCGCTATTATTGTTGCACTATTGCAGGTATGTGGGCAAGGTATCATGCATTAGCGGGTGTGTATTCCAAGTTCATTGGTTGCTACATATAATGCAAGCAGTGATGATGAGTCCAGTCCTGCATAAGGGAATTCCCAGCTATTTAATGCATGTATTTGTTGCGTGGAATTACTCACCTACAGTGTACATGTATACATCTTGTGGTTAGGGAATGTCCTAATACAGTCACCTGCTACATGTACATGACTGCATTATTTATTTGGAATCCACACACAGGTTGTTGGTGTTGTTGCTTCCTGTGTTGTAGCCTTCTGCAAGCCAAAGGATAAGTATGAAATTGTGTAGTGTAATGAACTGGAATAATGGCTGTTGCTTTAGTTTGTGCTCTTAGCTACATGCATTATGCTTAACTTGTGTATTATTATTATTGTAATGGAAGGAGAGCTGCAATTTCACTAGTTCACCATGAAGGGTATTTTTTTAATCGGTTGTATTGCGCACACATCAATATTTATGAACTCACCTGCTAGTGATGTAGTAACCCGCCACATTAAACTGCTGGACACCCTTGCTGAGACGTGTGGCTGAATTTTAACGTATACCTCGCCTGTCACCATGCCACAGTTGCCCAGCAGACATCCTTGTACCTAACTGGTCTTTGGGTAAGCCAGCAGCCTTCGACCTGTCTGTGACTAGCAGCAGGTTAGGAGTTACTGAACAGAGGGAACATAAACAAAATGATGCCAAATTCACGGAGGTAGGGGGGTTTGCATCCCCATGGTGGTTGAGACATATAGTGCAGGATGAAGGCAGTGGTTCTAGCTATCCCACCCATCCAACTTAGAGCCAACACTGCCACCACCCTCTCCAGGTGTTTTCTATTATCTTTATTCAGTTCAGTTTGTACACCGTCAATGTATTTAAATCGTGCAGTGTGATTTTAAAAACAGCAAATTAATGCCATGATATTATTAGTACATGTAGCAAGATGTACCAGACACAACTATCCAATATTTCTCAAATACAGTACAAGCAATAATGAATTTAATAATCGAAAACCGCGAAGTCCACAAAGCAATGGCCGCCTATAAGGCGCTATGTGTTACAGTACTGGTTGCTCTGTTGCTGATGTCATGTATTGCTCGAGACTTCACATACACGTTCAGAGTCCCGGCCGGAAGAGTGGAGTGTTTCTACGACTACATACACGAGGGAGCTTATTTGGAGATCGAGTACCAGGTGCGCTTTAAATCGACATCGTAAACATAATCACCCCTGGATTGCTTGACCGCGTACTGAAATATTACCAATCACGTAGGCTGTGCATAAGTGATCGACTTTACAGCTATTTCGTGCAGATAGCCGCCTCGTTTGGCATGTCAAACTGAAATAGTAATGTGTAACAATCTTCTTTCCCCCCCACACCACCTGGTAGGTAATAGCAGGGGGCGGTTTGGACATCACGTTTCTTGTGAGTGGTCCTCAGAAACAGGTGATAGCGATGGAGCCACACCATAGTGATGGTCTCCATGCCATTGAGATCAAAGAGACAGGGGAGTATGAGATATGTCTGGATAACTCATTCAGGTAGGACACTGATTGGCCATATCACTTGTTGTGGTAAGCTGGCTGAGAAACCAATACATATCTGTTAAAAATTAAAAAAAAACTCCAGCATGACATTGCATGTATTGTCTGTTCACTTGGTGCCAAGGACTAAATATTTCTTTCATTGCAAAAAAACCTGCTTATCTTTGATCTGCTTCAATGGAAGCAACTATTGGCTGGTTGTGCTAATCTACATTAACTAGTAAAGCTGTGGTGTGTGTGTGTGTGTGTGTGTGTGTGTGTGTGTGTGTGAGAGAAGTTTTTAAGGTTTGCATTGTTTGGGAAGAATTTAAAAGGGGTCAAATGTCACTTCATGGCAATAATTAGAGCTATCATCCAGCATGTATATGTAGAGTTGTGTTGCCGTAATGCTTCACAGAAGAAATGTACGTGGACTGATGTTCCTCGTTTCATCACAAGTAATATAATGTTAATAAGTGTAAAGAATAGTAAGCTATTGAACATACCTCCTACAATGTGCCCATAATTTTTTTGTTTGATATTGATTATATCTTTTCATTGTGTCACACACAGAATCAGATAGGTAGTGATTCACCTCACTTTGTCTGTTGCATGATGTGCTGCTGTCCTCACAGGAGCTGGAATTGGAGGGTGTGTATACATCCTTCTCGCTTCCTTGAAATAGAATCAATTGCCACTTCTCTGTTTTGATCTATTGATGTGTGTGGCTGATAGAATATAATCCAAGGCAGCATACACAATGTCAAAGGCTGTGACATAAATATTAATGCATTCAGTTTGTGTCACAAACCTATTGCTCAACAAACCTGCTATCAAAAAGACACGCCCTAAAACCTTTTGATGGTTTATTTTTCATACTGTAATATTCATTAGGAACCAACTGTAGCATAGTCATTAGTTAGATGCCTATGCCATAGCTGTGCTGTTGGCTAGGAGAAAATTGACTGCAGTAAGGCATGGCTAGGAGAAATTATGCCTTTGCTCTTCCCAGTAGGAAACTCGTAAGGAAGGCATCATAGCATTTTTCGCAGATCCAGTTTAAAAGACAGTGTAGTGCAGGGGGTTCTAAGAGGATAGCGGGCACTACATGTGTGTGGTTGCTGGATCTAGGCAAGGGAAGTCATACCTACTTGCCACCCTGTTGTCTATTGTCTTAGAGGGCTTGTGTATTGTGTATAACAAGGTGTCTTCACCAGCTGTCCCATTGTTTGCAGACACTACATACTGCCTTGGGAGCCATTCAGTCTTGTTTACTTAGAATCACGTTCCCACCTGGGATTAGAGTTCAGAGGTGATGAAGCCTGATATGAATGTAGTTAAATAGTATGAATTTACGTATGGGTGTGGTTCTTATGTGTGGTCATGCATGCTTTTGTGCTGTTTCATTGAGGTTTTTAACCCACACTACTAAATACAGAAAATGGATGGATTCAGTGGTTAATTTTGGTTACTGGAAGAACATGTACAAAACAACTAGCTTTCACCATTTCCCCACTCTGACAACACTGGGGCCCTCTGGCAAATATATATATATATATATGTCTAGTCACAATTCTAGGTACCTGCAATACAAAGAAACTTTGTAAGGTGCTTGGCAAACAATGTGTGTGTGTGTGTGTGTGTTGGAGGGGTGCATGCGTGAGTGTGATATTCCCAGTACACAGTGATCATCCAAATATGTGCTGGTTCAGGTGCTGTTGTAAAATAATAGAGCTACGTGTACACACTATTCACTGCCACTCCCACACATACCACACTTACGCCCCCAAAACAGCCACATGACAGAAAAGAGGGTGTTCTTGGATGTGATCATTGAGGGAGACCAGGGGGAGGTGGAGGAAGTTATTGTACCCTACAAGCTATCAAAGGAGGCAGTTATCTTAGAGATGAAAGTGCAGGACATAAAGGTGTGTGGATTTAAGGATGGGAGGAAAGTAAATGTATATCGTTTGTTGTCAATAACTTGATGATGTACAACTTACTTTGGTTCATACACACGTATCACTAGCTGCTGTGTTTTGTGTGTCAATTTTTAAGTGGAGTTATTACTGATTCCACATCCTTCCTTTAAACAAAGGATTCCCTGGACTCAATAAGCAGAAACCTCAGTAAGGTGATACTGGAGCAGTCCTTCTTCAAGGCTCGAGAGTCGCGCCACAAGTACACAGCTGAAAGTAACAACTTCCGTGTATTGTCGTGGTCCTTGGTCGTTTGTGCAATCATGATTGCAGTGGGTGTGGTCCAAGTCATCGCGATCCGTCGCTTCTTCAACACTGGAAAGAGAAAGGATAAGTTGAGGACATGAAGCAGAAGTTATACCATGTGGAGGAGATGATTTCATGTACATTACATGTCTTAATTCAATCAAGCTTTGAGAACAGTTCATAAATTTCAAGGTGTCTTGCAATTTAGGCTATTCGTTTCATAGGAAAGTTAGAAACATCCGGAGAGGGAATTCGGCTATTCCATTGTTTAAACATACACCCCCTACAGATGACAATCATTACGTAAACCCCCTTCCCTGCGACAATATGTAAAGACCGCCCTTACACAAGTCTGGTTATATCTAAACCCCCCTGGGACAGGCGTTTGAATTGCCCACCCGAGACAAGCTTATGTTATACCTACGCTTGCTAACCTACCGGGCGTCGGAACGCTCCCTCCAAACACTGGACATGGTGTACGGTTAAACAATAGAATAGCCCATTAAATTCCCAGCAAGCAATCCTATATCCTGAATCTGTTCGATTAAATCCAGGGTGGTTATGAAGCGTGCTTTTCCACACTGGATAGGCTGGGAGACTGTTGAACATTGAACGTTCAGTCAGAACTTTTTCCGCGAGTACTATAAATAGAACTGGCTATTGTTGCGTCATTTATAAAACCGAGCAATCCGGTGTTCAAAACCTGTTTTTTTTTTTTTTTTTCTTTATTGGGTGCCCGTAATATCTCTACAAGGAAAGAGCGATGGCGGTTACTTTGGGTGGTGTGCTGACATGCATACGCCGGTTCCTGCGGGTCATAATGGTGATCCTGAACGTTCTAGGAGGGGTGAGTTACTTAGTTTGTGTAAGAACACAATAACGACAGTTCATCGGATGTGCGGTTGCGTTTTCCGCGAGTGTGATCGTGTTTGCTTTAAAGGCCTGTGGGCATTATCGTACTGGCATTTTGGCATTAGTCAAATATAAAGTTTCTCTATGGTCGTCTCGTAAGGTCATTTTATGTACCGCTCATTTCTTTGAACGCTGTGGTGGTGAATCGTTTGAAATATTCTTATAGACTAGGCATCAAGTGCTGCTTTCTTTTCTATGTACAGTTTTGTGGTTTGGCTCTTTTGATCGTGGGTGCGTGGGCGCTGTCAGGAGAGAAGTCGTTGATCGTAATTTCGCAGCAGTCAAATGACAAGTTCACGGGAGTGCCAATCCTTTTGGTTGTGCTCGGCGTGTTCATCATACTTCTGGCCGGCGTAGGAGTCGTGGGCTCACTCTTCAACAAGACCAAGTGGGGACGAGTCTTGCTCATTGTGGTAAGTCAGGGTCGTTGATGGTGAGCATTCCGTAACTGTGTGCTAGTTCTATGTTAGTACCCTTCTTTGTTTTGTCATTATTCAGCTGTGTGCTAAGGTTGTAGTCATACATGTATCTGTATTTACAAAGCACTCTTGGTGTGAGGTGTGAAAGTGGGGAACTGACAAAGGTGCCTGTAGTATTAGGATGATGGTTCAAAATGGCCATCTTGTGGAAATTCAATTTCCGACTAACTCTTGCATTCATCCCTTACACACTTGTTGTCATGACTGCTTATGCGTTTGCCAAGTGACCTTGACCGGCATGCTGTGGGGGATACAGGAAGGGAATATGTTTGGCATGTCTTTCATCTTGTTTGCAGTGATTATATGGCTCGGCATTCAACTGTGGTTATTAAATTAATACTGTCCTGTCCTTTTGGTACTAATCTCATGTTGTGTTGCAGTATGCAATCACCCTCGCCGTTCTGGTTCTCATGGAGATCATTGGAGGTGTGGTGGCTGCTGTCAGGAAGGATGATGTGAGTGGGCGGTGTTAGGTAGGATACGGATAATGTGGTCTGGGGTCATCCAGGTGGCAGCCCTCTTTGAGACTAGTGCTCAAGCAACATTTGATAAGTACCAGCTCAATAAAGCAGTGTGGGACAACTTCCAGATAGCAGTAAGTGGCGTGTATTGTGGTATGTTATGGAAGGATCAATGCTGTTCTTGTTGCTAATCTATTAAATCGTGTATTGGTATCATAATGTAAAATCGCACACTGTAATTTGAAGAGGTCTTCGCAATGAAATATGCATTTCTTTCCTATAAACCTCTTTTCTCTAACGTGCTATTATTTTAGTTTGATTGCTGTGGAGTGCACAACTACAGTGACTACAGGATCCTGCTCAACATCTCTCTTCCTGATTCCTGCTGTAACATTCCACAGACACCTACACCTACCATAACATGTGCTACAACAACGAATCTAAATTACATCTGGAAAACGGTATATTTTTTCAATCTGTCCAGTACATAACACGCAGTGTTAAAACCTCCATCTTTAATATGAATCTGTACATGAAGTGTACTGTGTTCATCGCGTTGATGCACCTTTTATTAATAGCACAAGACAAGATGTGACGAGTATGTGTGATAGTGTACCTTTATTCTCTAGGGTTGTGTGGACGCTGTCAAGGGCACACTGGCCAACTACCTTGCTGCAGTGGCAGCTGTTGCCATTATCTTTGCCATAATTCAGGTGAGTTATCTATCCACTCACCATCCTGAATTTAAATTCCTTGCAACCAATCAGATCATCATCATTGTTGTAAGTATCTTTGTTGCTGCTGAGAAGAAAGGGGTTAAGTATGACACCATGAGCCCAGGAGAAGATAAGCAGGACATCCACGATGATGCACCCACGTCATAGAGCAAAGAAACACAACACTAGGACATAGTAGAGATTGTGTAAAATATCGTTGTGTGGATTTTTTTGATCTGCCATTATATTAGCTGCCATTACATACAATCTGACGTTTGCTTCGAATATTGTTTACAGACCTTCGTGTGATATAATCGACAAGAAAATGAAGTGGATGGATACAAGGACTAGAGTAATACTTTCATTTTTGTAGTGTGTTGCCCCGTTCAGAGGTACACACCCTTAGTGAAACTCCCCGTTGTCTTGGGCTCAACAACTTACAGTATAATGCATTCTTACCAGTGTTGTTCACTCATAGACATTATAGAGTAGACAGACTCGAGTATGTATGGTTCATAACCGCAATCAGTGGAGGAGGGGGAGTAGTGAGGTCTTATGTCACTATACATGTGCAATATGCACATACGATGCACGCATAACTCGTAGGTTCCATATAGGAATCTTGCCGTATGATGAAGTTATTACAAATCAAAACATGTCACTTGCGCATCGAGCGGAATAGGATCATTTTGCTCTGAGTAGCAATCGAGCCATTTGAATGAACTGCTAATGTAGGGAAAAGTTGCAAGTGAATATACAAAATTGCTAATATACAATGCCTAAGTTAGGCAAATATACGTTATTACCTTTAACGATTAAAAAGAAAGAAACAAATAAACATACTGTAGCTTCCAATTGATTGCAAGACAACTTCACAGTTTGAAAATTCATAATTTACATCTATATATGATGTTCAACTTCAGGGCAATAAGGAAACAATCATGCTTTCCTACTATATATATGGTGAGGTGACTTATATGTCCATTAGGGACCCGTGCTAAAAAATTGAAGCAAGTTCCAGCCCTCATGACTTGTCTTTATTTGTGTATGTGTGTGTGTGTGTGTGTGTGTGTGTGTGTGTGTGAGTGTGTGTGTGTGTGTGTGTGTGTGTGTGTGTTGACTTATTCACTATGTAAATAATAATAATATAACTACTTTTTTTATGTTTTTTAAACTGCCTTTCTTTGGTCTGCTCATGCAAAATCAGCCTGGCATCAGTCTAAACTGGGGTTGAGGTTTGGTAGTCTTGGCTTACATTCCCTCTCTCATCATGGCATGTGCAGCTTTTATTTGCATCCTTTTATTCATCAGGCTTTGCCACTTCAGACAATCTCAATCTTCTTCATGCAGTAAATGCCTTTAATGACTTAGTAATCTTTCCGCTAAGCTGGAGTATAGCGCTTATCAGCCTACTTGATACATCATCCCTTGCAGATAAAGTCTGCCTCCTCTCTCAACATGAGCTTCTTACGCTTCCTCTTGGATCGCTGCCCTCACCTTGGTATAACATAATATGCATTTTGATCCGAGTGAATTTCGCATGGCAATCATTTGGTGGCTGGTCTTAGATACTTCCAGGGGCTCTTGCTGTCGATCCTCTTGGTCACCATGCGGTATCTTTTAGGTGAGGCAGTGACATTGTAATAATCAGTTTTGAGACACCATTATAGACCTTTGTCATGGTGCACATTTAGGGTTGAAGATAGAAGCAGGCAATGGTCTCACTCCTGACCTTTCTGTGTCTTGTCCTGCCGATATCTTGGTCAGGATGGCCTACAGCTGCTTTTGACTTGACAGTGACTGACTCCTTTGTCTCTATCAGAGGCAAGTGTCACTTCTGGTACAGCAGCCACAGTGGCTGAGCAAAGAAAACACCTTGCGAATGACCACCAATGCCACACTAGCGATTGAGTGCTAACTTTCCTTCCAGAGCCTCAGCCTTCCAGAGCCTAAGTCTAATATCTTGATGGTTCTTTATCGGAAGATGAACATAACCCTTGTTAGATGTACACAAGGGCACTACCAGCTAGCTATATAGATTTTTGGATAGGTATGTCCCATGACACCATTGTTTCTTTGTTACTTGCACTAGGTTTAGCTCCCTGGATGTTGTATCATACCAGAGAATGCCAGTCATCTGGTCCCCAGACTAATTATATAAATAATTATTGATCTCGGACTCTGCTTATACACGTTAATGTATTCATGCATTGATGTATTTGCTGCTGCACTTTAATTCAGTATATATCCTCCACTTGGTCTTTTTATCAATGCTGGAAAATGTGAGTTGTTTGGCTTGGGTGATCTCAGCTCATTTTCACCTCTGATGAAAAAGTCTAGTGTTCCAAATTTTGAGATTCTTGGAGATATAATCTTTTGTGCCAAGTTTTTTGCGCACAAATGTGCAAATGCTTCCAAGTTGCTTGAACAGTTGGAGGATGTGGGTGCTGTTGATCCACAGGTGGCTCTGCTCCTGCTTAGGCAATGTGGTAGCTTTTGCAAGTTGGTGCACCTTGCTAGATCTACCCCCCCCCCCCTCCCCCAGCCTTAACTGGTGAGGCTTTGCAATTCATTGATGATGATGTCCGTCGCTGTTTTTCTGAATGCACCGCGATAGACACACCCAATGTCCCATGGCAACAAGCCCAACTCAGCCTAAGCAGAGGGGGCCTTGGGCTCCGTAGTCTTTCAGAACACAGTTCAGCTGCCTACATATCCTCTTTAAGTGCTTCTGGTGTCTGCTCATCTTCTTGCAAGCACCTAGCTGAATCCATCAAGGATTTTAATGAACCTGTCTCCTCTGATGATGCCTTGGTGTTGGATCATCTTGATGTTGTGATGCACCAAAGATCTCTGTCTGGCAAAATTGAAGATCACGATTAAAGTGTGTTATTTGATCAGGTCTCCTTGCCTGACAAAGTACGTCTGCTTTCCATTTCTTCACCACATGCAGCTGCTTAGCTCTCTGTGATTTCTTCCCTCAGGCTCAATCTTCATCTTGAACCTGCTGAGTTTCAGATTGCTGTAAAATGGTGGTTGGGCATTGCTGTTACTGATATTCCTGTTTGCTCCTTTTGCCCATCCTATGCTTTGTACCCTTTAGGCCAACCATGCCTTAGCATGCAAGCACAGAGGAGATGTGGTGTCGCGGCACAACAGGCTCATCAGGGATGTCCTCTTAGAATCTTGCCGACGGGCCTGTTTGGGTCCTCAAGTTGAAGCAGGAAGTGGTTTGGGGCATGAAGGACATAGAACACGGCCAGCAGACATCCTTATCCCTCATTGGGATTTGGGCAAACCAGCAGCTCTAGATCTGACTGTCACATCTACGCTAAATTCAAGTACGTTATTGGAAGCGGGTGTGACAAGTGGATCTGCAGCTCTGGCAGCTGAGGTGCGCAAGCACAATGCTAATGATGCCAAGTGCTCAGAGCTAGGCTGGACATGTATCCCCATAGCAGTGGAGACTTCTGGGTGCTGGGGTGCAGAAGCCATGCAGACTTTATCACGCCTTGCCTCTCGCCTAGCCACCAGGGGAAATTGCTCCAAGTCCCATGCTACCTGTCTATTGTATGGCAGGCTTAGCCTGACTTTGATGCGAGCCAACGCACGGGCACTCCTGTCTCGAGCAGGATCATCTGTGGAGATCTGTAGAACTTATTGTATATTAGTCCTTTAGTTTGTAATGTATATGTGTAACAAGATTCAAAATATATATATATAATAATGTATATAATAACACAATTAAAACGTAAGTCTAACTTCAACCCTGTAGAGTTATAAAATTTGAACCAGCACACTCTGAACCAGCACTCCAGAGAACGGAGATGCATCATTGCCTCTGTGCACCGCAACAGATAAAAGATATGCTTTCTAATTAGGCTCGTAGGATGTGGTTTTGCGAGCCAAATCGTCACCTGGATTTGGTGTTATTAAATGTTAAGTTTTAAATATTCGTCTAATATTGGAATTGAAGACCCCAAAACACGATGCAGTACCTTGTGTAAACCAAGTATTTACTAGGGTACATGTAATAGGGGACTAGCCACAGAAAATGGATGGTACTAGTAGTGAGAAGGGATTTATTGAGAACAGCGCGTTACGTCGACAACTGAAAGCACAAGAGGCAGTTTGTGCGAAGTTAATACGAGAGAAAAACGAGGCACTTCAAACTATTGAAGACGCCACTACGAAGATTAAGTAAGATAATGGTTGCATAAACACGTGACCATGTGTGTGTGTGTGTGTGTGTGTGTGTGTGTGTGTGTGTGTGTGTGTGTATGTGTGTGTGTTTTGGAGTGGTTTTTGTGGTGTGCGTAAATGCGTGTCTATGTTTCCATGTTTCTATGTGAGAATTCATGCCATATTGTTGTCTTCCTACCAATGTTACTCTACTGTAGTTGATTCCAAACTGTTGTATGCATGAACATTTTATAAAGCTATGAACTATTACATTGCAGGAGGCTTGAACGTGAATTAGAGTTACGTGACAAAATGTTTCAAAACTTCCGAGAGACCAAAGAAAAGGAGCTGTCAGAATTGAGGAAGATTAACCATGACCTTGAGATACGACTTCACTCATTAGTGCACCCTAATGAGACCATATCTTTATTTGACCACCAAAGAGGTTTGTTCTTGCTGTCAGTTGCATCTCTAGCTAATGAGTGTGAATTGTGTGTGTGTGTGTGTGTGTGTGTGTGTGTGTGTGTGAATGTGTGTGTGTATCCAAGGTGATATCTCTGCTAGTACTTCGGATACCTTTGCCTTTGGACTTCCCCAGCTGCCAGCTAGCGATGTGGTAAACACCATATCCAAGTGGGATGGCATGGATGACACACTTGCTGTATTTGACGAGAGGCTCAAAGCAGAGAAAAGTGAGGTCATTCATATATGCAGGGTACAGTTGTAGGACATTAACAGAGCACATGCTTACATGTATGTGTGTAGGTATAATATAAATATTACAGTTCTTTTCTTCGTATGAATTCAGATGTTCCATTATGGAAACCTGGATCTCCCTGGTCTAGTCCATGGAGATTTTGCCTGAGGGTGTATATTTCAACCACTGTAGATGTCAAGCATTATGTCAACACATACCTAAAGGTATGCTGCATATGTATTCCCTTACATTAATTTCCCTTACTATGTCTCCTTTCTGCAGGACTGTTTGTTTTCTCTAGTACAACAGTGTCATGATGGAGGGGGCACTGTTGTCCCTGTGCACTGTGACCAGGAAGAGGCCGAGAGCCTCTGTCTGGTTAGTGGTGGTTAATTGTGGTTATACTGGTGGTTAACGGTACATTTTGTCTGCTCAAATAAAGTCTCAGTCTGACTATATGGATTTTTGCTGCAGTGAGATAGAGAAGTCTGACATTTTTGTGTGCTTCTTGGGATCATCGACAAATCAGAGGTGTGCTCAGGACATGTTGGTATGTAGTGTACATGTGATGCTCTTGTTTAGCGTAAAGATGGAAGTTGAACATGCATATTTGAACAACCCCAACCTGAGGCCAGCGATTTTTGTTTTTTATGACTGTGACAGGTGAGAAAAAGTATTAAAGTTGATTGCATTCGGTATTTATAAATCAGTGTGTTTAATGTCCCATACAAGTCAGGGGTGACAGAATTGGTGTGGCCAATGAACAAAATGAGCATCAAATTGTTGTACAAATGATTAATTTCAGCCCTTAAAAGTGATACGTCCATGGCTGGAGTGGCCGTACCATTTCCGTCATTCCTGCAAGTGACTGACTACAATTAATAACAATGGGTTTGTATTAAAAATTATTGTTTGTTTAGTGAGTCTTGTAATTTTAAGACATGTACATTTGTAGGGGGAGTTCCTCTACATGTACATGTATGTGATTCTTCTAAAGAGCATTTCTTATAATCATATATGGACGTGTATTAGTTCATAATTCTCTAGTTGACTGTTTCTCCAGGGCATTAAAAAATTAGTTTTTAAATATTTTTCTACATTTATCATTAGAGAACCACACTCAGTTCCTGAAGCTGATACCTCACTCCGGCTAAAGCAGAGGGTGAAGAAAGCAGCAGTGAATGCCAAGGTCTGTGCTGGCTATAGGCATGTGACATTGTAAACACCACTGGTGTTGATGATCCATGACACCTTCACCCTCTTTTTTTTTTTTTGGATTCCAATTGGCTTACTATAATTAACACAGGTGGAGCAAATTCTGTTTTTGTGTCTCTGCCATCAACAGGAGTTGTGATTTTAGATATCACCTTTAACTCTGTATGTCTAGGATCTTTTCTTGTTCTGAATAACATTCTTGGTGCACCTTTTAGTTTTCCATTTTCTCTGCATGCTTGTTACACGTGACTTGACTGTTCCACATGTGTGTGGACTTGTATCAGTTTTGGAAATCCTACCGGGTACCCGGGTACAGCAAAACCTCTGTCATGCAACAGAACCATACATGTCTTTCCTCCAATTGAGACTATTATATAAGCATACCAATGAGGTGCATTTTTTTGCCACTGTAAAAGGTACACAATCAATCCATGATATAAGAATCATTTCACAAATTTCTCTAGTGTTCTGACATTATTCTCATCATGCCATCCATGTGGCCGATTATCCTATTGCTGCAATCCACCTGTGTGTATCACTGTATTATTGCCCTCCAGATCATCAATGGAAGTCTCAATTGCAATAACACAGCACTGAAGGAACTGACTGTTGAACTGCAAAGACTTCTCAAAGCTGTACGTTTAGTGTTGCGTGATCCTTTGTCGCTTACAGGAAAGGAGTGGGTGGGGTGGCAGGTATTGGAGTGGGTGGGGTGACAGGTATTGGAGTGGGTGGGGTGGCAGGTATTGGAGTGGGTGGGGTGGCAGGTATTGGAGTGGGTGGGGTGGCAGGTATTGGAATGGGTGGGGAGGCAGGTATTGGAGTGGGTGGGGTGACTGGTATTGGAGTGGGTGGGGTGGCAGGTATTGGAGTGGGTGGGGTGGCAGGTATTGGAGTGGGTGGGGTGGCAGGTATTGGAGTGGGTGGGGTGGCAGGTATTGGAGTGGGTGGGGTGGCAGGTATTGGAGTGGGTGGGGTGGCAGGTATTGGAGTGGGTGGGGTGGCAGGTATTGGAGTGGGTGGGGTGGCAGGTATTGGAGTGGGTGGGGTGGCAGGTATTGGAGTGGGTGGGGTGGCAGGTATTGGAGTGGGTGGGGAGGCAGGTATTGGAGTGGGTGGGGTGGCAGGTATTGGAGTGGGTGGGGTGGCAGGTATTGGAGTGGGTGGGGTGGCAGGTATTGGAGTGGGTGGGGTGGCAGGTATTGGAGTGGGTGGGGTGGCAGGTATTGGAGTGGGTGGGAGGCAGGTATTGGAGTAGCTAACTGCATCCTCGATGGCAAAACTTTGTAACTTTATGTCCAGCTGATCAGTGCAAGCTGAAAAAGCAATAATTTATTTATAAGCTCTTCCGTTTGATCAGTGCTTTTCTTCTGTATGATCATTCCTTTTACCTTCTACCAGTGTGTATCACTGTGTGACTGTGTGTGTGCTCGCAGAGGGGCTATTTTTGGCTTCATTGCAATAATAAAAAAGTTTTTCTACTTTTCATGTGCACTTGATTACGCCCAATTGCTGCATGATGTAACTTTTCTTAAATGCATTCATGTATGTGTTGGATAAAGTAGCATTTTGCTGTGATGGAACCTGTTAATGGAGAGATGAAGTTGGAAAGGACTGGGTTACTGGGAGATATGCGAGTTGAACTGGAGCAAACTGAGCTGCTGAACTCTGCATTGAAAGCTGTTACATCTCCCATTGGAAAGGATATGGTATGCTTTGCATCCAGATGAACACTGTAGATATGGGCGTGCTGTATGGGTAGAGTATAGGGTCATTTAACAGGAAACAGGCCCACCCTCAAACCATCACCATCTCATATCCTTGCACAACTTTCCATGTATATTCTCCCTTTCAAACTACACTAAATTGCTGTATATTTGTATACCCCAAGTTATTTTTTATAAAATGCAACCATTTGAAAAATTAATTTTTTGGTGTCCTTTAGCACTTTGAAGGGAGATTTCTATAGGGTCTTTACAAGTGTTAGTACAATATTTGCTCAGTATCATAGGTGCTAGCCATGTCATTGTGACAAAAAGCAACGCAGATTTTTATTGGTATGCATAAGGGGTTGAAGTAGGCGATGAATATGTTATGAGATTATAGCAGCAAAAAATAACATACTTCCAATTATACCATTTTTATGACCCTAACCCTAAATCACCAGATCACTTTGCTTTGAGATTCATATACATTGGGCTGGGAAATCTGTTTTAATTATAGCATCCATTTTGATTCCCTGATGTGTTACAACTTGTTAGTGACAAAGTTGTAATAGAGAGACCTACCTTTCTCTCAATCACAACTTTATCACAAACACCATGTACATGTAACACATAAGGGAATCAAAATGGACACTGTAATTAAAACAGCCAATGTATATGAATCTCAATAAAATATAAAGCAAAGTGATCTTGAAGTAAAAAGCTACTCATTAAAAAATGGTGTAATTGTATGTTATTTTTTTTGCTGCTATAATTCTCATAACATATTCATCGTCTACTTTAACCCCTTATGCATAGCTATAAAAATCTGCGTTGCTTTTTGTCACTTGGCTAGCACCTATGATACTGAGCAAATATTGTACTAACACTTGTAAAGACCCTATAGAAATCTCCCTTCAAAGTGCTAAAGGACACCAAAAAATTAATTATTCAAATGGTTGCATTTTATAAACCAAATAACTTGGGGTATACAAATATACAGCAATTTAGTGTAGTTCGAAAGGGAAAATATATATGGAAGTTGTACAAGGATATAAGATGGTGATGGTTTGAGGGTGGTCCTGTTTCCTGTGAAATGACCCTATTATGAGACTATGCACTTTGAATCCAGTGTGAGTAACTCGGGGAAGAAGGGGAGGGGGGGGGGGGGTTAATTCTTTGCTGCACTTTGGCATTTGAGCTAAATGTGATGCAATGTTGCATTCCCACTCATACCCTTCTTGTCAATGCTCTTGAGCGCAGTTTTAGACATACTCCACAGATGTAGAAAATCTTTCTACAGTGGTAGGAAACCTGTTATTAATAATTCAATATCTATTGCCCTTTTGATGCTGAGCTCTTCCTTAACCAGTTTGGTGTAGGTTGGTCCTTGGAACAAAAATAATAAACCATGGATGGAGAACTTGCATCAAAAGCTGTTTAAATTTGATTCATAATGTGAAGACTAGCTGTTGAATGCCTTTGAGTAAAAGTATTATCTGAGATTGAGGGAGATAATATTATCTGTTAGAAATATATATATTTTAAATCATTGTAGTTGGTACTCTGTTCCTGTAACAACTTGATTTTTTTGACCTCATTTTGATCCAAACATTTTGCAAAATTAAGGTTAATGTAACTCACGTTAATTTTACTACATTCTTGGATCTAATGAGGTTTAAAAACATGTAACTATTGGAACCATGGTATTAGGATGAAATTTGTGTTGTAGATATTTCAGTGTTTGGAAGAACATTTGGCAGGCACTGGACCGGCAACTGGACTTGTACTAACTGGGCCTCCTGGATATGGTAAAACAACCATGATGGCAAAATGGTATGTTGTAAGCTCTCACAAACCACACGGCTAACGTTTCTTATTCTTTTTGAGGATTGAACATCTTCAGTTCTCTCAAGGGGACAAGCTAATTGTCTTATACCACTTTGTGAAGTGTTTGGGAACTTCCAGTGCAGAGTATGCAACTATTATCAGGAGATTTGTACAGAAGGTATTGGTTTTCACCACACCACTGGAAATCCATGTATTCACATTGTGCATGTACACATACATGTGGACGTCCTTTAACCATTGCCTCTTGCCCACAGATGATGTTCCACTGTAAGGAGACTAGCCAGCCATTCATTGACGTATCTCAGCTTAATGAGTGCTTCATGAAGTGGATGCAGAAGTTATCAACCACACTTGGAAAACCAAATGCAGAGAAAGTTGTTATTGTCATAGATAGTGCTGATCTCATTACAGTGAGGCTTTTTTGTGTACATGGGCATTGGTTATGGTGCATATGCATTTATTAGGGTGGTGTCATGGATATCTGTACACGTAGTGCTGCCTGTAGTTGGCTTTCATTGCCCCATTCCTAGGGCTTCGAGAACCACTTTTCCTGGATAGTTAAGCCATTACCTGCCAACATCCATGTTGTGCTTACTACTACTGAGGAAAACTACCCTGATTCGTGGAGGTATTTTACATGCTTTATGTTGTACTGCATGCAGTTGTACGTATTAGTGGGTGAATCTGGAAGGTAAATAATAATTTAATGTCTAAAGAAATGTAAAGGGAGAAGAGAGAGTTGTAAAAGGTAGATTGCTAAGGAAACCAAAAGGAGGGTGTAAGTGTGAAGATGGTGGGGGAGGGGAAGGTGAGGGTGTGGAGGGATGTAGAAGGTGAGGAAGAAGGCAGGGATGACTGCTTTTGCCTGATTGATGCTAGTGTCTTAAACTGCAACATTTAGGTCTCACAGAGGGTTGTTTGGTATACTGTGTATAGCAGATGTGTACATGCATAAGTCCTCTGTAAAAAAAAAGAATAAATACATTGTTAAAAGCACTTATGGGAATTGAACCATTGCATATATAAATCAAAATACTATGTGCAGTCATGTGAATTACAGGACCTCTCCCACATGTGTAGATGCTTGATCTCTTCTCCAAGCCTACCTATTCCAACAGCAAGTGACCTTGTGCAGCTTATTGAGACCATTCTATCAACACAGTTTACTGGAAATGATTGTGTGAGTGACTTATTTGCGGCCTCTTTTCCTTTTTCCCTTGCACATGTGCAGTTTATGTGATCTTTGCATCAATTTGATGACAACACTCAATGATGAGCTACATGTAGTACAAGTGTAAAGCTTCCTGGCAGCTGGGCATAATATTTTTAGTCAGTACAACATTTTTTGCACTCACATAATATATTAGCTGTTTTGCTATGAGGTACATGTACCTTACTCATGTTTTCGTGTACATGGCGAACGTTCTGGCAAAAAACATGTATGCATGCGTATTATCACTGATTGTCTCCTGATTGATGCCTAGGCGATAACCCTTGGCTGTAGTGCTCCTATGTCCAGTCCTCTGTGGTGTGATGTTGCAGCAAGGCATATGATTAGGTATACATGTGCATGTACGCAGTGTATCTTAATCTTATTGTGTTCATGCACATTACATGGATAGCAGCACAATATGTATGTATGTATGTATGTATGTATGTATGTATGTATGTATGTATGTATGTATGTATGTATGTATGTATGTATGTACGTATGTTCGTATGTATGTATGTATGTATGTATGTATGTATGTATGTATGTATGTATGTATGTATGTATGTATGTACATGTATGTTGTTCATACATGTACGTACATGTCATGTCATATGAGCGGGACGGCACGCACTTTAGAGATGTAAGTACACGGGATATGATCCAAGTACCCCAAGATCTACTTGTAAATTAAAACTTTGAACCATCATTTAGAGATAAAATTTTTGTACAGAGAACCATCTTCCCTGCTCTTCGCTGCTCATCCCTGCTCTTACCTATATTACCTCACCTTTATGCATGTGTATATTTTTTCCATCCATGATGTTAGCACTATGCACTTATGTAGAGTTGGTGGACAATCCACTCCAATAGATTGTTCATGTTCTATATGATTGCTTTATTAGCAGCTATACTTCTCTGGGTTCTGATGAGCTAAATGAAGTCGTTGATGCCATTTGTGAGCATCAGGTAACCATTACTTCACACCTCCTGTGTGTTGCCTATGTGTGTGGTGTTCTACAGGAGGTGTCAGATCTGGTGGTGCACATACTTGATGAGCTGGAGTCTGGATATCCAGAGCTAGCATTAGCTTTCTTCTATGTGGGTTATTTGAAATGTGGTTGTGTCAGCCAACGTTGTCAGCTGAATGCAATTTTTCAGTTTTGCATAGCTTGTCACATACAAGCTATGCACAACTGTGTCCCATATCATAGTTAGTTCACATCAAGGGCCTTAGGGTGACAAATTGACCAGATGGAACAGAGATTGAGATGAATTTCAGACTGTGTACAGGTGTTTTATAGCACAAAGAACCAATACAAGTGATGAGCCTGTAGAAATTAAGTATGTCACTGGTACTATGGTAGGACCTCTGAATAATGTACACCTCTGTAATGGAGGCTCAAATATGGCTTGCACAAAGTACAGTAGTTTGTACATGCATCTGTTGGGATAGCAGCTATAATTATTTCACTGTGCTAAATATATTATCCTATTGGTACCTACATGGCTGTAGCTGGATTATTATTTTTACTTTTCCTGCTATATGGTGCATTCTGTTGTAGTAAAAGTGTGAAAGTGCTTGGGTATTGGCTGTGCATACATCAAAGTATTGTACATCATACTGTGGTTACTATGTGGTTTTTTATTGATGTAGTTGTTGCAGTTTGTACATTGGTCAAGAAATGGTCTGCTTGTGACTGAGTTGGAAGAGGTTTGTTTGCTGCACTACATGTGTGCAAGTACATGAACTAAAGTTTGTCATTATGACAGAGCACTGTACATCAATTATCAGTATGAATTGATTGTAGCTTCCTTGGAAAGATTTGTGCCAACCCATAATTAATGTAAGTACTCTGTCATATTGGCAAGTGTTAGTTCATGACTCACTCTATGGGCATTTTGTATTATATCTTTGACTGGAATATTTAACAGCTCAGTAAAGCTAAGGCCATAAGTATTTAGCCTTCAATGAATCATACAGGAATAGTTATTGGCATACTGCTGTTGGGGCATACCTATTACACTTAGAGCACTATACGTGTAGTTGGCTGGTCTGCTGCTATCAATGTGGTGTGTGCACTAGAGATGAAAATAACTATTTTTTAAATATGTTTGTAGTTAAAATGGTGGTTAGTCAAAAGTATTACTCTACTACATGTACATGTACAATGTACAGTCTACCCCCGTTAGTAGCGCCACGTTTGTTCCCTGCGCTACTACCGGCATAGATTGCACATTGTAGACATAGAGAATGTGTGGTACCCGCATCAACCATGAATATAATTTTCAATAATCTAACGAGGGAATGCGCTACTAACGAGTGCGCTCTTAACGAGGTCAGACTGTACTTGTGTATGTTGAACAAGGGGAGGGAGATGGCGATATACAGGGGGAGGGAGATGGAGATATATTGGAGGGAGGTGGAGGTATGCATATACATACGCAATGGAAATTGGAGTTCAATTACACAAAAAGGTGTATCAGCAATAACATAAACGTCTGCTTGGTATTGACATTTGCTCTACTCAAGTTCTCATAATTGCTATTCCTGTTATGCTACATGTATCTGATTTTCACTGTTCGCATTATTTGTTGCTTTGCTGTGGAGTTTGTATGATCAGCACCTGCTGGGTTTATTGTTTATTGTTCCTTATAATATTTAGCTTACTTCAATTCCTTTATCAACATTACTCATTGCGGTCCATGTGTTGGAAAAAAGGCATATTCTTCGCGATGTGTGTGGATTGGTGCATTTATCACATGACCAGGTAATGTCACATTCTGCTTACTTCATTTCCATTCCACATACAACTGTTTTGCCTGCAAACAGATGCAAGATGCTGTCCAGCTGAAGTACTGTGTTCAACCGGACATTAACCATGTCTTGGAATGGTCGAAGCTTCTCATTGGTCTATTTTTAAATGCTTCTAGGTAATTGTAAATGATCAACCATACCTAAACATGTGCTACATTTACCCTGGCCTTGTAAAAATATAGGCCATATTTTGGTAGCCGATGTGCAGAGGAATTGCCATGGTTACTTAAGAGGTTGGAACTAAAGAGTGAGCTCATGGAAGTGATTTTGGATGTAAACCTGCTTGTCCAACTCTATGCAAGGTTAGGTGTAGTGGTATTTGCAAGGCAATTGGAAAGTTACCAGTTGACAGTCATATATATATCAGCCACACTTTGTAATGTATTATTCTTTTGCACAGTGGGAACAGCAGTGACCTTCTATCATATTGGCAATTTTTGGATCCTACCAAAAAAGCTATTGTTCGACAGTATGAAACAACCTTAAGCAAGATGGAAGATGAATGTTAGTGAATTAGAAAGAAGTGTTGGGGCATATGAACACACGTGTTATGTATGTTTGCATTGTGTTGTTGCACTCAGGCGGCGGTGAGCAATCAGCCCTCCTTCAGGTGGCATCTCTCTACAACATTGCTGGACAGATATTGAGAGATCTAGGATTTTTTGAGGAGGTATTTTAGCAATTCAAGTAGCAGCCATGCATGACCAGATTACCTTATTGACGGAAACGGCTTCCATGTGTAGTGCTAAGCTTAGCACCACATGCCTGCTCTTCAGTGATGGATGTTAAGTAAACAGCGTAATTAGGATGTCCATCCTTTGCACACTGCTTGGCTATCAATATGCAATGTTACTCTCCAT
Organism: Eunapius fragilis; assembly: GCA_963681505.1. Lineage (NCBI taxonomy): Eukaryota > Metazoa > Porifera > Demospongiae > Spongillida > Spongillidae > Eunapius > Eunapius fragilis. Next base: position 4,813,311 of record OY811977.1, on the reverse strand, counting down.
AATGAAAATAATGAAAAACATTTTCCTGGTGGTATCAGTAAATCACAATGCATGCTTTGCTAGTATCACATGACCAGTTACATGTACATTAACACATGTAATTTTAACTGCTGAACAGGTACATGTATCTGGTAGCACTATGATGTTCAGCGTGTTCAGCGTGTATGTGCATTTTGCTGCCATCTCTTAAGGCACTACCTTTGCTGCAACACTTCTTGGAGCTAGGAGAAGCCCACCTTGATCCGGATGGTCCTGAAGTGGGTGCTGCAATGTACGAACTTGGTGTGCTGTACTCTCTGTCTGACAGAGGAAGGTGAGTACATATTACAGACACCTGGCCTCTGCATGGACACAGTCAACATAATACGTAATATTGACTATGTTTTAATCAACACAATTTACGATATCTTTGCAGGGTCTTATGTTACAGTACATTTATGTCTGTTTGGTATTTATATGTTTAAATAACTCTACAAACCATGTTTTGTATGTAAGCACTGCCATAGAGTTCTATAAGCAGGCGTTGGAGATTTTTGAATCTAATTATGGAGATGACTCACCAGAAGTATTAAAGGTCAGTACACAGGGCCTTTGCTACCAGCCATGATCCTCACCTTTCTATCTTAGGTTTTAGAACGGCTGTGTCAAGTACAGAACAAACAGAATAAGTGAGTACAAAATTACTTGCATATAGTAAGTAATGCACTTTAGCGTTGCCTAGCGTTGGGTCCTGCCATTGCTTGTGCATCTATGTGCACATCAGTAAATACTGCATATTAATAATATACATTGTGCAAGTATTCTAACTGTAGGAAACTTGGGTTGATTACTAATTTAGATTACAATTTTTATTTGTTTGACAGCACCCTAATGCTGCATGTAATTTCAACTGTGTGATTTGTGTACACGTGTTCTTGTGCATTTACACATGTATGCATTTGGTCAATACCTAATACAGTGTTGAACTATCAAACTCCCTGATGCCAAGAATATTTGCCATCCAGCAATATCAAAATGAAAAGGCTTCGGTATGCACCTAATTAGAGCACACAAGGTTTAATTGCTGTAATCCGTCACAGGCAAGCGCAATACTAAAAAGCTATGTCACCAAACTGGAGCAATTTTGTGCCTCATTGACCTCAGAAAGTGTGGAGAGTGCTTCAAAAATGAATCAGCTTGGAGTAATTCACACCATTTATGGAGACCCAGAGTAAGTGGTGCACATAGAAGTAGAAAACGATACCATTGTATTATATGATGCTATCAGTCAAATACGAACGTAACTTTCATGCAACATGATTTTTCTGTAAAGTGCATATGTTGGCTATCTACTTTGTTTTGTTTTCAATCATTATTCCCACCAATACTGACCAAAATCAATCTAAACTTTCATAAATGTTGGTATGTGCAAACTGTGGCCACTGAGTACAAGTCCTTTTATGATTGAGTCGAGATTTGTATACCTTAGTAAAATATGTAGTACTTGAGCTATCAGCTCATAGAACATAATGAATAGCTGTGCCAGCACCACTTGTTCTACTTACATATCATGATTCACCTAAAAGGACCATTTGTCAGTACTGATAACTGTAACATGTTCACTTCAATGACCAAATCGCAAAAAACGTTTTTTGTTTGCTGTACACCAGGATGTACAATTTGTACTCCCGAGGTATGACATTCAGGATTAACTACATGTATTGTTGGCAATCATCAATTTACCAACTTAAAAATGAATTGTTCAACAAGCCCATAGGGAGTGGATTACAATATTCACGAGTAGTTTTAATGCTTCACAATATTGCCCCATCTGCAGGACTGGAGAAGACTTTCTGTTGAGATCGTTGAAATCCTTTGAGACGCTACTCGGGGAGGACCACCTTAGGAGTGCAGAGGTCATGAGAAACTTGGCAGCATTTTATTTGCAGTGCCAAAAGTATGCTATTCTTGTTTATTACCAATTGTATGTTCAAGGTACCTACATGTAGATTCGATTTAGCTACACCTTTATATGAAAAGGCTTATGCAGTACAACTGCAGGTAGGAAATGAAAAGTATACATGTATTAAAGTACAGTCCAAATTGTTATTAGCATTTTGAAGAAATGGATCCTAAGGTGATGGACACCATCTCAAAGTTGGCTGTGCTTTACAGGGAGCAAGTATGTAAGAATTTATGTATCTACTAGTGCAGCATGCCATTTTATCCTACAGGGGATATTAGACTGTGCAGAGCAGCTGCAAAAGTAAGTTGAAGAATGCGCAATGCTGATCCATGTTGTAAGTTACATACTGCTATCTTATATGAACTACTACACAGAAAGCTAATTGTATTCAACCAAACCCACTTTGGTAAATATCACTTGGAAGTTGCTAAGTCAATGAACAACCTTGCAGTTATCCACTGCTTGCAGGTAAATGCACATATACCCGCTTTCAGTGAATGTTGAAATATCAGTAATGAAAGCATTCATTGAATTGAAATCGTACTTGTTCTGTAATTAAATGCTTCACTTATGTGGTGTTCCCTAAGTCCTAGAATTACAAAAATTACACAGCCAATAATATCTGATACAAATTTGATAATAATCAAACTGTAAATCAGGCAATTGGTAGAACACATTTTGGGAACATGACCATTACCTATGAATATTATAAATGAGTGCATGAATGTAGAATGCAATATTTAATAGGAGATATATAATTTTTTCCTCTTTATCCACACTTAGCAATCATATAGTGAAGCTATTCCTCTGTATGACCAAGCAATCCATATTTATAAGAATGAACTGGGAGATGACCACCATGTTGTCATCACAACCATTCATAACAGACAGCTGGCAAAGAATCTGTTACATGCATGACGTGTATGCAATTTTAAATTGTGTCTATTATAATCTGTTGTCAGTGAATTATATTTAGATCAGTTGGGAGTTGAAATGATTTTAACTTTAGTTAAGTTAATTAATTCATGATCTGCACATATATTTATATAGCAGCACCAATCATACATTATCCCTACACTCTGTGGTGTGTTTATTTGGTGATCATTATATCCATATTGTGACACCAACACTCGTAAAGCTTTCATCTACTATATAGCGGCAATTTCACGTATGCAATAATTACATACACATATGTCAATGGTAAAATAAATAAATAATAGATTTATTTTAATAATTTTAGACAGTATAAATAAATGTAATATACAGAATACATAATACATTTAGACATATGGTGCAAAAACAATAATAATATTACACATCAAATAAAAATGATAATGACATGATCTATTTAAGCATGACGTTCAGGCAGAGATACTAGGTAACCCTGCTCCATCATCCATTCCAAATGCACTCCTCCATTTGGTGCGGGAGCCCCTCAGACAAAGGTTTGTTGCATGAGGATGGCAAATGTGTACATACATAATGATAATAATTATATAATAAACCATGTCAAAAAACTAAACAATGTGTGAAATCCATACCTGTGCATTCTGTTTGTACACATCTGTCCATTGGCTTCATGCCAAGTATGGTAGAAGATCTAGCTCCTCCATAACAATTAGGTCATATAGCATGAGCTTTTGGAATAAACAGCTGCTAACCAGAATTGTAGTTACGGTATCAATAGAAGCGCAGTACTGCTGAACTGAAATTGAAATCATGGTGAGAAAATAATTACTCCAATAGTTTAGAATATTAATACTGCTAATTGCACAGCAGGAGGTCTCCACATCACTCTCTAGATCTCATGATTTCTGTTCCTCAAGATTGAAACAGGGAATCGGACACCACACTTTGGGCTTTGTCTTTGATATGAGGCAATTAGTCTCATAATTGGAAATTTCGCTAGAAACTTCCAGATAGGGTTCACGACAATAAAATAATTAAAAACACACTCCTGCATGACGATCGGATTGTTTATTTGGTACCCATTCACCTATTTTTTGTGTCACAATTTCAAAATGGCTGGAAAAGAGCCTTCTGTGATCCAATAGTTGATGCCGTATTTTAGTAATTGTATTATTAGATTAGGGCCGTACTGAATGTTACTCATATAAATGAAACAAGTAACTAAAAACATTCTCACGAGTGAAATAAATAGTCCTATATTTACCACATTTGTTGGATATTATATTATTTGTGTACTCTATTTATTTTCCCTTTATTGCTTCCTTGCTTTTTACACCACTATGCCTTCAAATTCTATTTCCCACCAACTTTCTTGTTGAGAATGTTTTTAGTTACTTGTCAGCATTTAGACTGGTCTGGTTATTGGACAAAGAATAGCTCCATAGTTCAGAATACATCCTACTGATATAGAAACAAATTGATCCAACTGTTAATCCGCAGAATTCTCCGTGTTATTCAGTGCCATACATAGGCAGCCCCGGGATGGGGGGGGGGGGGGGGGGGGGGGGGCCATGGCACCTCCCTCCCCTGGTTATGGCGCCCCCCCCCCAACTCCTATAAGTAATTTTTACTGTAGCGTTGCAATATGATTACTACATATAACTATGTGTAAAATAGCTACTAACACTCATCTGATAGCGATGAACAAATGACTAAGATTGCAAAATCGATAATGCCCCTCCCCCTTTGGCGCCCTTCGTGGGGTTGGCCCCTCCCTTCGGTAAGCGCTGAGGCCGCCTATGCCATACGGCAACACCACAATGTTATCTACACTCCTGGATCATTTCAACATCACAACTTTTAAGCTAACTTGAATAGTTCAAAATTGCTGCAATTGTCCATTATGTGGCTATGTACAGGTCATGTTTTTTTTCAAAAAAATTCTGACGTTTCTTTCTTCTGGTGAATGCTCGAGCTCTTATCGAACACTTCGCCTTATAATATCAGCTGATACATGTTCATGATTATGTACTTCATTTTCATAAGGCAATTGATTCCATATAAATCTGGTGGGCCTTCTACTGCTCAATAACTTATGATCACAAACTGCATATACATTATATAAGACCAAGTGTATATATTTAACACGTATGGTTACAGTAATTTCAGTACAATTGCAATCAACATTGCAGCCATTGCAGGGTGAGCACCTAAAGTAAGTCTGCCAATGGAGAGGTAGGAGCTTGACTTGATGTTGCTGCACAGAATTTCTGGGAAAAAGACCACCAAACTGCCTACTTTGATGTCAGAATATTCAACCCATTTGCTCAATCCTATGCCAATTCCTCCATGTCAAAATGCTATAGAAAGCATGAACTGGACAAGAGGAAATATGAAGAAAGAGTAAGAGAGATTGAGTATGGATCTTTTTCACCCTTGGTATTCTCTACAGCTGGAGGTACATGTATGGCAATAGCAACCACAGTGTACAAGATTAATTGCTGACAAGAGACAAGAACCCTATTCTACCACTCTTTTTTGGTTGCAATACAAACTGAGTTTTTCATTACTCTGCTCAGCGATCATGTGCCTTCGAGGAACCAGGTCATTTCATTCCCACTCACAACACTATTCTATAGCGTTGGCCTGTGCAGAGGCAAAGGTCCACTGAACATTTTTCATTTGGTCTTGTCTTTTTATTATTTTATTTTGTATTTTACATTTGTGTTATTAAATTATTTTATATAGGCCAAAAAAAAAAAATGCAATCAAATATTTCTTTTGCCATGTCCTATCATGTCCGATCATGTCCTACTACTCCATTTCCTTTTTTTGTTTACTCAATCTTTCTCATACCATCGGTACTGTACCACATGCATTACTTTGCCTATAAAATGTAACAGCTGCTGCATTATTCACGTAAACACATACCACGCCTCGTGTAATGAAATTTTTGTGTATGAAATATTAATGTAATAATACACTATAACTAGCTACACGAGACATGTTGTCCATGACCCCCCCCCACCTTCCATTATTTAGTATGAAAATTATAGGGTTAGGGGTGTTGTTTCCGGGGGCCGGGGCGGGGGGTGGCGCGGAAGCTTTTGAAAAAGTATGGTAGTTGGCTTATGAAACCTCACGGTCGCACATAGTTGTTTAAATACTACTACATATAAAGGTAAATTACACTGAAGTTATAGCCTTGACCATAGCCTTCGGGAAAGTCAGGTTGTCATTTTCCGATCAAGAGGCCCGAGGGGCTACAAGATTAACGCTGTGGCGGGTCGCAATATCAGAAGGTTGCGTTGCGTGTTCAGCTCACGTCAGGGTCACCAATGTGGCGGATCGCAATACTTAACCACAAAGTATTTTATATCACACGCCAACAACAAAACGATACGCCAAAAATCTATATCTGATCACGTGTTCCTATTCCAATTAATTTCCGCCCGGTTCTTGGTAATATATCTGGTTGTAGGTCTGGGCCTCTACACCGCTATCACACCGCTATCAAACGGACGCGTGGATTTATATTTTAACACTATTAATGCTAAGTTTCATCTTTCCATGCCAGCATGGTACTGTACTACGGTACAGCATGGTTAAAATTCGACGCTTGAACACTCCAAAACCATACAGTCGCTCGATTGTGGTAGATTGCGATATGATAGCAAGCGAGCATGCACAGTAGCTCGTTTCCATAGTATTAAGATGGCGTGGTTTTTGATTTCAGGCATTAATTGTAGCTAGCATAGTTACGGCCGCCACACAATCCCAAATAATCAGTAGTCGTACCGTGCCATGCTTAGCTGTTCCGTACCATGTCGTACCAGAGATACCGTACTGACAAGACGTTTTGGCGGCGACTATTTGGCGGAAGGCTCCGCCAACTGTGCCGCCATCAACTTAATATTTAATTTTTTCCGCCAACATGCTATTGGGGCGTCGCGGAAGGGGACGGGGGAGGAGTATTTGTACCCTAGACCTATGGCTCTTAATCTTGCCATGCTAAACTATACTGTACTTACTGTCCGTACATGTACATGTACTTCTTATACAATGCACAGACATACGGCGCTTGTAGTCTTCATACCGGTACTACTATATACCCGGTAGTAGTCTCGTACCCATACCGTCAATCAATCCCACAGCTGTGGATTACATCACCGCTACGTGCGGTGATGTAATCACGTAGCGGTGATGTAATCCACCCGCAGCTGTGGGATTGAGGGTCTGGGTACGAGACTAACCCGGTAGCGGGTCGGCCCATAGATATTTGATACTGTATCAAATATCTATGGTCGGCCATACGAAATAATTCCTTTCTCCTCGCTATACAACTGGTACTGTTCAATTCATGGAAGGCACTGAGCTGTATCCTACCCCCGGTACTCTCTCTGCTGAGGATCCTCCCCCGAATCCCCCAGGGAGCCCGCTTTCGAAGTATGAGCTACTAATCATTTCATTTCCGCCAATGATAAATCGCCATAAATTTAATGATTCTGAGACTTCCGTCAATCAGTTAGTTAAAATAAATAGTTTTGGCTCCGCCAAATAGTTCTCTCCGCCATTATGTCTTGGCAGTACGGTATGTCGTGTGAACATTGAATTTTATTTTATTTTTATTTTTTTCACGACTTCAATAAATGTAATATACAGAATACATAATACATTTAGACATATGGTGCAAAATGAATTTTATTTGGATTGGGGGGGGGGGCCAGGCCCCCCAATTTTATGATTGGGTGGGCCTAGGCCCCCCCCCCCCCCCCCCCCCCGGCCCCACCGGTTTCTACTAAACTGTACAACTATAGTCTCGTCCCCAACTACCTGACCAATAGCGGTAGTAGGGCCCGCCCGACTATGTACAGCACGGATCTGCACAAAACCGTTCACTTACCATGTAAAGCATGCATGGTGTGTACAGCAGTGTCTATTGTTTTAATCTGATAGGGCTTCCTTATACTTATCGATACATGATCTACACTGAGCCATGTAGTTCACTTCATATGAGTTCCCACACCATCCATCTATTGCATTTAGGCTACACCTCCATGAGCATTTTTACTGGATCAAGTTTGACCAATAGATTTTTAGCACAACTGACACACATGCACCCCTTCCCTCCCTGTCATTTATATTGGACCAATAGATTTTTAGCACTGCTGTCTACACATGTGTGAAGGCTTTGCAAGGTATAAAAGTCACTCACCCGCTGAATAGTGCACTTTGCAAAAAGAGGTAAAAATTTAATACTATGTTAATTCTAGGCTTTGCACTTTGCTTGAAAAAAGAAAGAGGTAAAAATTTAATCATACTCTCTGTCACGTACATGTAGATGGCAGCTGAAGACCTCAGAGGTTGTTTAACTAACGAGGGGTCGGAGGAGGAAGAGGATGACTACATTAATCCTCCGACTCCTCTCCCCTTCACCCCGCCACCTCCTGAAGCAGTGCTGCTCTCCCGCCACCACCACCAGTGCTGCCCCCACCACCACCACCAGTGCTGCCCCCCACCGCCACCACTAGTGCTGTCCCCCACCGCCACCACTAGTGCTGCCCCCACCACTACCACCAGTGCTGTCCCCCACTGCCACCACCACTAGTGCTGCCCCCACCACCACCAGCAGTGCTGTCCCCCACCACCACCACCACAAGTGCTGTCCCCACCACCACCACCAGTACTACCCCCACCACCACCACCAGTGCTGTCCCCCATCGCCACCACCACGAGTGCTGTCCCACCACCACCACCAGTGTTGCCCCCACCACCACCACCAGTGCTACCCCCACCACCACCTCCAGTGCTACCCCCCCCCCCCCCCACCACCACCACCAGTGCGCCCCATCTCCCCGAAGAAGAAGAGGGCGCGGGCAAGGACACGTCATCATAAATCGAGATAATAATTAAATAAATTTGATGATTGACTGTGATACTGCTGACAGGGCGAAAAAAACTAGTGAAACAAGTAAATAAAAACATTCTCTAACGAAAGAGTTGTTGGTATATAAAATTGACCAATGGTGGTGTGAAAAGCATGGAAACAAGAGTGACAAATTTACTGGAAAATTGAAATAGGCCTGTATTTAGCATACATAAAATAACAGCGCATGCTTGAGTAATGGGCTAAATATAGGTCTATTTCAATTTTCCAGTAAAATTTCTGTCACTCTTGTTCCATGCTTTTTACACCACCATTGGTCAATCCTACATACCAACAACTCAGAATGTACTTGTACGTAGCAAGATTAGGCTGGGGTACATATAGGAGAGGGAAGATAGAGCAACATAAAAGAGGGGCACATAGTAGAAGGTCAAGGCAGGGTAATAGCAACATAACAGAGGCTCCAGGGGTACATGGCTACAGTGTCTTATGGTGGAAATAATAATGTGTATAAATGTGTGGGTGTGTTTGCATATGGGTGTGCCATGACAATGAAATGAAAAATAGCCACACAGGAATTGGCACCTAAAGAGTATGACTGACAGGAGGCACATGATTTCTACATGACGTTGTGTACTGCGTATGGTGATGGTACGCATTTTGATCGCTCATCGAATCTTGTTTGGTATAGAAACTGACCTGACTGATGTTTGTAAGAAAGGATCGTTCATAAATTACATCATACTGAATGGGGGAGGGGGCAAGGGGTGAAGTATACCTTAGTACGCAGCATGACAACAAGATAGCTTGAATCGGGACACAATCCCCACCCCCTCATAAATCAATTTCATCAGTGCTGACTATGTATGTGTATAAAGCTGAGATCAAACCTCAGGATGCCAAAGACGAGGGGAACGAGGGAGAGAGGAGATAGGCCATGGGGACATAGAATGCAGAAGACAAGGTAAGGTGTGCAGGTTTATTAGGTTTTCCACTGAGGGGAAATCAATTATTATAGAGGGGTAGTGCATAACAACATAAAGGACGATTTCATAGCAACAGGGCCCTCTCCTTCAAGTGGTGCTTTTCTTTTGGACAATTTCATATAGCAACAGGGCCCTCTCCTCCTTCAAGTGGTGCATTTCTTTTGCAAGGATAGCAACAAGGTTCAAACAATTTAATCTCAGTAAATCAGGGTAAGGAATCCTTACCACCGCAACATGGGGATTGTCTAGGTAATCTTAGGTTAACCTTTGTCTGACATAGGTTAGAGTTAGGCTAACCTATTTTATTAGGTAATCCCTAGGTGCACCTAAGTATCATAACATTTAGGTAGGTATATGTTAACCTACCGTACTAATGAATCAAATTGACAAGCTCACATAATACACGATTAAATGATTAATGCAGTTTTTAACGTTTGAGTCTTGATCAAGCCAGCACTTCTGCTACATTATGCCCGAGCTTTACATTTTCAAATTTTGTATTCTCTGCCACATCAGGCAGGCCATAGTACAACACTGGTGTTAGTAGCTTCATCCAGTGGTCTTCCTTTGACACTTGGTGGAGAGACACAGTTGTCTTGTTCTTCTTCAACACTTCGATACACTCTCCCAGTGACCGCTTTCCACCCTTTGGTCGGTAGTTCATATTGTACTTTATATCTTTGTCAGCAACTGTAGTGCACATTGTGAAGCACACGTGGGACACTACACAGTCACCAACTGCCCCCACTCAAAAGTCCATTTAGTGCTAACCATGCCTTCCTTGATGCTGCTTGGCTACTAAGAGGGGTCTTAGGTAGATAGTACATGCATTCAAACATCAAAAGAGCTACCCCTTTATCCTTATCCTCAAAATCAACCACCATTACCACATCACACCCTGTATTGCTGGTTGATGTGGGATGCATCAAGCCATGGGACTTGAGAGCTACAACACCAGCCTCCCTCTGTTTCTCTAGTTCTAGTGCGTTCAATCCTGCGCCAGAAGGATCACCCTCCTGTCCAAACGAATGGCATGGAAATGTCTTTAATTCTCTAGATAGCAACGGACTTGCGATATCTAACTTTTGCATTAGTTACAAGTACATCTTTTGAAGACTTATTCTGACCACAGAGTGCACTAACAATGGTGCTGAATTCAAGTAAACCAGTAGAGTGGATCTGTCTGAGTTCCAGTGCACCCGCAATCATAACCTCCAGTGATTTACCTTTAGCATTCGAGTTCCATGTTTCCCCAGTAAAAGCATCTAAGATGCGTTCAAACACTTTCCTCTCTGATGTCGGGTAATATTGTACGATATCAGGGTGGATGATAACAAAGGGATTGAGAAATCCTTTTGAATGTGACATGAGGAGATAGACTCCTTCTTCTTCGTATTTTTGCATACACCTCAGTTCCAGGATATCCTTGGTATTAATCAGGTCAAAACATTCCTTCCAATACTCTGCAAAAAATAAGGGATTATTTTGGACCTTACTTTTAGTGACATCCATCATTGGTATAGTGGTAATATCTTTGATGGATTTCACTACTACGGATGTTTTGAGCAATTCAAGCCACCGCCCCATCAGTCCAGGTGAGAACTTGGTCCATTCATACACTGCAAATGGAAACTGGTCGTTCTTTTTGTAGAAATCCATCAGTTGATCAATGAGTGGTTTATAATGGTGGCGCTCTGACTGTGTTACCGGGAGCAACCACACACTGTTAACTGGACGCCCACTCAAGGTGCAAAAGAACACTTTGCTCCAAGTCTCAAACCCAGAAAACATCAGTGAGCAGAAGTTAGAATAAATGGGAACTGTAATAGAGGAGATTGCTTCTTTTTTTTGAAGCAGCGACAATTTCTTATTGTTCCTCAGGGCCTCCAGGACATGAGAAAACTCATCAGCAGCAAAAAAATGGGTTTCTCTGCAAACTCAGGTATGCACTTGTTGATCAACTCAAAAACATGACGAATTGTGAGATACGGAATAAAGGAACTTCTCTTAAAAATGTCCCATCTTATCACGTCTTTCTGTACTGCATTGACAATGGCAAGGACCACACGGGCCCAAAAACGGAATGCTAAGCTCTCTGGAAAGGAATCCATTTCATCATATTTGCTCTCACCGTTGTATGTGATGCACACAGCAAACCTGCCTTTCTGTCTGAAACGCTCACTGACAACATCCAAGAAAAGAGACTTTCCCTGTCGGGGTTGGGCAATTAAGGAATGTACAGGGTGTAGCTCTTTGGCCCCTCCCATGTTTTCGTTATTTATCTGTAGTTTAATTAGATTATTTAGATCAGAATTCCGATCTTTTCCAAGCATGGATGTTGTTTGTCCTGAATCGGTCTCAAAGAAATGGTGGGGAGTCAACATCAAATAATCTGGGTTCTCCTTCTTATTCCGAACTATGTTACTGACAAATATATTCCATTCCCTCAAGATCCCTATCCTCATCCTCAAGAAACGCAACATATTATGCGACAACATCTGATCCTGTTTCTACACTGGAATCCTTTCCCATTGTGATAGGTACAAAATGCCCATGTTGGACAGTGAAGCAGTTATTGAAGCAGTTAGTGAAGCAGTTAGTGCAACTTGGGTTCGTCGGTCCGTGTCAATGATGTGGACCGCGTTTTCCACTGCGCTTCCCAGTTCAAAGAGTATGTTTTTCTTATTCTCTTCATTGAGTTGCACCCACAAGGTCAAGGGAATGTCTTCACTGACGTGCCAATCTAGAATTCTACCACAATCTCTAAGTACAAGGTTCACGGTGGCATCATTGCTACCACCTTCACTGTCCACCGCTAACAGAGATGAAATGGTAATGTCATCATCACCTGGTTTGGTTGGCTAGTTGGATGAAAAAAAATTGACATAAAGTTGAAGTTCATTTGATTTTAAAACAAAAACTATATACGATATCATGAATTTAAAAATACAGATGCATGAGGTAGGCATTTACCTACAAGCACAACAGAAAATATGCTTCATGTGACCAATTATAATTATAGCAATATTGCAATTAGTGACACTAATGCTGAAAATTGAATCGCCGACGCTGGAATAGAACTAAGGTCTATTTCCGCATCACGTCAATGATGCTGGGAAATATTCACAATATGACGATTCAACAACACTGATTCTGACGTTGACAGAATATCACATTGTCAACCCAACTAAACTTTCTCAAAAAATGTTTTACTTGTACTAGAGATGGTAACATAATACATTCTTGCATCATTTGTCAAATAAAAGAAGTCTAAGCAATAAGTAGTCTCCAAACAGGAACAGATGAACCATCTGCTGTTCTTATAGCAATGTGTCGTAACAGAGGTACCTGACACCTCTGCAATGATGCATTGCAATGAGAGCAGTGGATGGTCTTAGTCTTACAAAGCTTCTGCCCAAACAGACAAGTACAATGTGGCAAGACAATCAAACATGGCTAGAATGGTGGAATGGTGGAATGCAAACAACTTTGTTTTGCGTACCCCGCTATGTACAAACGTGCTCTGAGATACTTTGCCCAGGACATTAGATGTCCATAGGTTGTCGTGTAACAATTAAGATTGTCGTAGTATTCACTAGTAAAATTGATGAGCACAGAGTTGGTTGCTATGGTTCCCAAAAGATAAAACCCAAACCCCATACCTTTGCTTCATTCTTCTCATCGATTCCACCTGCATCCTCATTCCCTGACTTGCCATTCCAGAAACCAGAGCTAATGTTAAAGTGGTGACACTTTAAATTCGACACGGAGGGCATTAAATGGCTCCACGGCTGAAATGGAAGACTGGGGCTGTAGGAGAACATTCGAAAGCGAGCGTTTCGGAATAGAAATGAGGAAGCTGGGTTATGATGTGTGGAGAGATGGGAAGTGTTGAGAAATAGTGTGGAGAGAGGAGTACATGTATGGATTATAATTAACCTCTCAACACAGTGTATACACAAAAATCTGATAACATCACCACATATGTCAACTGCTATAACCTACTCCTTAGTACAATAATATTCTCCATCCCCAATCTGCGTGGCAATGCCCCACTCAAACACTTGGCAAAAAATGGTTAACGATACACCGGTCTTGCACGGAGCTCCTAAAAATATTACTCACATACCTACTGGCAACACAAAACGGTTACATGTGCTGGATTGTCTTCCACAAAGTGCCCAAGCTTGTAATCCTCTCCATCCCAAAGCAAGAAGTCTGCTGTTCAGTGGCAATGTTGTGTGCATGAAAACCAATTCATTAACAAAATACTTTGCTGGCCTATTTACTATCATTCAAAGCTCAATTACATTTCTACACAAAACCTTTCTTTTGAACCACTAGTCATACTAATATAGCTTCATTAAGACCTCAAATATGTAATTTCTCTACCCATAACAACACTCTGATGTCGATAACCAAAGAATTACACTTACCGCTCAGCTGCCCCTTGTTGAGTGACTAGAGGCATGATTACACACCGCACACGTTATTTTTGTTTCTCAGAAAGAAAATCAACGTCGCCCTACAGTAACACAATGAAGGAATGAAAGGAAATCAATGTTTAAATTGCCTAGTTCAGTACACATGAGCGTGCTTGTCAACACATACCACAGTAGAGACCATTTATGCTCAATCACAAGTTAAAGGTATACGCTTTTGAGAAACGAGACGACTTAACCAGACTTAACAAAGCATTCTTTCTTGCGAACACGCACGGCAGGAACCTTGCTTAAGCAAACCCGCCCCTCAACTTTTAGTTGCCATTTGACTTTGCGCCTTCTACTAATCCCACTAGCGTTACTACTTACCAGGGCTGTACTGACTATAATTCTAAAGACACAACCAGAAATATTAACCAATCGGTGACCGTATACACCCTGTACCGATAGCTACAACATATATTTGTTTCGGGATCGAAAGTGCAAAGGCCCGTAACGATAGCGTAAGCTACAGTTTACATCGATGCTGTAGCGATGCTAGAACGATACTAGTAGTACGATAGGTGTTCCAATACTATATCTATACAGTACCTGTACACAGCCAAATTGTACGGAGACTTGAGCGTGAAGTTGCTAATTGGTTGTTAATTCGATTGTATAAGCCTCTCCGCTTTTTCAAGTTTTTTAAACTGAGACATGCGTTGAAACTGAGAGCAGTACTAGGTGTATACGGTCACCGATTAGTTAATATTTCTGGTTGTGTATTTAGTAAGAATTAGTTATTGCTGCAACAGTTACAGCCCTGGTATGTAGTAACGCTAGTGGGATTAGTAGAAGATGCAAAGTCATATACAAAATTAAAAGTTGAGGGGCGGGTTTGTTTAAGCAAGGTTCCTGCCTTGCGTGTTCGCAAGAAAGAATCCTTTGCACAAACTAAGTCTGGTTAAGTCGTCTCGTTTCTCATACCTTTGACTTGTGATAGTAACTGTATTGAGCATAAATGGTTACTACTGTGGTGTTGACAAGCACGTTCATGTGTACTGAACTAGGCAATTTAAACATTGATTTCCTTTCATTCATTCATTGTGTTACTGGTTGATTTTCTTTCTGAGGTCTTAATGAAGCTATATTAGTATGACTAGTGGTTCAAAAGAAAGGTTTTGTGTAGAAATGTCATTGAGCTTTGAATGATAGTAAATAGGCCAGCAAAGTATTTTGTTAATGAATTGGTTTTCATGCACACAACATTGCCACTGAACAGCAGACTTCTTGCTTTGGGATGGAGAGGATTACAAGCTTGGGCACTTTGTGGAAGACAATCCAGCACATGTAACCATTTTGTGTTGCCAGTAGGTATGTGAGTAATATTTTTAGGAGCTCCGTGCAAGACCGGTGTATCGTTAACCATTTTTTGCCAAGTGTTTGAGTGGGGCATTGCCACGCAGATTGGGGATGGAGAATATTATTGTACTAAGGAGTAGGTTATAGCAGTTGACATATGTGGTGATGTTATCAGATTTTTGTGTATACACTGTGTTGAGAGGTTAATTATAATCCATACATGTACTCCTCTCTCCACACTATTTCTCAACACTTCCCATCTCTCCACACATCATAACCCAGCTTCCTCATATCTATACAGAAGTGCTCGCTTTTAAATGTTCTCCTACAGTCCCAGTCTTCCATTTCAGCCATGGAGCCATTTAATGCCTCCGTGTCAAATCTAAAATGTCACCACTTTAACACTAGCTCTGGTTTCTGGAATGGCAAGTCAGGGAATGATGATTCAGACGGAATGTATAAGAAGAATGAAGCAAAGGTATGGGGTTTGGGTTTTATCTTTCGGGAGCCATGGCAACCAACTCTGTGCTCATCAATTTTGCAAGCGAATACTACGACAATCTTAATGATTATGGTATAATTGTTACACGACAACCTTAAAGGACATCTAATGTCCTGCGCATGTATCTCAGAGCACGTTTGTACATCGCGGGGTACGCAAAACAAAGTTGTTTGCATTCCACCATTCCAGCATTCTAGCCATGTTTGAGCATTATTGGTCAGGATATTGCTGATGCAACTTGTCCCCTACAGTTGTGTGCAGGCCTTGTGGGAGGTTGTGAGGCTGCAATACATGCTATACAGACGCTTTTCTCAAACACTTCCACAGAAGGTATTTTGTTAGTTGATGCCAACAACGCTTTTAATGTGCTAAACCGACAAGCTGCACTACACAACATCAGTGTTCTCTGTCCTCCATTTTTCCAGATCCTCCAAAATACCTATCGCACCCCGATAAGGGTTGTCATCCCAGGTAATGGTGAAATATCTTCTTCTGAAGGAACATCTCAGGGGGATCCCTTGGCCATGGGTATGTATGCACTGGGAGTTATACCCTTAATACGGACCCTGAATACAAAATGCCCTCAAGTTAATCAGGTGTGGTATGCAGATGATGCATCTGGTGCAGGGTCATGTGCTGATTTGAGAGTATGGTGGGATGCTCTGTGTTCGGCTGGTCCTAATTTTGGATACCATCCAAATCCCTCAAAAACATTTTTTGTCACCAAACCTGAGCATGCTGAGAAGGCCAAACAATTATTTGCTGGCACTGATGTTTCTATTTGTGCTGGAAGGCGTTGTCTTGGGGCGGCCATTGGCTCTAAGTCCTTCACTGAAGAGTATGTCAGAAACAAAGTATGCACCTGGGTTGAGGAAGTTAAGAGTCTGGCAAGTATTGCTGCCACACACCCGCATTCAGCATACAGTGCATTCACCCATGGTCTCTCCAGTCGGTGGACCTTTGTCTCAAGGACAATGTCGGACATACAACACCTACTAGTTCCTTTGGAATATGCAATTCATCAATTTCTCTTACCAGCTTTAACAGGTCGTCCTTCATGCTCCAGTCTGGAACGTAGCTATCTTGCCCTACCAGTTAAACTAGGGGGACTGGGCATATCTAACCCCATTGAGGCATCCTCTCCTTCTTTTCTTGCTTCGGTAAAACTAACTGCCCCCCTTGCTGACATGATCATGTCAAAAGGAACCGAGACTCACCTAGATTACAACTTACTTCAATCCCTGAAGAGAGATATCAGCTCGGAAAATCATAAATTACTCCAACAAAAAGCAGAAGGCATATACAAGCTACTCTCTCCGTCGTTGCAACGCTGCTTTGATCAGGCCTGCGAAAAAGGTTCGTCCTCTTGGTTATCTGCCCTTCCCATTGCAGATCATGGCTTCCATCTGAATAAAGGAGAGTTTCGTGATGCTTTGTGTCTGAGGTACGACTGGACGCTTACTAATGTCCCTCAACATTGCAGTTGTGGAAAACAGTTCTCTGTTGACCATGCCATGACTTGCCATCTTGGTGGTTTCCTAACTGTCAGGCACAATGACATTAGAGATCTTACAGCCTCATTGCTGACGGAAGTTTGTTATAATGTTGCAACAGAGCCACAACTACAACCTCTTAATGGAGAAACCTTTTCTTACCTCACAGCCAACACAGATGCTGAGGCCAGGGCAGATATCAGAGCTAGAGGATTTTGGTCCAAAAGCCAAGATGCATATTTTGATGTAAGGGTTTTTCACCCTAATGCACCTAGCTACGTTTCAAAATCTCTTTCCGCTCTTTTTCGTACCCATGAACAAACCAAGAAAAGAGAATATGGACAACGTATTCGAGATGTTGAACATGGTGTTTTCACACCCCTAGTTTTTTCCACTTCGGGTGCAATGGGGGAGAGAAGCCACCACTTTTTACAAATGGTTAGCTGACCTACTATCTGAAAAACAAGACAAAGCATATTCCCTCATTATGGGCTGGCTGAGATGTCGTCTGTCTTTTGCCATACTGCGCAATGCTATCATGTGCCTACGAGGAAGCAGGTCTTCCTACCACCACCCAATCTATTGTGATCTGACCCTAGCAGTGCATGAGGGCAGAGTCTCTTCATAGACTGTATCTATTTCTATGGTTATTGTACATGGTAATTATGTTGTTATCATTGTGTTTGTTGATTGTAGAAATATTATTATTATTACTATTATTATTATTACATGTTTGATTGTTTTGCCACATTGTACTTGTCTGTTTGGGCAGTAAGACTAAGACCATCCACTGCTCTCATTGCAACGCATCATTGCAGAGGTATCGGGTACCTCTGTTACGACATATTGCTATAAGAACAACGGATGGTTCATCTTATTACTTAGACTTCTGTTATTTGACAAATGATACAAGAATGATTGTTACCATCACTAATACAAGTAAAACATTTTTTGAGAAAGTTTAGTTGGGTCTAATATTGTGTCAACGTCAGCATCAGTGTTGTTACATCGTCATAATCCACGTGATGCAGGAAATGACCTTAGTTCTATTCCAGCGTCGGCAATTCAATTTTCAGCATTAGTGTCACTAATTGCAATATTGCTATAATTATAATTGGTCACATGAAGCATATTTTCTGTTGTGCTTGTAGGTAAATGCCTACCTCATGCATCTGTATTTTTAAATTCATGATATCTATATAGTTTTTGTTTTAAAATGAAATGAACTTCAACTTTATGTCAATTTTTTTTTCATCCAACTAGCCAACCAAACCAGGTGATGATGACATTACCATTTCATCTCTGTTAGCGGTGGACAGTGAAGGTGGTGCCACCGTGAACCTTGTACTTAGAGACAGTGGTAGAATTCTAGATTGGCACGTCAGTGAAGACATTCCCTTGACCTTGTGGGTGCAACTCAATGAAGTTCTATAGACACGATAGAACACATGCACATAGTAAAAAAAAACATTGCATATGATTGAAAAAGCATTGAAATGTTTAAAAGTTTAACTTGGCTTATGCAATGTGATTATTGCTGTTTTTCTATGATGATGAAGTATGGTTTCATCGACATGGACCACTTTTATATCGCCGCATTTGTAGCATCCAGCAAGTTGAATGATCTCTCACAAAATGCATCAGATGTTGTCTTAACAGTTGTTCTTTCACATTCCTGTATTTGAGAAGCAAAATACTCATCAGCGGATCTTTTATTTTTTTTACTTCCTCCTAAAACGGCCTATATTTACCCAACTTACTCATTAATAGGCTACACCTCCATGTTTCGATGGGAGCATTCTTACTGTATCAAATTTGACCAATAGATTTTTAGCACAACTGACACACATACACCCCTTCCCTCCTTGTTATTTTAATGATGGAATTGGACCAATAGAATTATAGCACAGTCTATACACGTTTTAAGGCTTTGCAAGGTGTAAAAGTCACTCACACGCTGAATAGTGCACTTTGCAAAAAAGAGGTAAAAATTTAATCATACTCTCTGTCACGTACATGTAGATGGCAGCTGAAGACCTCAGACGTTTTTCACCAACGAGGGATCCAAGGAGGAAGAGGATGACTACATTCATCTTCCGACTCCTCTCCCCTTCACTCCGCCACCTCCTGAAGCAGCGTTGCCCCGACCACCACCACCAGTGCTGCCCCCCTGGCCTGCATGGCCACTGCCACCCTGGCCCGCCTGGCCAGAACAAGCATGGCGGGGAGGCCAGGGAGGAGGACGTCCCCGAAGAAGAAGAGGGTGCAGGTGAGGACACATCATCATACATTCTTATTCTTATTATTATTTAAAAAGACAGTTCCTGTTTATATATACAAGTGATAAAAACATTCTCTATGCGAGAAGGTTGGTGGTATATAGGAATCAAAGGCGGTGGTGGTGTAAAAAGCAAGGGAACAAGGATTGTGATTGAAAAGAAAAAATGAAATAGACCTATATTAGCACACACAAGCTGCTTATATAGGTCTATTTCATTTTTCCTTTTCAATCACAATCCTTGTTCCCTTGCTTTTTACACCACCTCTGCCTTTGATTCCTATATACCACCAACCTTCTCGCATAGAGAATGTTTTTATCACTTGTTTCCTACATTTTTTGGTGGATTTAGTATTGTATTTAGTTCTTGAAACGTAACCATGTAGCAAGAATGTCAAATCACAGTTTTATTTTAGAATCTCGTGGCCATATGCATGCAATTTTTTGAGGTGTGGGTGTACCATTAAAACACACAGTATTACTATTTAAACAATAAGTTCTTTTATAGCTATAATAAAACCCAGGAGCGTGTCATCTTGTATATCCTGGATCAGGATATACTGCTGTATATTCTGGACCAGGATATACTTCTGTATCCAGGATATATAGCAGGTAGAGCAGGTGGAGCTAATCCTGCAGCTGGACATGGAACCACTCCTGGACCTGGATGTGGAGCAGGTGGAGCGACTCCTGGACCTGGACCTGGAACAGGTGATTTAAACAACCGTTAGTTAAAACAAATCCTCCTGGCAAGCGAAGCCATATAATACATCAGACAAAGATTACATGTACCCACGATCTCATGCTATTATCAGATCAACCATGCCACAATACGTTGTCGTCAGCAACTTTGACACTATTATCAGATATAAATTATGCACCACAATACACATTTACATTATTACGAAATTGTCAGCGAACAGCGTGCACATATTTCAAACAACAGCACGGAGAGAGACGCAAATCTTCCGCTGTAACTGTTGCATAAAATATTTTTGCGATACACTATGCACGCTATAATTTATGTCCAGATTCAACATTCTTGGTGTAACGCACCTTCGGGTGGTCGCTTTGTTGGTCCTTTCAGTAGCGCGCTAAGGCTTGACACCTTGTCGTGTCTTGTATTGCACTCATTATATCCATATTGTGACACCAACACTCGTAAAGCTTTCATCTACTATATAGCGGCAATTTCACGTATGCAATAATTACATACACATATGCTATATTTGATCAATGGTAAAATAAATAAATAATAGATTTATTTTAATAATTTTAGACAGTATAAATAAATGTAATATACAGAATACATAATACATTTAGACATATGGTGCAAAAACAATAATAATATTACACACCAAATAAAAATGATAATGACATGAACTATTTAAGCATGACGTTCAGGCAGAGATACTAGGTAACCCTGCTCCATCATCCATTCCAAATGCACTCCTCCATTTGGTGTGGGAGCCCCTCAGACAAAGGTTTGTTGCTCTGAGGATGGCAAATGTGTACATACATAATGATAATAATTATATAATAAACCATGTCAAAAAACTAAACAGCTCTGAATGTGTGAAATCCATACCTGTGCATTCTGTTTGTACACATCTGTCCATTGGCTTCATGCCAAGTATGGCAGAAGATCTAGCTCCTCCATAACAATTCGGTCATATAGCATGAGCTTTTGGAATAAACAGCTGCTAACCAGAATTGTAGTTATGGTATCAATAGAAGCGCAGTACTGCTGAACTGAAATTGAAATCACGGTGAGAAAATAATTACTCCAATAGTTTAGAATATTAATACTGCTAATTGCACAGCAGGAGGTCTCCACATCACTCTCTAGATCTCATGATTTCTGTTCCTCAAGATTGAAACAGGGAATCGGACACCACACTTTGGGCTTTGTCTTTGATTTGAGGCAATTAGTCTCATAATTGGAAATTTCGCTAGAAACTTCCAGATAGGGTTCACGACAATAAAATAATTAAAAACACACTCCTGCATGACGATCGGATTGTTTATTTGGTACCCATTCACCTATTTTTTGTGTCACAATTTCAAAATGGCTGGAAAAGAGCCTTCTGTGATCCAATAGTTGATGCCGTATTTTAGTAATTGTATTATTAGATTAGGGCCGTACTCATATCAATGAAACAAGTAACTAAAAACATTCTCACGAGTGAAATAAATAGTCCTATATTTACCACATTTGTTGGATATTATATTATTTGTATACTCTATTTATTTTCCCCTGATTGCTTTCTTGCTTTTTACACCACTATGCCTTCAAATCCTATTTCCCACCAGCTTTCTTGTTGAGAATGTTTTTAGTTACTTGTCAGCATTTAGACTGGTCTGGTTATTGGACAAAGAATAGCTCCATAGTTCAGAATACATCCTACTGATATAGAAACAAATTGATCCAACTGTTAATCCGCAGAATTCTCCGTGTTATTCAGTGCCATACATAGGCGGCCCCGGGATGGGGGGGGGGGGGGGGGGGGGCAGGGGCCATGGCACCTCCCTCCCCTGGTTATGGCGCCCCCCCAACTCCTATAAGTAATTTTACTCTAGGGTTGCAATATGATTACTACATGTAACTATGTGTAAAATAGCTAGTAACACTCATCTGAGCGTACAAATAGCGATGAACAAATGACTAAGATTGCAAAATCGATAATGCCCCTCCCCCTTTGGCGCCCTTCGTGGGGTCGGCCCCTCCCTTCGTAAACGCTGGGGCCGCCTATGCCATACGGCAACACCACAATGTTTCTACACTCCTGGATCATTTCAACATCAGAACTTTTAAGCTAACTTGAATAGGTCAAAATTGCTGCAATTGTCCATTATGTGGCTATGTACAGGTCATGTTTTTTTTCAAAAAAAATTCTGACTTTTCCTTTCTTCTGGTGAATGCTCGAGCTCTTATCGGTCTAACACTTCGCCTTATAATATCAGCTGATACATGTTCATGATTATGTACTTCATTTTCATAAGACAATTGATTCCATATAAGTCTGGTGGGCCTTCTACTGCTCAATAACTTATGATCACAAACTGCGTATGGGACGGTGTCCAGCTAAATCACCCTTCTGGCTACTTTTTCAAGTTTTCAATTTTTTAAAATTTCCATGAACTCCAAAGGGCTTCTATCAAATGGATCTTACGCATCTGAAATTGGACTATCCCTCATAAAGTTATAAGGCACTGAATTTTTAATTAGCCATACTTTTCATTGCAAGCGTTACTTTTCTTTTGATTATCCTGGAAATTTTGAAAAAGTACCACAAGGGTGATTATGTTAGACACTGTCCCATATACATTATATAGGACCAGGTGTATATTTAACACGTATGGTTACAGTAATTTCTGTACAATTGCAATCAACATTGCAGCCATTGCAGGGTGAGCACCTAAAGTATAAGTCTGCCAATGGAGAGGTAGGAGCTTGACTTGATGTTGCTGCACAGAATTTCTGGGAAAAAGACCACCAAACTGCCTACTTTGATGTCAGAATATTCAACCCATTTGCTCAATCCTATGCCAATTCCTCCATGTCAAAATGCTATAGAAAGCATGAACTGGACAAGAGGAAATATGAAGAAAGAGTAAGAGAGATTGAGTATGGATCTTTTTCACCCTTGGTATTCTCTACAGCTGGAGGTATGGGTCCCATAGCAACCACAGTGTACAAGAGAATAGCATCATTAATTGCTGACAAGAGACAAGAACCCTATTCTACCACTCTTTTTTGGTTGCAATACAAACTGAGTTTTTCATTACTCTGCTCAGCGATCATGTGCCTTCGAGGAACCAGGTCATTTCATTCCCACTCACAACACCATTCTATAGCGTTGGCCTGTGCAGAGGCAAAGGTCCACTAACATTTTTCTTGTCTTTTTTATTATTTTATTTTGCATTTTATGATTATAATTACATAATTATATGAATTACAATATACAAGATAAACCTTAATTAGACACTAGGAGTCAATAAACTGTGGGAGATCTAGCTAATATGGCCCTTACATTGGCTCTCACCAGGACGATGCTGAGCCTACCGTACAGAGCCGACACAGCCGAAGACTTGGAACGAGCCGTGCGAGTGGCGATACGTGCCGCTCTTTGAAACCATTCCTATCCGGAGTTATACTCACCCGAGAATTAGAAGAAGACGACGACGACGACGACGACGACGACGGAGAAGTATTGGCATGGGGACGAGGTAAAACACGAACTTTTTTGTTCTCTTAAAGCAAACAGTTTGAAGACTGGAACAAAACATTAAAATGACCGCCTTTGCCTTCTGGATCGATAGGAAACAAAGAGGTAAACTATCCGTTTCTTACTCAGAGCCGACGCCGGTGTAGTAGGATAGCCTGTCCCCCCGTAAAAATTGTCCGCCCGGACAATGTATCCTAGGACACGAAGTCCCCCGGACATCGCGTCCTAGGATACGTTGTCCCCCAGCGGACAATTAGTTCTAGGAATGCTAGTCCGCCTTAGGACTAGCAGTCCACTCACTAGTGTTTGAGAACTAAGTGCGCACAAGCATCCTTTATGTGACTATAACGTGCTGGGGCGTCTCGACCAGAGGACGGCGCTTGGGCCTAGAACTAAGTGCGCACAAGCATCCTGTATGTGACTATAACGTGCTGGGGCGTCTCGACCAGAGGACGGCGCTTGGGCCTAGAACTAAGTGCGCACAAGCATCCTGTACAGAGGCGGATCCAGGGGGGGGGGGGGGGGGGGGGGGGGGGGGGGGTTGGGGGTTGCAACCCAGCGAAAAAATCTTATCGATCTTGGCCATGATCTTGGCAATCTTGACCAAGATCTAATGCATCCTGACCAAGATTCAAGATTCTTGGCCATGATGTCTAAGATCTTGCCCAAGAAAATATTAAACAATTTCAAAATTGGACTAAAATAATCCACAGCGATAGCAAATTGAGGGATTGTGTCAAGACAGACAACATATTCTTCACCAAAATCAAACGACATACTCAGAAAGAATAATATTGTCCAAGATCATGGTCAGGATTCTTGTATGCAATCTTGACCAAGATTCCATACAAGAATATTGAGAATGGTCTTGCCTCCTGGCCCCATCATCTTGCCTCCCATCATGTTTCCTTTGGGGGCTCCTTGCCCCTACATCTTGGCCACAATCTTGCCTCCTTGCCCCTAGATCATGGCCAAGATCTTACCTCCTTGCCCTTAGATCTTGGCCAGGATCTTGCTCCTTGATCTTTGCCATGATCTTGCCTCCTTGTCCCTAGATCTTGGCCACGATCTTGCCTCCTTGCCCCTAGATCTTGGCTGCCTCCTTGCCCCTAGATCTTGGCCACGATCTTGCCTGCTTTCCCCTAGATCTTGGCTGCCTCCTTGCCCCTAGATCTTGGCCATGATCTTGCCTGCTTTCCCCTAGATCTTGGCCATGATTTTGCCTCCTTGTCCCTAGATCTTGGCCATGATCTTGCCTCCTTGTCCCTAGATCTTGGCCATGATCTTGCCTCCTCTAGCCTCCTTGATCCACTATGGAAAAAGATTCGTGATTCTTAATTTCAAAATCCCATGCAACGTCTTTAGTAACAAAGTAATTTCTCACCAGACTGCATACATGCCTTGCATGGTGGTTTAACCCGTTTTTGATTTGTCGCCCATGCATGCAGAACATTTATCGCACTGTACATATTGATATATTAGATGGCATCCAGTGTTGTATACAGATATCATACACAAGATACAAAATGCATTATAAAGACAGTTGCACAATCTATAATACGTGCATACAGATATCATGCTTTAATGATCTTCACAGTCCATTTCTGCGCTTTCAACATCTGCATGACAGACCATACAAGTTCATGTACCAGTGTTTATATGTTAGGATCACCAATGTGTATGTAATTGTACGGGCACGCATACCATTGACAGGGTCTACACACACCTTGTGAACTTCATTAACCGATTACCGGCCAGATTAATTATCCGCAATTGCGCACCCTTAAAAATTTTTTCGTAACTTTTAACGGGCGAGGGTTGACTGGCATAAACCTATAGGAGCCGAAGAAAGCAAAATGTGTATCGGCAAGTAACATTCAGCCATTCCCCGGCATATTTTGGTATCCGTGTTTGGTCACGATCGCTGGTTTTGTAACGGTCGCGTGAGTTTACAAAATACGCAATATGATACTACTTTAGCAGAGACACAAAGATCCATTTCTTCAGTGGGAATATGAAGTAAGTGGACCTTTCTAGTGTTTCTTGTAATAAAAGGTATGGTTTTCTCACGCTAGTGAACGAAAAACGTTAGCAGCAGCTACATAATTTCGAGGTATGTTCTAATTGATGCGCGCATGCTGTTTCCTGTTTGAGAATCCGCACCCATGTCGTTGATGAATTGTGGATGGTGTGTATAGTTAGGGGGAGTGTTGTAGGTTGTGTTCAAGTGCTGCTGACTTGGTTGGTACATGTATGCGGTGCTGAGTCTTAGTATTGGTGAGTGGAAGCGTATGTGTGGTGTGTGATGCTGGAGGCTGGTAGGTAGTGTATGAGTATTGAGGCTTTTTGGAGGAGGGTGTGTGTGGGTATGTGAGTATTGACGCTTATAGGGTGTTGTGTTGCTGTGTGTGTATGTTGGAAGCTTGTAGGGTGTGGATGTTGAAGGCTTGTAGTGTGTGTGGGTGTTTGAGGCTTAGGTGGTTGGAGGCTTGTAGGGTGTGTGGGTGTCAAATACTTGTAGGGTGTTGAAGGGTTGCTCGAGCATTGCAGTGTGTTGGAGCTTGTAGGGTGTGTGCGTCAAAGGCTTGTAGGGTGTGTGCGACGAAGGCTTGTAGTGTGTGTGGGTCTGTGAGGTTTGTAGGGTGTCAAAAGCTTGTGTGTGGGTGTTTGAGGCTTGAAGGGTGTGTGGATGATTTGAGGCTTGTAGATGCATTTGTATGTATGCATACATAGAGCAATAATAACCCACCCCTTAAACACTGGGAAGCTGTATTGCATCCATGTATTACATTATTATGTATGTATTCTCGTATATGCATTATATTGTGGTCATTTCATGCAGTAATTAATTCAAATACAGGTATACGATGACTTCAGTTACCATGTTTATCTTTATTTGTAGGGATGTAATGATGAGCTGAGACGTATACGGGTTGCAGTGAAAAGTATTTTAGCACACCTTATCACAGACAGCCAGCCAGCCAGCCAAATAAAGGTATAAGTAGCTCTCACGGGTGAAAGATATAATACTAGGCACATTTTTTGTAGGAATCGGAGGACCCACACTGGCCTGTGATGTACAGAAATGTAATCAACACCCAGCTAACCCTGCTCCCACGGAGATACTGCCAGATGCGCAACCAGCAGGTCCATCAGGTTCAAGTCACTCACCAGAGTACTTTTTGACTGTAAGTTAATACCAGTACAAAATGAATGTATACATTGACATAGGAAAGTAGTGTAAATTTATTGAATCTGAGAGGGACTGATATAAAATTAAAAAAGTGCTCAGCCTACTAGATACTCTATACACTGAGGATGAGGTGAAAGCATCGATCGTTTGTCCCAGTGGGAAAATCAACGATAAGTTTGAAGCCACCATTGTCCCAATGCAGCTACTTGATGCTTTATATTTTTTGCATGAATGCATTTTTTTTTATGCCCCACCTCGCCAGATATTTACCCATTTCTGTTGCCTGCATATCACTCCACAGATTGTTTAAGAAATAAATTTGGAGAAAAAGACAATGCTACCAGCAAACGAAAATCCTGCAATCAGAAGTGCAGAGACAAAGTAACAACAAAAGTAAAGGGACAGTAAATGAGTGATGTGTGTTTCTTTTTGTTAAATATAATAACCTTGCTCATTTCTTGTGTCAAAGAGGGCAGGATCAAATTGTAGGTTTGATCTTAGCGCGAGATCGTGCCTAAAGGAAGCAAGATCTTGGCTAAGATCTAGGGGCATGGAGGCAAGATCATGGCCAAGATCTAGGGCCAAGGAGGCAAGATCATGGCCAAGATCTAGGGGTAAGGAGGCAAGATCATGGCCAAGATCTAGGGGCAAGGAGGCAAGATCATGGCCAAGATCTAGGGGTAAGGAGGCAAGATCATGGCCAAGATCTAGGGGCAAGGAGGCAAGATCATGGCCAAGATCTAGGGGCAAGGAGGCAAGATCATGGCCAAGATCTAGGGGCAAGGAGGCAAGATCATGGCCAAGATCTAGGGGTAAGGAGGCAAGATCATGGCCAAGATCTAGGGGTAAGGAGGCAAGATCATGGCAAAGATCTAGGGGCAAGGAGGCAAGATCATGGCCAAGATCTAGGGGTAAGGAGGCAAGATCATGGCCAAGATCTAGGGGTAAGGAGGCAAGATCATGGCCAAGATCTAGGGGCAAGGAGGCAAGATCGTGGCCAAGATCTAGGGGCAAGAAGGCAAGATCGTGGCCAAGATCTAGGGGCAAGGAGGCAAGATCATGGACAAGATCTAGGGGCAGAGAGGCAAGATCGTGGCCAAGATCTAGGGGCAAGGAGGCAAGATGGTGGCCAAGATCTAGGGGCAAGGAGGCAAGATCATGGACAAGATCTAGGGGTAAGGAGGCAAGATCATGGCCAAGATCTAGGGCCAAGGAGGCAAGATCGTGGCCAAGATCTAGGGGTAAGGAGGCAAGATCATGGCCAAGATCTAGGGGCAAGGAGGCAAGATCTAGGGGCAAGAAAGCAAGATCTTGAGGAAAGATCTTGGGTCAAGATACCAAGAATTTGGCCGCAATAATCTTGCCATCTTGACCTTGGGCATGATCTTGGCCAAGATCGTGCCCAGGATTTTTTCGCTGGGAACCCCCCCTTTCATTATAAGGTACCGCCCCCTCTTCTGCTAAACAAGTAAAACAACCCCTCCCCGCTTTTTGTATCGGGCCTGAAGCGCCGGACAGCAAACCCCCCCCCCCCCCCCCCCCCCCCCGCTTTTCGTGTCGGGCCTGAAGCGGACAGCACCCCCCCCCCCCCCATTTCGTATGATTATCGCCGGTCTCAACCCTCCCTTTTGGAAAATCCTGTATCCGCCCCTGCTGTATGTGACTATAACGTGCTGGGGGCGTCTCGACCAAAGGACGGCGCTTGGGCCTCAACTATTTTGGCCGAGTCTTTAAATTACTTTCCTTTCGTTTAGCCATTTTTGGTGGTATACACTTCAGTCCATTATATATAACAACAAATACAACAGAGCATGCAAATATCATACAGACCATATATGTTATGCATTCGGTGGTATTGTCAGACACCAACTTATACATGTATTATCAGCGTGCAAAGGCGGAGCAATGAACATACTTCAGTGTGTGTGTGTGTGTGTGTGTGTGTGTGTGTGTGTGTGTGCGCGCGCGTGCGTGCGTGCGCGCGTGTGTTTGTGTGTGTGTGGGGGGGGGAGGGGGGACAGTGTATCCTAAAGGGGGACAGCGTGT
Organism: Eunapius fragilis; assembly: GCA_963681505.1. Lineage (NCBI taxonomy): Eukaryota > Metazoa > Porifera > Demospongiae > Spongillida > Spongillidae > Eunapius > Eunapius fragilis. The sequence goes on along the minus strand of OY811977.1, from coordinate 4,784,060 downwards.
ACTAGGATGGGGTGTCCGGGGGGGACACTGTATCCGGGGGGACAGGCTATCCTGTTACACCGGCATTTAAAAAGTGGTGCGGCCAAACCGCGCGCAGGCCGGGCGCTTGTATGAAATGAAGCAAAGGATTGATGAGCAAAAAGGAGCCACAAGCGAGGTGAGTATTAAATGAATAGCACTTGCATCATGCAGCAGAGTACGCAATTAACTATAAAGTATAATTATTTTTTTAAATCGAAGTTTCAAAAAGTGGTGCGGCCATGGCCGCACCTGCTTGAACGGCGGGGTCGGCCCTGTTACTACGCGAGTTATACGTGTCACGGCCGCCACACAATCCCAAATAATCAGTAGTCGTACCGTGCCATACTTAGCTGTTCCGTACTGTCGTACCAAAGATACGTCGTGTGAACATTGAATTTAATTAGGATTGGGGGGGCTGACCCCCACAAATTTATGATTGGGTGGGCCTTGGCAGGGGCGGATGCAGGATTTTGGCGAGGGAGGGGTAGAATCGAGTGGAGCTTCGTGAGATAAATCGGACTGGCTAGGTATTATCTCAAAAGCTCTTGGCGCACTTTATACGCCCACAACCACTCTTATGTCAACATCTTTATTACCAACGTTTGTACGAGTGTACAACATGCATTTGAGATAATACCTAGCCAGTCCGATTTGTCTCACGAAGCTCCACTCGATTCTACAATAAAGTAGCCAATATGACAACGCTAACGTTTCCTATACGCCCACAAAGGCTTCGCAAAGACACGGAACGCGGGTCTTTAAAAAACTCGGGTCTAAAATCATTTACAGTCATAAAAACATATCTGATAATATCCACACCTCTTAAGCAAGTGACAGAATAAAGGAAAAAGCCTCAAACTATACACAACGACCGGTTTTCTTCGAAAAAGTATCTGAAACCATAGATATTATCCGCCATTTTATTTTATTTTTCCTGCACCTGTTGTTGGTGTTAAAGACTTCCGTTTCCAATCCCTTCCGCTATGATTCAACCTTGATGATATGGGTACTAATAATATAGAGCACGAATCAAAATAACTGCGGAAAGAATGCTCTATATTACGACCGTTGGTTTGCATTTGGAATACATTTACCTTACGTATAAATACCAGCCTACTACGTATCTCGCAATTTACAGAACTAAAATATAGTACTAACCAATGAATAAGCAATAAGAATTAGCTATTTAGCAACTTGCGCTCCGCGCCGCGCACGCGTAGAAATGTATATCTCACGTGCGACACGTCATACGCTAATTATTTCATGTTCAGGTTCGAGGAGGGGTCCAGACACCCTGGGACCCGCCCCCCTGGATCCGTCACTGGCCTTGGCCCCCCCACACCGGTTCCTACGCCACTGTACAACCCTAGCGAGGTGGTCGCCCCTTTCCCGCCGATACTGGTCTGGGAACGAGACTAACGTACGATAGCCGGTAATCAAACCGGTCACGTGACCATGATATGCCATACCCACATGAAAAGTAATCCACTTTTTGACCCGTTTTTACGCCTTATGCAATGTATTGCGTGCTACTCGGATTTGTTCTGCTCTCGTATGTACAGGAAATCTCCACAGCGAGTTTGAACCCTTCGTTTGCTGCCTTCGAACTCCAAGCAACACTTGAATATCTACTCACCAACGATTCGTACAATTTGTACAAATTACAAACAACCTTCTACCCTACAAGCGGACATGCGCCGTTCTGTGTTCCTGTAACTTTTTCACTCGTTTGCAATTGTGCTGCACAAAGTGTACGCGAAGTTGGTGATGTAAACTGCAGTACTGAATATAACGCTACTTTTCTATGGACTTCGTACGACACTAGTACTCCTGTTGGAAAGTTGGTTCTAGCATATGCTTTAGGTGGTATCATGGTTAATGGATTCAGCTGGGAAGGCCTATGCTTGCTCAATGAGTCAGTTCAACTCACGATCGGAATCGTTAATAACAGTTGTACGGCTATTAATGAACTCCTAGGTGCACTGCAGGAGATAGCAACCAAGGTACGTACATATGTATGAACATATGAAATGCAGCACTTTGAATCTTCTAATGTAACTGAAAAAATATTCATCGTAGTTGGGCGTAGCCCCAACTGAGCATATATACATGTACTGTACCAAAGAATTGTATCCATCAGATAGTGTGATAGTGGGCTATTAACACTTGATTAGTCTGTCTGGCTAAACTTATATTTATCCCTGCATGGGTAGCTCAACCCTTTGCGGCTTCAGTAACTGCAATTATCATCTCTATACATATACGCAGCTAATTAATCAAGTGTTAGTAGCATGATGGATACAGGCTTGATGCCTGCCAAAATGCGAAGGTCGGGTTTTATATAAGCACTGATCACAGGGGAATATTTCTGTGATTCAATCAGGTTGGCAATGTTCCACAATTCCCAGGGTGCCATCTGGGTTTATTGAACAAGAAATGTAGTGTGGGAATCATTCTATACCATGGCTTCACAATGGGTAGCAACATACACAGATGTGATTGTTGTGGTTACTGTGGTGTTTTATCCTTTACAGATAAAAGCGTATGCATTGTACAGAGGTAGCATCATTGCACTGAATAATGATGATACAAGAGGATATGCTATACATGTTAGTTGGAAAGAAGATTATGGCTGGCCTTTCTACTACATTGTGGTAGTGGTAATTATTGTTCTTACTTTGTTTGTCTTTCTACTGTCAGCTACCACAGCCCGTTTTGCCTATGAAATGGCATATGACAGTGTTAAGGGAAAGCAGCGTCCAGGCTATCCCATATTTTGGGGGTTCACCACATTATGCTTTCTGTGGGATATTGCACCATCATGGCTAGTCCTCAACAATATAGCACCTCACATTGTTGCTTCATTAATTTTACTGATTGCATTGTTGCTGATGGTGGCAGTATTGATTCCCAAGAGAGTTGACTTTCCTATTCCGTGTGCACAGGCATGTAAGAAACACATGCAGTGTGTGCATACAGTTTTAGGAGCAGACATCTTTAAGTGCAGGGTGTGTTTTATCTCTTTCCTTATTCAGAGTCTGGTTATCTGGTTTATTAATGTTTTCTTGGCACTTTGTGCATTCTATGCCATTGGAGTACTTGTTGCACTTTTCCTGTACCCAATTCTGACTTTGGTGAAACTTTTCTTTGTCAAAGCAGTGGTGATATGTGTTGTACTCAATACAGCACTGCTGATTTCCACTTCAAGGTTTACACAGTGCTGTAGGAGAAACTCAGCAATACAAAATTTGCAATCACTTGCTTTGATTGGTGCACCAGTCCTCTTCCTTTGTCTTCTGAGCTTTGTAGCTCTTTTGATCGGAAATATTGTATTTACAGTGTCAGCACAAGCAGCAGGCATCCAAAGCATCTTTACTATAATACTTCCACTGCTTCTGGTATTTTTTGCTTGGTTCAGCAGAGGAGCTTTATTCCCAGATGGTATCACTGAAACTGATCCGGCAGCAGAGATCATCCATGATATTGAAAATGGACTCTCCCCGCATAGCAATGAAACGTCAAAGTTGCTAGGTGTCAACCGTGCAGCAGTGTAGAGGTCTACAAACATGTACAGTTAATATCTGTATGAACATTATGTGTATATATACATCTACTATACATGAATACCTTGTTAACATGATAACTGGGTGTGTGGATATGTTAAAAAAAAAACAAAAAGCAAGTCTACACATTAACATGTCATTACCATTAATTTCCCCATTCAAATTAAATTCTACTGTCCTCTTGAAATTATAATAATTATAGTTTGAATATTATACATCAATATCATACAAAAAAACATGAATATAAATAACTACCTAATCTAAACAGTCTACACATCTGAGGCAAAGCATCTAGTAAGTATAGCAGTTGATTTAGCCTGCCATAAAGGCTGTTAAGGGCAGCTGCCTTTGCCTTATTGGAACTGGTTGCTAAGCGAGAGGCCAGATCGACAAAGACTCCATGGCTTTAGCACTTCAAGCACCATAAGCAACCATGGGGACACAGACCCACCATAGCTCCCTGCACTTTCCATCATTTGCTTCATGCTTCCTCAGCTCAGTAGGTCAAGTGGCTGCACCAGCTGTGAGTCCCGCTTCCAAAAAAATGTTTAAATTGAGCAGTGAGGTCACAGATAGGTCAAAGGCCACTGGCTTACCCACAGACTAGTTGGATACTGGAATGTCAGCTGGGTGGGTCAAGGGTTAGGTTGCTTCCTGCCTCCACCTTATCACTCAAGTGGGCCCTGTGACAGGCCTCTGCAAGGGTGTCTTGAAGTCTATTGTGGCGGGAGACAACATCACCACCCCGCTTGCAGGTGAGAGCGTGGTGGCCAAGGTGATCGAGCTCACTCCCTGGACGCAGGGCACACTTAGCCCCACTAGGGGTGTCAAGGCCCAGCCCACCACTTGACGGCTACCTGAAACTCTGATGGCTGCGGATGAAGGCCAAGCCTCTTAGAGGGTATAACTGAGATCCACGAGGCAGCATTTGGGGAGCAGGCGAGCTCTATCTACTGTGGAGGAGATCACTAATAGCAGATTGAAAAGGTGGGTGGCCACTTTGGTGAATAGCATCTTTTGGTGGTTGGGTGATGTCAACATATCTTCTGCACAGATTGCATCAGAAGTTGGAACAAGGGAGTTGAATGCCTCTACTGCTTGTTTAAGGTGTTGTTGAGATGACATACTAAAGCCAGAAGAGCTCAGGGATGCAATGCATGCTGCTGCTGAGTGACTGGAAATAGAGGGCCACCCCCATACTCAAACCGAGCTCTGCTTGCTGCTAGGACTGATCAGATGTGTCAAATGCAGAAACAACTGCACATATCAAGATCAAAGGCCTTAAGAGCTGACATGGGAGGGTGGAGTACCACTTCAAGGTGAGCCATCTTGCGCACATTGACGAAGAAGTGAAAATGCAACATGTGGATCAGCTGATCCCACTTCTTCAAGTTACAAACAACAGAGCTTTAGCCTCCCCATGCTTCCCTGAAATGAAGGCAGAACAGAATGCTTGGTCACCAATGGGAATGCCCGGAATAATCAAATTGGGGCAGTTGGATCCTCTCATTGCTGGTGGGAATGAGCTGTATCACTATGGCCGGCTAAAGATCTCACACTTTGGGATGTTTATGATGAGACCCAGAGAAGGACTTTGATATTGAATAATGGTGAGGGCTCTGAGAACTGCTGATCTGGGACCTGCTAAAACACTGTCATCCAGATACCAGACATGGAAGGACAAGTCTGCACAAACTCCACTGGATGTGATTTCAGACACCAGGATGTTCAAAATCAGGGAAGAATAATAAAGGGCCAAGAGGGTCACTCTGCTGAACCCCTTGCTCTGAACACAAGTGGCCTAACAGGTGCCACAGGATGGGATGCTGGCACTGGCCCAAGGAAAGTGAGTGCTACACTCAGACCCTGACGTGAGACCATGTTGAAAGCGTTTTTCATGTCCACCTTCAGAACCACAAAATCGTCATCAAGCCAGTGAGTGATTCTCAATACATGCTCTCAAACCATGTGTGATCTTTTCTGCTCCAAAAGAACATGCGACACCAAACTGAAATGGTTTGAAGAACTCTGCTGTCTTTGTTTTAACTGCAGCACAAAGACATTTTACCATCAAACGGTGCAAGTGTTCACCTTTAAAATTTTAACATTGCGAAACTGATATATCACACCACAAAGACAAACATGCACAAGAATAAATGTTTGAGTGATGTCTTCACTGCTGCCAGACAGGCTTGTACATCAATGTTGTGACATACTTCTCCTTGTACCTGTGTGTTGCACCAAGTACCAGTACATTGTCCTGTACAGGGGCATAAGTACCCAAAAGTCAACATATGAAAAAACTGCCATACCTTAATAGAGAGAGCATAGAGATGATTTAGACTGACATGGCTAGGATCTGGTAGCAGCGTTGGATCATCCTACATATGAATGCATCACGAGAAAAAAAAAAAACAGAGTAAGTCAGTAACTTAAAACATAACACTTGTGGACAATAGAATATCGTGGAGCATTCGAACACTATTCTGTTATGCCTACACTTTGCCACAGCAAAACAAGCTTGGTGGATGTTATCAAAAATGTATCATGTACATACATTCTACAAAGGCATATATTATAATTTTAATATAACTTAAATATTCACGATATCAATTTTTTGAACGTTTTTCTCTTCATCACAATTCAATTGGTGTAAACTACAGTTGTAGTAATTGATGGTATAGTGCATCCTTGATTGCAAAACTGATAAATCAATAGAAAAAAGTATGGGGTATGAATACACAGGTGTCCCATGAATGAACAGAATGGGGAAAAAAATTTCGAAAAGGATTTTATATTTATAAATTAAGCTAATTAAATTTAATAGATTCTACAACAAATGATTTGAAAATTAAGTTGTGCTCAGATATAGAATATGGAGTTTTTAAAACTGTTCATAATTCAATATGCTGTGTCAAGTTCTTGATATAAATTTATATCATCACAGTTAAAAAAGGAGTAACTTTTGTACAGCTGCTCTTACATGTACTTACTCTTCATGGCAATATGGTCCAAAAAAAAGGAGTGTCCTTAACAAAGAATTAGCTGTGCCTTTAATTAAGGATGCTAGCCAAGCTTAAATAAGGATGACGAGAGCTCAGGAGATAAAACATTATAAAAGGATAATACATGCATGTAAGACATTCAGATCAAATGTCTGCCAAGAAACCATAGTGTATAACCAATAGATAACTAATACTGACTATACAATGGATTATGTAAAAACGTAGCTCCTAAAATGTGATTGGTGGTAATAGCACATGGTTAGGTTGGATGGTAGTGAGGGTATTCATCCATTCGCCTCGTACATGTAGTTTAATGTTAGCGATTTAACACATACATGTACCTTGAACTTATTAATTATAGTATCATGTGATGTCCTACATTATGAATCTGCCACACACATATTACTCCTAAGTAGGTGTTGTTCTCTTGCCTAAAATTACAGACACACAACCTTTAGTTATCCACAGAATTATTTTAAAAATCATGAAGTATAGCTTAGAGGGAAAAGATAGAATTGATACAATCTATCATATTCGCCAAGTTCCAAACTTTACCCATGTATATCAAGAATTGAGGTGCGCAATCTTAGTAAAATGCTGCTCCTGAAATGATGAAAGTGCTTTTTAAATTACGGCACAATACTATAATTTATCTAATGAATACAGCAATGGATGAATACAGGTAAGTTACACTCATGCACATGTATTACTATTACATGATGCTGGGCATACCAAGGATGGCAGGTCTTCATTGAGAGCTGTCTGCTGCAGTAGTGGTGGAAGGTGAGGAGGCAGACTAGATGCAGCACTCCGTGGTGGCATGTCCTGGCAGTAAGATCCAGGAGGACTGGACTGCCCTCCAGCTAGAAAACCATATAACAAATGAATACACACACAACAGCCTCAAAACGACTTTACCTTTGTCATGTTTGCCAAATTCCCAGTTCTCACAATATACATCAAAGTCAGTCTGATTCACATTCACAACATTGTTGTAGCTGCCCAAATTGTTGTCTGAAACAGGCTATTAATACGGACCATTTAAGTACAGCAGTTCATCAGTACATGCACATGTACAGTAGTATTATATCAATATCATTACCGCAATACCATCCGGTGTCACTATACAAAGTCCATTCAACATTTTAAACATGCTGATTGATACCTAAATCAACACAAAAAGTAGGAAATGAAGAAAATGGGTTTTTTTTTTTGGGTGTTTACAATCAAATGATCCACTGTGAATCAGAGGTGTTTGGCAACCACAGGTGGAGGCGTTGTTTGATGTCCGTGTCATAGACACTGATGCCCCATTACACTGCCATCGAGCACCTAATGCCATTCTTGAGTCAAGCTCATTGGAGAAGAAGAGAATGTACAAAAAGGCAGTTGAAGACAGAAGAGGCACCTTCACCCCATTTGTCCTTTCTGTGGACGGACTACTACACAAAGTGGCTAGTCACTTCCTAAAGCACATGGCCACTGCTCTGTCTTCCAAGTGGGACAAAGCCTATTCCATTACCAGCAGCTATGTCAGATCACGGCTTGCTTTTGCAGGGGTTCGAGCAGTGAGCCTCTGTCTTAGAGGATCCCGCACCAAATGGAGAAGTGGGCTGGGGTTTGAAAATGGTGCTCCTCTGGCCTCATTCATGGAGTAAATTTATTGTCTTATTATTTCTCTTCTTTTAAAATTACTTATCATCTAATTGTATGTATTTCATGTTTTTATTTTATCCTCATGGTTATTATTTCATGTTTTTATTGGATGAAGATATTAGTTGTGTCCACATTTGTAGGTATGGGTAAGGTAATATGACCACCCCCCCCCCCCCCCCCCCCCCCCCCCCCCCCCCCAAGACATGACTGCCAGGAACTAGTACAACCAGATTGCACATTCCAGAGCTCAATAATAATTGATTACCTCATTCGGATTGTGAATCCACTGACCATCAACAAAGAACTTGTATTCATGCTTTCCTTGAGGTAGGTCTACAATGGCAGTGAAATCTCCATGGCTAAGTGAAACAATCACAACAACATAAATACATGTACATTCTACAATGAACGGTATGCCCTGAGATAGATTTCCCTCAATGAAAATTAGTTTTTGGTGCCCTAAATATCAACCTGGCAATAAGTACAAAGTTCGCAAACACACATGAATAACATGTGTATCTCCCATTGCATACAAACTGAAATTGTAGCTATATTCATGTATGCATAGCTTTGTTCAGAGTGGCAACTTTACTCTGGGACATCACTAAGCAAGTGAGCGCACAATTAGAGCAAATTATGAGTGTTAAATGACTTACATGAATTGAGCAGGAAAGCATGCATGCACCTGCACAACAACAAACCCTTCCCCTTCCCCCCACACACACACATGCAATGCATATTTTATTTGCTTATGACAATCCCATCAATCTAGTACTCAAAGTAATAATCTTAATAATGATTAATAATGAGTACCTATTGACTGTATTGGGGGAGGCTGCACACTGTTTACCCTATATGGACACTTTTATACTAGATTCTTCAATATCTTGGTAGGTTAAACCCAAAATTAATTTCCAATGTAAGAAATGTATAACTGGGCCATACATCTCAACATCCTACTTTTGCATATTTGTTTATGCTGCAGCAATTATGCATGGACTAAACTCTACCCAGTTGCTCATGCATGTAGGTTGTGCTTGTAAGCACAGGATACTTATGTCAGATCACCAGACCTGAGATGGTATGGGTAAGTTCCCACATATGTATATATTTCAAAACTGAGGAGGTGTGGTGTTATCCATTTGGTGATCTGACACGAGCATCCTATGCATATGTACATGTATTTGATTAAACGCTGCACAATTTATGAGCAACTGGGCTGAATTGTAGTGTATAGTCCCATGTGCACAACAATGTGCAGCACATCAGCCTTGTGAGGACAAAACTGCTGGAACATAAACAAACAAGCTGGTATCCATGACAGCAAAAGTAGGATGTTAAGATGTACGGCCCAGTTATACATTCAGTGCCTTCTTCATTTCTTTCATTGGAAATTAATTGCAGGTTTTATCCTAAAATACCAATGTATTGAAAATCCAACAAAATCCAGTGGTCCAATACAGCATGATCATTACATTGCCACATTGTGAGGCAACATTTACTTTTAGAGATACCGCTGACTTAGTACTCAAATTAAAATCAGTATACACTACATGTGCATCACATATTTAGGTGGTGATATGATATTCACATCTTGCTCTCACCTATTAGTCATGGGTATCTTTGTTTCCCAGCGATTGAAACTGCCACAAACATAGACTTCATTACCACCTCCATCCCAACGAAATACTATTGGAATCTTTTGTTCCTCTAAAAAAAGCAATATAAATATAAATGCACACGTAAGAAAGCTATCAATGTGTATACATTGTAAGTATACACATATAAGTCACCACAAAAATATTTTTCAAAACTAAAATGAAACTTTTTTTAAAAGGTGGGTTAAGGGTACTGGACTTATTAAGACATCATAAACAATGAAATCTTTTTTACGAATTTTACACTACAACTAATTAATAAATAAAATTTCATACTATCAAACCATTGATTTATCTTCTAAATGTATATCTAATAGGAATTGCAAGGCTTCACTGGAGTGCAAGGTACGGTTGGCAGAGCTCTGTTATCTAGTGATAATTGACCCATTTACAATCCCTCTATATATCATCTCTGAGCTAAGCAACTTGGCAACTTAAACTGAAGCAAGCACATGATGAATAAGCACACTAAAACTTGTGTCTCTGAGTGCATTATGGTGTGAGATAACATCTGCATGTAAACGTGTGGTGTCCAAAAGGGTCCAGACTATGGGCAGGGCAGTTCTAAGCACACCAAGAGCCCAGTGGGAAGTACATGTATCTAGGCCCAGCCACCACCTGACAGCTATCCGGATTCCTATTGACGTTCAGGCCAAGAGGGGAGGGGGGGGGGGGGGGGGGGGGGGGGGGAATCTAACTCCTGAAAGAAATTAAAGTTTGAAAATGAAATAGTCTGTGACAGGCTTAGCATCCTGCTGTCCTTACATACGGTGTTGCTCAGAACACCATATATATATATGGAACAGTGTCCAGCAAAATCACCCTTATGATACTTCATCAAATTTTCTAGGACAAGTAAAAGAAAAGTAACGCTTGCATTGAAATGTACGGCTAATTATAAATCCAGTACCTAATAAATTTATGATGGATAGCCCAATTTGGATGCGTACGGACCATTTGATAGAAGCTCTTTGGAGTTCATGGAAAATCAAAAAAATTGAAAACTTGAAAAACCACCCAGAAGGGTGATTTGCTAGACACTGTCCCATATAACGATACCAGCCATATCGCTTTATTGATACACACATGCAGGGATGCTAGGATGGTTACTACATATGGAGATGTATGTAGTACAAAAGTACCTCCTGTGACCTTAAGAGACTTGTGTCAATTCACAAAACTCATGACTTCGTGATAAATGGCTCTCATTTATTGATACTTGTTTTTCCTTCTTTTGCCCCACTGACAGATGAGTTACCCTTTCTGCTACGAGAGCAATTTAACTATTGGTCATATTAGAACAAAATTTATATGCATATCATCAAACATATTTTATTAACCCCTAACAAAACCTATACAAGTGTACATGTGCTAAATATATGTTTGTTTTTTATCATCGCTACGTACTGCCTTCCAAATCCCATACTTCATTAATGAGAATGTGTAAGACAGTGTTCAGTCATAGCCAGGAGGATACATATGCAAGGAAAGCGTAAAATTTACAAGGTATTTTACTAGTTATAAAAGAATGACAAGAGCCAGGTTAGTACTAATGGTTAGTGTCCAAGTTAGTGAGTACCGATAACTAATCATATCATTATTACCCCAATGTTATACAGGAATAACACAAATACAATAACATGCATATAATTTGGTGTGCCAACATACGCATGCAGCAACAGAAACACTGCCTTCCATAGTAAAATGGATGGGAACCGATCTACGAGGACAGGATGTGCAATGAGACTTTCACAATAACAAACCTTCCTTCATTGGACCATCTCTTGTTGGTGATAGTGAGTACGCTATTTCTTTAGCTGGCTTAGTACTTTGCAGTTGTGTAGTCGGCAGTTCACTCAAACGAAATCCATCTGCATTTTAGAAATCAGAGTTCGTACGAACTCCGAAAAGCATCACTCATGCCGCAGATACAATCAGCACCAGTGCACATACACCATAATATCCACTTCCATGCAAGCTGGCGCGAGCATACATGCCCTTTTGTAACGTACACGCCAAGCGATGAGCTACGCTAGTGTGGTCATTGCGAGTCAATCAAATTCTCTTTCTCATACAACACGGTATGTGACTCTTTGTCCACTTACTACTGCGAATGGGCGAACCGAATATTGGTGGAACATCTGTTACGAGGCTATTGCTCTGAGTAGTTTCGTTAACATCAGTAGGTACTGGAACTTCTTCGTCTATTGATTTCAATCTTGCTTGATACTGGCCCATTTTTTAGAAAGTAAACAAATAAATTATTATTCCAATTGGTGCTCATTCCGATATTTTGTATAAAGCGTGATATATAGAAATCTTGTTCATGGCGGTCCGTACTTGTTTGATGGAGCACCCCGACCATCGCGTTTTGGCGGACGTGGGTTTGTATGGGTTATTATTACATACGCTATCAGATGGGTACATCCAGGTATGCATATTTTTATGCTCGATACCCGACCTTCCGCCAAAACCCGAGGTCGGGCCATACCCCAACTAGATCTCAACGTAAATAAGAAGAGTTAGGTATGGGACGGGGACACTCTTTTCTCTCAGGAAGGAACAACCCAGGAAGACCCCCTGGTCATGGTCAAGCAGAAGAGCACAAACACCAAGCATGCAGGTTTGGTATACCGATGATGCTACTGTAGGTGGCATGGCACACTACTCAATCTTAAGGCCTGGTGGACCATTTTGTCATCTCCTATGGATACTTTCCAACCTAGGGGAAACATGCCCAGCAAAAAGTTCTTGGACAAGATTCCTGCCCAAGATCTTGCCCAAGGTGCCAAGATTATGCCGGCCAAGTTCTGGCCAAGATCTTACCCAAGATATGGCAAGATCTTGGCCTTCTGGGAAGATCTTGTCCTCCTGCCAAGATCTTGCTCTTCTTGGCAAGAATTTTGCCCAAGAACTTTTTGCTGGGATGGCTGATTGTTAAACCACAATATGAACATGATGCAATCGAACTATTTTCTGGCACAAGAATTGGTATAACATCTGAAGGGAAGCGCCATCTTGGTGCAGCAGTAGGGAGCTGATCTTTTCTAGAGAGTTATATCAGCAACAAAATGAAAATGTGGACCTCAAACATTCTCAACTTATCCTTGATAGCCAAGACTCAACCTCATGCTGCCTACTGTTCTTTTGTTATGGTGTGTCAGAGCTTTGGACTCTCCCTTCGCACCATACTAGACATATCTTCACTCCTCCAACCACTTGAGGATGCGCATAATCAGGCTCTATTTCCTCCATCACAGGATGTGACAGCATCAGTGATACTGAGAGGGATCTTTTCGCTCTTCCAGCATGCCTTGGTGGTCTTGCCCTAACCCCACTGCATCAACTTCATTTGAATATTCCTCATCTGTAAACACTGCAGTTCGTTTCCTGTATATTGTTACAGTGCATGGACCTTCCTCACTCCACCTTTGTTGATTAAAAAACAGGCCAAGGCAACAGACCACTTACTGAGATAAATAGTAATTACACCCATCTGAACTTGTGCAACTCAAGCAATCGTGCCTCCTGCCCATGTGCGATCTATGGTTCTCACAGTAGTGAAAAAGGTGCCTCGTCTTGTTTTTCAGTCCTGCCGCGATCAGTGATCATGGTTTTTGCACTCCACAAGGGTGCTTTCTATGATGCTATGCGTCTTCGCTACAATTGTCAACCACCAAGCCACTGTGTCTGTGGCAGTTCTTTCAACACAGACCATGCACTCAACTGCCTGACACTCACAGGTGGTGTGTGTCACAATAATCTGAGGGATTTTACGGCTAACCTGTACATCGAGTTTGTCTCAATGTGTGTATAGAACCATTGATGCAGCTTTCACTGGAGAACTGCTGTTCTCCAGTGAAAGCTGCATCGATGGTTCTATACACACATTGAGACAAACTCGATGTACAGGTTAGCCGTAAAATCCCTTATTAGTGCTCTGATAATAATCGAGCAAGCACAGTGCTCAATCTTTTCCTCGGTGCTTGCAGAGCATATTCCACACCATCACGGATCAGGACAGATCAAGGAACAGAAAATGTAGATGTGGCCAGATGGATGCTTGAAACTAGAGGGCTGAACAGGAAAAGTGTTATAACAAGTAGCTCTGTTCACAACACTCGAATGGAGCGACTGTGGAGAGAAGTAAGGCGGGTGGCAATTCACCAGTTTATTACGTTATTTAATTACCTTGAAGATGAAGGCTTGTTGGATCCGATGGACAATGTCCATTTATTTGCACTTCATTATGTATATCTTGGACGAATCAATAAATGTCTATCAGAATTTAGTATGCAATATAATAACCACCCGTTACGATCTGAGCAAAATCTGTTTCCATATCAGTTGTACTATGAAGGAATGATGAATGAATAGCACTTAAGGTGCATGGACAATCTTCCCAATAATACACTCCCTGAAGATTTCATTCCTGATGATATTTAGATGAAGAAGCTCCAACATCATGTGAAGACTGCATTGGTGATATTGCACTCTCTGTACCATTTAATTTGTACCACTGACTTCTGAAATGGCACAGCAGCTGAAATTGACTATTGATGCTAACAGTGATGATAATAATTATGGTATCTCACTTTATTTGTTAACTGTTGATTTTTTACACCATCTCGACTACTAGAACACAGATTTATGTTAATACTGTACTATGTAATATTACTTTAATAGTGTATCGTTGTATTTTTATTTGTTCAATGTGATATTTGTTCAATGCTCCCAAGTCTGACCCATCAGAGCTCCCTGCACATTGGTCATCATTCATTGGCTTTGCTTGTTGACAATGAATACTTGCATTTAGCAGTGTCAAAGTGACACACAGGTCAGCAGCTGCATGCATGCTGACTTATGCCACATTGCCTGTTGGTTATCAAGATGTTGGCTGGCCTGCTGGGAGTAACTGTGGTCTTGGATAAGGTTACAAATGTGGGCCACACTTGGAGGTACATGTAGTGCATGCAGAGTTTCAAGCACATGCACTCTCACAACAATTAGCCACCACTTTGTGGCAGTTTACAAATGTACAAACTGGTTTTTGTGGCCAATGTGTAAGTGTACTGTTTCACTTGGCAACAAGCACAACTGCATGTTCAATTAGTCATTTGTCGAAGCATAGTTTAGACATTGATTATGACATAAACCTCATCACCTCATCACATCCTCACTCATTTGGATTTGAAAATGATCAGATGACAGTTTCAGTGGGAAGCGAGGTCTCAATCTGGGCAGGAGATCGACTTTAAAGTAGTTAAAAATGATGAAGACCCTCTCCCATGCATGTGTGTGAGGGACCAATCAGATGTGCCTGGAGCCTGCATGGCACCATTGGGAGACACATTTATAAAGCCAGCTATTGAAACTGAAGAGTACATCCTTACCACTGCAGTTGAAACCATTAGGTAGGAGAGAGTAACCAATTCGCTATTCTTACAGCAAGACAACTATTTGAAATCTGACCCCTGCATGTGCAAGTCACACGTGGCTAAAACGCATTGACCATTATAGTAGTAACTTTGCTGATAAAAACGGTGTCAACGTTATCATTGTTAAAATAATAAACATAGAAAACAGGCTCTAAAATACCAATCTTGCTCATTGGTATCCAGTGCACTTCAAATGGCCCCAATCAAGACAGCCATCAAAGCAAATGTTCTCCGTCTGTGACACAGAGCAGGTCCAACTACCTTGAGTGCGCAAAGTATCTGTTGTAACCTCTCCTCGTAATATTTTCAGCTAGCCATTTCTGGTTCACTATGTTAAGTAAGAACCTCCTGCAGCATGTGTACTTGCACGTCCAGGGGCCAGAGTTCATGTCAGATCAAATAGTGTAGCAATAGCAAAGTGAGCTGGCTTTTCGGTACCGTAGGAATGCGTGCGAATAGCAAGAACAGTCCCATGCCCGAGGTCCACCACTCAGTGATACATTCTGCTTTGAAGGACAATCCAAATGAAATCGAAAAGTGATACTTGCATACTTATACCATAGACCCATAGATTAAAGACCTTACGGTTCCGTAAGGGAGCGTTCACAAATGATGTCACGCTGACCATATGTATGTATAGTTCCCCCTAACGTGACTGGATTGGACATGATATATAGGGTATGTATGTATGGTAACGATAGCGTGACTTGTTAATTTATTATTGAAAAGTTAATATTTAATACTCGGATTTAATATGATGGCGGCATCCGTTGGTAACAAGAGAGAATTGTATTTCCGTGTGCGCGAAGCCTATTAGAAGGCACACACACATCAAAAAGATCAAACAAACCATGAAAATTCCATCAATATCTGGAATGACATGAAAAAGGCGGACAATTTGTCCGATGCCGTAAAGATTCTAAAGAAGTTTGAGGAGGAGCAAGCAATTGTGTCCCTTAAGAAGTAAGGACAGCTTTTAGGGTTTTGGAGTAGTCTACCTTAAAGCCAGCGGAGGAAAACATTACTCAATGCCAAGGCCAGGCTGAAGTGGGATTGATCTCTACAGCGGACGGAGGTGTCTTTCACAGGTTACCATATGACCTTTACTGCCATCAATTCAGCATGATTTACAAGGTCGGACTTGTCAGTCATGTGGCCTGTATTTAGCAAGTAAAAAGATGCTTCAGCAGCACAGACAAATACATAGGAAGAATAAAAGTGACACTACAGGAGCCCCAATCATTGACCAACTTGTAGTTCCTCATCGTATAGTAATAAGATTGGGAAATGAAGTGTTAGTAATAACTGGTGACCGCCCTGATGCAGATTGGGTGAATATTGAAGACTTTGCTACTGAGCAACACAAAAACATTCCACCTGATAGTGTTCAAAGTGGTTCCCATATATAGGTGATCAACTCCTTGTAATTTCATTGAATGATCACTTCCAAGAACCATGGGAAGAAG
Source organism: Eunapius fragilis (assembly GCA_963681505.1). Lineage (NCBI taxonomy): Eukaryota > Metazoa > Porifera > Demospongiae > Spongillida > Spongillidae > Eunapius > Eunapius fragilis. The sequence goes on along the minus strand of OY811977.1, from coordinate 4,767,253 downwards.
ATACACCGCAGCATGAGTTAAACAACTGTGCCAATTGTCATTTAATGCGATTAAAAAACTCTGCTTGCATGTGTTAACAAAGCCAAGATATTTAATAATATCACAAAAAATAATTACTTAAATAAATTCAAAAACACTATACTAGTACATCAGTTAGAAATCAGCCTGCTGTGGAAATGAGAATAAAGAAACTTCATACTTGTGTGTGGCGGGTAAGGGGGACGGGGGGGGAAGGGGGGGGGGGGGGGGGTATAGTGTAATGAAATGTGACATCATTTAATGGTGGGGTATGGGGGTATGGTTCTTACATTTGTGACAAATGTGGACAACATATGTATGTATGGTCCAATATTCATCAAAAAAGCGTGACATCATTTATGGATGCTCCCTAAGGTCTATACGAGTTTACTTTGGTCTGGGCACGAGCAATAAGCCATGCATTTCCCGTTCGGGAATGTGTTAAGCTCTTAGTATGGAACCGGTTCGACGAACGTTTTGATACCCTTTATTTTGCTGCCTTTGTTTTTTTAAAATCCCACATACCATATTTGGTAACATTCGATACGTCCTTTTTTTGTTGCGGTCATTTGACACCCGATGTCTGTAGAAACAAACCCACAGTTTGTTTTGATATACCATTTTGGTTTGGTATACTTTTGTCCGCCATACGGTTACACGTTAAAATACTATGGGGCCGGGCGGATAATTTACGATATGAAATTGATATGCACGCAGCAGGGGTATAGTCCATGCATGATGATTATTTTTTTTGTGTCAGTATGATTTGAAAGAACACTGGAGAATATATATGAACTAACACTGAAAGAACAAATAAAAGCTAATAGTCAGGGACAAAACATCCGGAGAGGATGGCTGCTGTACATGTGTTGGCTATAATACTAAGTTTGTTCAGCCTGCCACATACCTGGTTAGCTAGGGCCACAGCCTCTATCCTGTTGGGCGAATACAGCTTCCTTCTACTCCATGTGCCATGTTAATTTGACCCTAGAATATATAAACTTAGCTGAAAGGATTTATCCTTGAGCACAGATTTGAGTCGAGCATTGTTATGACTATCAAAACTTTGGTCTTCTCTCTCCGTCATATACCCAACCCTGAGATTGAATCTAGGAATCTATTTGAAGCCTTTCATTATATCCCTCAACCTTGTCAAAACTATAAACGTTGGTAATGAGCAAATAACATAATAATGTTGTACTGATATTCCCCCAGCCCCTTATGAACACACAATTATGTTCATAACATCCTGGCAAGGGAACTTAGTTCTTCATCTTTGTGCTTAATATAATATACTACTTATGTCTTGTATTCGTGTAATCTCTTACATTTCAATAAATAATAATTAAACATTACATACATTCACATCAAACAAAACTTTAGCCAAGCTTAATTGTGGTGTGTGTGTGTGTGTGTATGTGTGTGTGTGTGTGTGTGTGTGTGTGTGTGTGTGTGTGTGTGTTGTATTGAGCTTCATGAGCACACTAATATAGGCAGAATTCTGATGAGACTTATAACCTGCTATCAGGGGACATATATGTATAGTCAAATCTACAGCTAATACCACAATAGCGTGAAGCATCAAGGTTTAAATATCTTATTGCCCCAGTAGTATATCTGCTTTCACTGGGATTAATATGGTTCCTGCCTCTGAACTGATTTCTAGGTTGAGGTCGTCTTGAATAGTATTGTGATTTTCTGGGACAACTATCTCAATGGTGATGGACCTGGACATGCCAGCTGCAATCTGTATGTAAATATTAAGGAGCTTCGCTGTAATAAGTTGCATGTAAACTGTGTGCCAGAATGCAATTTATATAACTACATGTAAATAATATCTACTCATTATATATACATGAAAGGAAAACTTACTGGTCCAGGTGCATAAATCAACTTCATTTCAATTGAACCATGTGGTGGCTTGACCTTTAGTCTGGCTGGCTTTGTACCATTATTCCTCACACTCACTGTTTGGCTATATATTCCTGCTTCAACTATTGCACCAAAGTTGACCACTTCAGGAAATAATTGAAGACCTTTTTGACCAAGCTCTGTTTTTCGAGTAGCAGTTTCACATGCAATAGATTTTTGTTTGGACTGCAGCAAGGGAGATATTATTAGAACCATTATATGCACTAACTGATGGACACGTAATGCCATTTATAAGTTTATACTTACATGTATTAATTTTTTGTGCACATTACAAGTACTTAAATGCAGAAATGAATACCAATTATATACATGTACATGTACGCATACCTTTGAACCTGGTTGCTTGTTATTTTGGTGTACAACTACATCACAAATATCATATCCTAAGCTTATAGATGGCAAAAGACATTTGGCTACTTCAGCTGGGTTCTTCATATTGTTCTTGTTAGCATTAGAAGTTTGGGGTTGTGTGGTTTGAACATCTTCTAGTTTATGTAATGAAAAGTAAGGTGGATGCTTGTTCTGACGTAAGACTTTTCTAACATCATCAATCTGTTCTGAATTTCTTTTTTGTGGCTTTGGAATAGCAATTTCCAAAGATTCACTCTTTGGTATAGGCTTGCTGACTATACTTTCTTTGTACTTATCGGCCAGAGTCTCTGTACTAAGCAGGACAAAAGGAATTGCATCCTTCCATTTGGATTCAAGACCCTTAGCATTTTTGATTTCATCATCATCCTTTGCCATGTTTGGCAACAAAGAGTTGCTTGCGATTTCTTGCTTATCTCGCCATGATATATATTTTGCAATTCCTGCCATTACTTTCCATTTAACTGTTTTGCTCATAGGAACTCTACATGCAAAATGTTGATATTGTAGGGCCTTGCAAGGTGAAATAGTCTTTGCAGACATAATTTGTGACCCATGCACATTAGCTGGAAGGAGTGTATCTCTTATGTACGGCACCTGATAGTTCTGTAGTAGACCAAATAAGCATGGTTTGATTAAGGTTGTTGATGGTGATAGAGATCCGCATGGATTCATGTCCTTAATCAGCACAGAACCCATGTCTGTCTTTGCTTGTGACATAACACGCTGTAAACTAGACTCAGGAAGGAGGAGATAAGGTGGAGCATCACTGGGCAACCAACAGTAGAGTGGTAGAAAATTAGAGTGGGTAGGAATACTAATCCCTTCATTGCTCATAGAGATTTTACCAGACAAGTCCACATTGAAATTATTTCTTTTACTATCACAGTATTGCAATAGATCAACAGTCCCACTGTGTGAAAAGGTGTATTTTTGTTTTTCTGACTGTGTCAGATTTATGTAAGAAGCATCACCATTCTTGTTAATTTGAAGCTTGTAGCTGTCAGTTTTTCTAATGCAGTAGCTACCTTCTGCTTCACACTCTATTACTGACAAATCTGGAAAGGTTACTGTGCACATATTTGCAGAGGTGTATTGTACTCTTGCATATCCAGGACACTCAACAATAATTTCGACAGGAATGGCTCCATTTTCCTTCATCGTCGTTGTAATTCTTGTCCCATCTGGAAATTCAGAAATAAATGAACCATCTGGTTGGTACAGAATGATAACATCGTCCTCTCTAGTGACAATTTCCTGCAAGTGTGAAAGCTCATAATCTCAAACAAGGCAATTTGTTTATACATGTATGTACAAGTAACTGTGTGAGATACTACTAGTGAGTGAAATAACAAAATGGAGAAGAGACACGCTGTACTTTTTATGTTTGGGTGTATATAATATTTTTATTCCTGTAGTATCTACTATTATTTTGGTGTAATATACAACAATTAACATATACGTGTAGTACAAAAAACATTAATATATGTTGTGAGTATTTTGTCTTTTTCTTTGACTGGTTATAATGATTTGATGTATTAATAAAAGCTTGTAGACATACATTTAGCAAGTACACTAAACCAAGCATGATGTGCTTCTTGCTAGCAGGGCTCTGACATTCTGGCGCATCAGTGCAACACTCAAGCAGCAGTATATTGAGGCTAACACTTCAGGCCAGAAGCAACTTGGCTGGATCTTTGCAACCCTAACAGTATCCTTTTTAAAAGAGAAATAAATGGGTAATTCTTTAAAGCCCATATTTCATAACCTTTCCTAACCCTAGACCTAACACTAAGCCAAGCCTCAGATAGCCTATATACCTTCCTCTCTATTCAGACTAGCTGGACCTAGGTTATAGATAGGGAAAGGTATAGAATTACAATTGACTCCATGAAGTAAACTATTACTGAAAAATGACCATAGCCAGAACATGCATACAGAGTTAAATGTAACTGATCCATTGGTATCTTACATTGTGTACCAGAATAATACATTTTATACATGCCTGGGCATTGTAGCAGAATGCCATATGTGTCTCATGCTGGGTATATATAGAAACTTGCTGACCTGTTAAACACAATGTACATCGTTTATGCATAGCTTTCCCAACTGACCTCCTTTGTAATGGGGTCAGTAGCTCTACATGCTCTGATGGGATTCAACCTGATGACTGAGAGCTTGCTTGCTGTTTCATTTGATGAATCATCAGGTCCGTTCTCACCACCTTTGACATCTTCAACCTTTACTGAGCTTAAAGTGTCCTTCCAGAAAAACCGTTCACCAGCTGCAGCTGTTACAATCCACAAGGATTTGTCCATGGGAATATCATCACCTCGTGTGACATCTGATACAAATGATATAGCAGATGTAGCAGATTTCATCCTGTCGGAGAGTTCTTGAGGTTGTGAGCTTTTTATTCGTGAATGAGCTGATGACAGTTTCATATACTGTTCATGTTCATGAATGTTAGCAGTCCTTAGAGAGCTGCCATCTGCATTTTGGATTAGAATTGATTGATCCATGAAGGAAATTATTGAACCATTAGACAAATAACACCTATGGTGTTCCTGATACGCTGCTTGAAGTAACACCTGCTCACAGTCTTGTGTTCCACTGCCTTTGCAGTGGTAGCTTTGTCGAATGACAACATGGCCATCATGCCCATCAGTACAGGTGGGATCAGAACGTGGGTCAGAGAACACTTGACAATTCACATGCAATCCACCTGAGTTGCTAGCGTATAGCTGTTGATATTTGCATTGAGTAACTAAGGAGTTCCACTTCTCAGCATATTCTATCTGTGCTTTCCTGCGCTGTTCTTCAAGTCGTTTCTGGTCTTCCAAAAGTTGCTGCTGTTGTTCCAGTTGCTTTTTACTCAATTTTTGTGGAGGGGGCGGAGTTGCTTGTGATTGAGGTCTGCTAGAGGTGGCAGAGTTTGCATCTCTTAACACCTTGGGAAGGTCAGGTTTCAAGGAGAACTCCCCATTTCCGTCTGGTCCAAAGTGACTCAAGGATAAAATAAGACTATCCTTGAAGGATGCTTGCAGACCGCAGAAAATGACGTTATCGATTGGTTTAGGTATAGTTGACAAGAGCACAGGAGGTGGAGGAAGTGGTGTGGGAGCCTCTGTTTTTGATGCATCGTCCTGAGCTGTTTGCTCGGTGTTCTTGGAAACTTTCTGTGCCTTCTCTTTTTGTGCACTACCGCTGACAAGATAAATTGCAATTCTGTTTGCTCCATCCAGAACGGTGGTAGATAAAGTTACTGATTTACTGATAAATTGTTGCGTTTCTGTTCGAATTTGTGATCCATCTGCTGTATATGCAGTTCTCACAAGCCCTTTGCATAAGAAAGGTGCACCATCTAGATCATAGGCATTAAAAAGCTTTAATGTTTCTTGCTCCACACAAGGTGGCTCAGACAAGTCCTTTGATGATGCTACTGATGCTTCTGTCTTGCTTTTTTTCCCACTAGCAGACATTTTTGCTGATTTCTGCAATGGTGAATCGGATGGCAGTTCTTGCTGTGCAGCTTCTTTTGGCTGCAGCTGGATTGCATTGTCACGTGCTATTTCAGCTCTTTCAGCTTCTACCATGATTGCCTTATCAACCTCATTCCCAAAGGTTTTAGAAACATACTGTATGTAGTCTTGAAATCCCAAAGGAAAATGGGATTGAGCAAGCCAGCTATACTGGTGTAGAGGTTTTCCATCATATCCAGTGTGTGCAACGATGACACCCGACTTTAGGTGCTTGTGGTGAAAGCAGTTAAGGTATGGGTGTGTTGTGAGCAGATGTGCTGTGAGTTGCTGTACAACAGCTGAATCATCCATAAACTCCTGGACACTGTACGGTTCAACAGACAGAAATACTGATGGCTCTAATACTTCAGTACAGATCTCATTATCCTTCAATTGGAGCGAAAATGGATGATCAAATACAAAGTTTTTTAGTTCCATCGAGTAACCTGGAGGTGCAGATGCATTTGGAACATGCATATATTCAAGGGACAGCGATGTTAAGGCATCTTGCAACAATGATTGTGGAATGTCTTGAGTTGTGCAAAAATTTTCTAAACTATTGATTGCAGAATTGTCCAAGCTATAGTCTCTGACTTGCTGGCGAATAAGTAGTAGCTGTTTCTTTAACCACAAGGTTTCTAACGCATGGGTTGATGAGCTATGTATATCAAATGCATTTGTGCTTCTGAGATGGTAGAGCTTTTGCTTCAAAACATCCCGAGAAGACATAACAGGTTGAGCTTGAGTGGATACATTAGTGGAAGAGGCAATGGGTGTGAACAAGACCTGTATCATAGTGAATATCAAGTTCACTCGATGCACACAAATGCAAAGTTAACTAAGAACCTGTTTGTCAGCTGATGTGAGAGCTAGTTCAGCAATAAGAGTGTTCAGTTTTTCTTGTAACTTTGCATTGCTCCCTTGTTCAGATTTTGCCAACGCATATTTGCTACTGGTGCTTGATTGTACATTTAATGAAACCTGAAAGTATTAATAAAGGTTTGAAATTGTAAAATCACCAACAACGTAAAGTTTCTTGTACTCCTGCATACTACATAAAGGTTGCTAGATAAATATTTATTGTACTTCTATAGTAATGTACACCAAATGTTTATATAAATGTGGGAATACATGTATATCATATGCAGAAGTAGGCTACGAAAGTAATGAACCATGAGCTAAAATGGATAATAAATTATACATATACATTGCATCACACCAAACAAGATGTATACATTTGAACGAGACCTCAGAAGCACAGGTATGCTGCATATACATGTAGCTATAAGCAAATAAACACAATTGAAACTGACAAACACACATAAAGTCATATTTACTCACATGTATGCACCAGTATGTACAGCATGTATATGTACGTTAACCGCTGAGTAATGTAGATTTATTCACCTGCTCCACGAGGCAATGAAGAATTAATCCTATATCAGTGCTTTCCTCTGGAACCAATGACATCAACTGATTGTAATATCGAAGGTCTCGAGATATTGAGGGTTTTTCTGCAGCACTATGAATGAAAGCAGCGATTTAAAAAAAGAAAAAAATTACATTCAGATGTGCATGCTAATCAAAAGCGAACATATATTTGGACTGCATGCTAAAGGACATACCTTGGAGGATGGGATCCATTTTTTTCTTTATTGTCAACATCTTGAGCCCTGTCACTTGAAACAATAGAAGCTTGCATGCTAGTAATAAATGGAACATTTAGAATGTTTAAGAAGCTCATGTAGTGCTTATATTGGGTACGCAGTGCCAATAGCTCATAAACCTTCAGTGCAAGAATGTCAAAGATTTCAGTTCCATATAATCCCTGGTTAATAATAAATAGGGTTGTAGATGCAGTATTATTGAGCATTTTACACACGCATGTACCTTGTCTTCCTCAGTAGTCAGAACAGCCGATCTCGATGCTGATATATCAACTAATGCCACATTCTGTAGTCTTTTGTCACTTGAACACATGTCACTAAGAAGTGACCAGAACCTTAATAAGCAATCTGATTGTGATGCAAACTTGCTAGATTCTTCCTCAGACAATTCTAAAAGCAGAATGAATGCAAAATTTGCCATACTATATAGTCATAATTGAATCACAATTCACCTTTAGAAATTGTCTCACTTAGAAATCTCACAACAGAATGTACATTAACATTTATAGAAATAAGTTCTTGTACAAGTTCAGCATCAGTAAAGCCAGTAAGAATAACATACGATTGTGGCCCATCTTCTGGCTCATCACCTGCAATTATTGACAAAGCAATAAATATCATTATGCAAACATCCAATACATTGTACATGTACCTTTTACATTAAGAATATTTTATGTGAACAATGAATGCTCTTACATGTGTATGCAGAAGTCATATGAAAAGAAAGTACTTCACGTGCTGTTACTCAACATACAATTCATAAACATGAGGATGTTTAATGATTAGCCTCGTCCCCAGGCCCTATTTTTATATTAAAGTTAGCTGGGATAAAAAATAGGGTCTGGTATCTATGGACAAGGTCTTTGTGCGCATGTGCTAGCCGTTCACCAGAATCTGGTGAATCGTGCAGTGTTGTAATTTTTGTTTGTATACCTTTCCGTATACCATCTCGTTCTCAGCATAAACTCTTCCTCGTCCAAACCATCGTATATGACAGTTTCCTCGACAGTTTCGTACTTCCGAGTTCACTACCCTCGCTCCTTGGACCAAGTTTTTACCTCTACGATTGGCACGGGTAGGCTGGCCACCTCATGCTACTTTGCCTACTTGCCATCTTTAGCCGAAGCCACAATGCTGACAACCTATCTGTACTCTCATGGTGCGCACTCATTGGAACTGTGCATGGAAAACGCATTATGCAATTTCACATACAACTATGTGCAGTTTTTTTTTTTAAATACATGACCGCCAAATACTGTGCATGAAAGGTTATGGGGGACACATGCAAAATTATGGATTGGTTCGAAAACCGTGCACCCCCTTTGGTAAGGAAGTAATGGTATTTGAATGCCTCATTAATTTAATTTAGGGAATAGTTGTATGATTGCAGTTTTGCTACATGTATGCACACTGGATAAGAAAAATCAATTAGTAATTTGTTGTGCATCATTATTGCATGATGTACAGGGACAATTATAACTTTTTTGGGATGGCCAGACAAATGTCAAGGGGTAGATGTGTTTGCCCAGACATGTTTCAAAAATGGCCGGTCATTTTTTTTTAAGTACGTAGACACAAAACATCAAATTAATAGTACCAGTAATCCAGGTCATCTCAGGGCTGCCGGAGCCGGGGTGGCTGGGGCGGCTATGGCCGCTCCACTTTTTGTATTAATCACAATTACATACTTACGATTAATTACTTTAAAGTGATTAAATGTGTACTTTTAAAGTGATTTGTAGAGATTATTAAATGTGTGTTACGAAACTTTTAATAATTTATTACGTTATTGATCATGAATATTAATGAACCGCCCCATTTATGTTTTCCTTCCGGCGGCCCTGCATCTGGAAGTTTCGTAACGATACAATGCTGTCCTTGTAGCGCTTACACACATCAAATAACAAAACAGCTACGTGGACATTATCGCGTTCCAGTTCACAGCGAAGCCAGACGAGCGTTTGGTGATCGCGATCATTATCTCGTTGCCATCTATCGAAGGTTGCTTTCGTTACTTGTCGTTTAGGTGTTTTTTTACGGCTAGGACCAGGGCTTTCACTGCTTCCAGTATCAAAATCACAGGGAAGAAAATCGTGTTCCGGACCTTGGGTTTTATCCTATCGACCTTGGGATCTGTTCCATCAAATCATAGATTGAAGACCTTACGTTCCGTAAGGTCTTCAATCTATGATCAAATGTATTCACGGTTGACTTACGCACTTTGAATACGTAAGATGGAACAGATCCCAAGGTGGATAGTGTAAAACCCAAGGTCCGGAGCACGATTTTTTTCCCCTGTGAATCACTTGCGCGTTTTTGTCCGATGGTGCAACTACATGTACAGCGCAAAAAGTTCATTTATAACGTACAGGAAGCCTGCAAAGCAAGAAACACAGCCCCAGCACTGGTACAGTATTGTTTATTGTTTATACAAGTGCAATTCTATAAAAACACAATGGCGGCGGTTCCACCCCCCCCCCCCCCCCCCCCCCCCCCCCCCCCTCACCTTTCAAAAACAAGCATTAATGAATATTAGAAATTTAAGTGCTTTACTATAATGAATTTTAAAACCACTACATGTAGCTTAAAGTCCATCACCCCCCCCCCCCCCCGCTTCCGGAATTCCCGTATCTACCCCTGTGACTAACTTTTGGTAGGAGACTTCAAATTATTCCTTTTATGACATAGCTCACCTATATACTTAACATCATCTTCCTCCTCCCCTCTCTTTTTCATAGTGGTTGGTGGCTTCTGTGGCAATGGGATTGTGTCTTCTTCAATTGCAGGTGTTGCCTTTCCCTTCTTAGCAGACTTTCCAGCACCCCCAGCTCCTTTCTTGACACTCTTTGCATCAGTACTTTGAGCTGCAGCTTCCTGTTGATTTGACATGTTTAATAATAACAATAATTGGAATTGAGGTGGACCTACAGCATATTTTTTTCAAGTTTTCAAATTATTTCATATTCAAAGAGACACTAACATGTATGCCCTCTACAACTACTATCTTACGCACTGTAAATCATGGCCTGAATTTTTAATTATGTGTACATTTTAATTGCACTTGTCAACTTTGATGCTCCTTCCTGGGCAATTTTTATAATATGCGCTAGGTCGGTCCCTTTTTTGCTGCCTCGACTCCAATTATATATATATAATCATGCACCATACGAATAAAAACTGATACTGGCTCTGAATAACACTATTATATACATGTAGATGTAAATACATTCAATCCTGAAATTATAATACTTCTGAATATAAACTAATATATTGTAATGCACACATACTAAGTCACTTTTTTGTACAGAAATGACATACCTGCAGTTGTTACATGAAATTAGGCGTAAAATGAATACATGCTATGCAGTGCTCTTCTAATGTCTAAGACCCTTCAAATAGAATGGATCCACATGCTAACATAACATTCTTGTAGTACCAGGCTCCAATTACTTTGTACATGTAGCATATCCTATAAACAACTATATACAAACCACCCAGACTAATATACTGAATAATGTCACACATGTGTACCTTTTTTAATGCTTCCAAATTCATGTCTGCGTTTTTCTTCTTAATAAGACAATACTTGACAAATCTAGCTAGTAATGGTACTGGAACTCCTTCACCAGAACTAATAGCATTCACTATGTGCTCGCATACCTGCAGTTAAATTGGTTGCCATATAATGTACTATGAATTATAATCCCTACCTCAGCATACAATGGACGGTCTTGCATTACTGATCCCATTTTACTTTTCCCTCCACCACCACCTCTACCAGCAGATGCCGCAGTTTTCAAATCTTCACTAGCCTAAAAATGTAAATGCTAAGTACATTCTACATTCCTTGTAATACGTTTGTACAAGACACTGGTGGGTAGTAATAACAACGCACCTTTTGCAGTATTGCCTCCCTATCAAAGACAAAAAACTTCTTTCGTTCGCCTCTACTAATAGCTTGCTTTAATATCTGCACATGGTCGTCCGCATATGGATGTTGTGGTACAACAAGTAGCAAAAAGTAATTCCAACTGCTCTGTAATAAACGGGAATATGGCGAATATATAAGAATTACAATGTACGCTTACGTCTGCTACTTCGTCTTTAACCAATGCTTCATCCCAACCTCCCGAAGCATCGGATGAAACCTTTGCGTTCTTTTTCCCCTTCGACATAGTTGTTTATAAGTTGCTATGTTACAGTAGCACGTGATCACTAATGGGATTTAATTCGTACTTTATAATTGACCGCAATAATGTTGGCCAGGATAGCCGTGTTTTGGTCACTGCTATTAATCCTCTCAGCGCTCTCAAGCGTGAGTCTTCTCCGTTCTGGAGTTATGATAGTTATTGTTGTCTGTGTTTTGTACACAAGGTTTGTTCTAAGAACTAGGTAGGTACTTTGTTATGTGGGTTTGTAGGGAATTTAACTCCTCTTGGCGTACAGTTGGTTGAGAGCTAGTCGCCTCTCATGGTATATTATGATCGTGTGTACAGTACATTGCTAATAATCAAGATCGAAGAATGCTGCACTGTAGGCCTATAATAATAAAAGAAGTACGGTACATGTACGAGAGATTTGATTGCACTCATCAATAATGAGTTCTCAGCTATGGTGATACAAATACTTGTAAGTATTGACGTACTGAATCAACTAGTGGAACATTTGGAACAGTGAATGTAGGTAAACTATTAGTTATTTGGGTGTGGCCTGGTGAGCGAAATCCATAACAGAATCCTAAATGTGAGCTTTGTACTTAGTGTTATTTATAAGAATCAATAAGTATCGTTGGTCTGTGATCTCGCTACTCTATCAACTGTTACAGCATGACATAGTTCCAACAAGGGACCAGCACTTGTTGCTTACTGCATTAGATGGATCTCTGATCTGTGTGCGGAAAAGTTCAGGTGAAGTTATATGGACTTTAAAGGAAGGTAAGTGGACAGACCAGAAGTCATTGTGCTGAATGAGGAATATGACATTGGCATACCTGAAGTTGAGATGGGAATGAACAATGTTTATTTAGGGGTGATGTGGACATGTTATATGGATTTGCCTTATGCCATTTCATGTTTGTAACATGCATATCTTTAATACCTGTCTCTCTTCATCATATTCCCCCCTCCCCCCAGACCCTCTGCTGCTAATGTCAATGGAGGCATCACCAGATGGGTGGGTCATTGAAGTTTTTTATTTCACTGTCACACACACACATGTACACGAGCACTGTTGTGTGACAGCGCTTTGCATGCATAGATGCAACTGACTTAAACTGCATATACACATACATGTGCTTTAGCTGTATAGCCATTTCTTGTTCATGTGCATGTACATATATCTGGTCAGTTGCTTGCACTGAAGGCTGACTGTAATTGTTCATGTATATGTAGATAGAATGCCATTTTGAGGCAGCTGTATTACTATATGAGTTGCTATTTGTGTAACTGGGAGTCTGACAATCAGCCTTGTTTTATGTGATGCATGTAACTGGCTAGCTTTATCCATACAATTGCCAAGATTTCACAAAATATATCCATACACATGCTGTACATATGTCTGTATGTATGTATGTATGTATGTCCGTCTGTCTATGTATGTATGTATGTATGTATGTATGTATGTATGTATGTATGTATGTATGTATGTATGTATGTATGTATGTATGTATGTATGTATGTATGTATGTATGTATGTATGTATGTATGTATGTATGTATGTATGTATGTATGTATGTATGTATGTATGTATGTATGTATGTATGTATGTATGTATGTATGTATGTATGTATGTATGTATGTATGTATGTATGTATGTATGTATGTATGTATGTATGTATGTATGTATGTATGTATGTATGTATGTATGTATGTATGTATGTATGTATGTATGTATGTATGTATGTATGTATGTATGTATGTATGTATGTATGTATGTATGTATGTATGTATGTATGTATGTATGTATGTATGTATGTATGTATGTATGTATGTATGTATGTATGTATGTATGTATGTATGTATGTATGTATGTATGTATGTATGTATGTATGTATGTATGTATGTATGTATGTATGTATGTATGTATGTATGTATGTATGTATGTATGTATGTATGTATGTATGTATGTATGTATGTATGTATGTATGTATGTATGTATGTATGTATGTATGTATGTATGTATGTATGTATGTATGTATGTATGTATGTATGTATGTATGTATGTATGTATGTATGTATGTATGTATGTATGTATGTATGTATGTATGTATGTATGTATGTATGTATGTATGTATGTATGTATGTATGTATGGATGTATGGATGTATGTATGTATGTATGTATGTATGTATGCATGCATGCATGTATGTATGCATGCATGCATGCATGCATGCATGATGTGTGTGTGTGTGTGTGTGTCTGTGTGTGTGTATGTATGCATGTATGTATGTATGTATGTATGCATGCATGCATGCATGCATGCATGCATGCATGCATGCATGATGTGTGTGTGTGTGTGTCTGTGTGTGTGTGTATGTATGCATGTATGTATGTATGTATGTATGTATGTATGTATGTATGTATGTATGTGGGTATGTGTTTACATATGTTCATACATAATAACCCTTTATATGGGTTCGTTTACTATACATGTATTTCTTTTTTATTTTCAGAATGTTGTTTATACCTAATCCTAAAGATGGTAGCCTGTATGCATTAGCAAAACAAGGTGGCAAATTGGAAGTATGTTGATGCTTCAAATGTTTAAGTAACTGTTGATAGCGTATGATTTATAGAGGCTGCCAATGACAATACCACAGCTAGTTCATCTCTCACCGACACAAAGCAGTGATGGGCTTTTATACACAGGTATGCCCGATGCGTAGAGCATTAATTTTGCACCATTACTGCTTACCTTTTCTAGCCCGCAAACAAGACGTATGGATGGTTTTAAACTCAAACACTGGCTCTAAACTTCACATGTTTAGTACTGATGGTTGGTCACCAAGCTTAGTGGCATCAGATGTGGATGAAAATCCACTGTATATTGGTCGCACAGGTGAGCAAGGGACATTTTTTATTGATGCATTATACTTTAATTAATGTACATGGTTTGTGCATTAATTGTAATGTTGCTCCTTCTATACATGTGCACACTGTATGTTAGATATACGTCATATACGTGCACATGTTTATCCATGCGACTCATGGTATGCATTATGGTTATGTACTTTGTTCAGCCTATACGGTGACAGTATATGACAGTGCTACTAAGCAACGAAGGTACATGTAGTGCAGTCACGATTGTGCAAAATATAAATATTGTTGCTTTGCAGATGGAATGCCACTTACTTCCAGTATTCGCCACACTCTTCCGCTGATCATTCTTCACAAGGTCTGTGCACATCACATACTCATATGCATTTTTGTGTGTTGCTATTGTATTCAACTGTCACTATACCTTTCAGATACACTATATCTGTGCTCTAATTCGGATGGCTCAGTTGTATCAGTGGATGCATTGACAGGTACTGAGCAGTTCGCATGTGTGTAATGTAATTGTAAATGTTCAAGCATAGTGAAATAATGCGTATAATATGTTGTATGTGTAATAGCTTTCGTATTGTACAGATTGCGGATATTCATTTTAATGAAAAAATTAAGGGTGATGGTGCAAGTAAATTCACGAATACAAGAAAATATGTACATGTGTGTACAACATACATGGTACCCTGAACATACACATGTGTAGAAATTAATATTGTTATGGTTTAGAGGCGCATTGGCCACGATCCATGTATGGGAGGGGGTAGTGTGTGCTGCACAGTGTGGCTAACTTGTACTCATCAATCCTACTCTTCCAGTACTGGCAAGTTGCATGATACATGCACATACTGCCATTAGCACTACATGTTCTGTATGTCATTATATTGAGTGGTCCATACCTTACATCCATTTTGTATATTACCATATGTGATAATTCATGTGAAAATGGCCCTTCACATATATGTATACAAGTAAGAAATTTCTAACAAGAAAGTTGGTGGGATATAGGAATTTGAGGCAAAAGTGGTATAAAAAGGAAGGGAACAAGGTTTTGAGAAATGGAAAATAAAAATTCTATATTTTGCTTTTATTACATTTACACGTGCTAAGTATAGGATTTTTGTCTCATTTTTCTTGTCCCAAACCTCGTTCCCTTCCTTTTTACACCACTTTTGCCTCCAATTCCTATATCCCACCAACTTTCGCTCTAGAGAATATTTTTCTTTACTTGATTCCTCAATTTTTATTTTTAATTTTATTGTCGATGATATCTGCAGCAAGTGCCGACAAGTTATAGTTATGGCGTAGCCTCTTTAGTTGAAGATGGGGCACTTATGCAGCCCCCCCCCCCCCCCCCCCCAACTCAATTACCGTCTCGAGCAGATGCCCGCTTTTGTTCAGGATCAGCATTATACCAATGCTGGAAGACTCTAACTTGTCGACTGTCTCGATTTTGGAGGTATTCCTCTTGTTATTTAGCTCTCCTCTTTTGTTGATGTGAAGGCATTTTGACAAGAACAACTTTGCTAGTCAAAAGTGGTGAACAAAACTGCGATGAAATGAAATTCCCACCTGTTATAACGCTGCACAATTCTAATTATACATGAATGTTGCCATGGGAACGCTTCAATTTAGCACCACATTATGTAATGATTACGGATGTCAGTTTCATGCTTTATTCATATATCTGATAACTGCTTCTAGGAGATTGGTATAATTTGCACTCTTTAAAACCATTGTTGTACTCATCTGAGAAGAAGAAGAATTAGAAGATGACATTGACGGAGATTAATTGGCCTGGGGACGAGAACAAACACGAGCTTTTTTGTCCTCTTAAAGCACACAGTTTGAAGACTGGAACAAAACATTAAAATGACCGTCTTTGCCTTTTGGTTCAATAGCAACAAAGAGCTAAACTAGCCGTTTCTTGGTACGCAAGTTATATGTGGGTCACGTTTTTAAAAATGATATTCACAACCCAGGTCAATTCCTATATAGGAACTACTAACGTATTTCCTGATAGTTATAAAAAGGGCTCGCTTAAATTGGTTGTACCTTCTGAATGCTTTTGGCTATCAACTTATTTTCCATATATAAAGATACACCATTTCTATATTTATATAATTAGAATTCTGTTCTCTAAATCACTCCCAAGGTGAACATGCAAGGGGTGTAACCACTAGGGGTTCAAAACTTAAATATTCTTCTGCAGGGGGATTCAAATCGCTTCAAATGTGGTATTAACAAAGAAGAGTCCTGTTACTGTTGATTTGTCCTGTTTGTTGTCTTTTACTCCACCCGTTACAAAGATATAGCTGTGCAAACTATGTGCACATTTTCCCGCTTGTTTCCTGCCGATGATTAGGCAAGTTGCATCACATCACATGTGTGATAGTGGTTGCAAATTGAGTGGGAAAATAGGAACACACTTTGCACAGCTATATCTTCATGACAGGTAAGAGTAAAATTTAATGAACGGAAAAATAAATAGCGACAGGACTGTTCTATACCGATTTCGATGTGATTTGAATCCACCTGCTGAAAGATATTTAACCCCTTGCATAAATCTAGAAATGGTATATCATTATATTAGAATATCAATGGCCCAAACTTTTCGGACAATGCAAGTGAACTATTTAAATAACTCTTTCATATGTACACAAATGGCCATTTTTGCGTGAACTGTCCCATATTGTATTGCATTGTATTGGTATTACTGTCCCATACAATGTAAACCATATACATGTAAGTATGCATGTATCGGTGATAGTTAAACCTGTTTCTTCTGATCCTCAGGCAGAATGTGGGTATTGAATGTCTGTGATGAAATAACTAAGTGTTTGCTTGGTGCAGTGTATTACTGCCATGTCTGTGAGCATGTAGTGAAATTCTCAGAATACCAGAGTAAACACTTACGATGTAAATTGTTTTTATTTACCTTGTTATGCACCCTGTGTGTTGTTCTACATGCAGGTCAGTACATCTGGAAGCACTCATATAGTGCTCCTGTGGTTGCTGCTTTCAACCTTGAAAATGGCATCCTTAGGAAACTGCTCATATCAACCGTTGCCACAGAAGCTCTGCCTCATAGTGACAGGCTTGCAATAGCCAGAACTGTTGATGCAAATCTACAGTAAAGTCAAAAATACTTTTTTTTTTTGAATAATTTTTAATGTGATGCTCTTCAATAGGCAATCTCTTTTCATTGGAAGTCGACATGGTCAGCTCTATGCACTGGACTCATTTGTAGATGAATCAGCAGTAAATGAGGAGGTAATGATACACTGTAACATCCTGGTGAACTAAATGTACCAAATATCTTGTGCTTATAAATGCATCTGTACATATTCATCTCAGTTGCATGTGCAATATGAGCAATGTAACTATAGCAATGTAACTATAGTACATGTAGTTACATGAATATGTATCGTTGCAACTGTGTTCGGTTTATGTATAATGCTTTGTGTTTTGTTTGATAAATTGTTCTGCTTGACTGCGCATTGAGTTGAAAAGCATTCAAATAACCATTTGAATTAGTTTTTCAGTAATGCACAGGTCACTGAACATGTACATCCAAGAGTTGTTGGGTAATGAATCAATTGACTTTATTACCTAGTGCATAAGCAATGAAGTTATTATACATGTACATTAATTTTTGCTGGATACACGTATTTATGTGCAATAATTGTCCATCTTGGTAACCATTTATGATTTATTGTTTAGGTAGGTTTTCCATAATGTACCACAATATTTACGATGTGCTTTGCAGAGTGTAACAGTACCACTTCTGGAAGGCCCTGGAGCAGCTGGACATATCAAACCAACTACTGCACTATTAGAAACAGACGAACAATCTAGTCTAGGCCACTTCTGTCTCCCACGTGACTCTGCAGCATACTTCATGCCCTTCAGCCATCGTGACTTGCTTGCACATAACTGGAAGCAGTACAGTATCCCTAGCAGCATGGTTGGGCAGGAAGCCAATAATGCAGAAAAAAATACCAATGTTGCAGAAGTGACAAATACAGGAAAGGATGTTGATCCTATGCTGCCTTTGGCCAACATGGGCATTTCTCTTCAAATTCTAATAATGCCTATAGTGACAGTGGTTGGATCTGCATTGATTGCAGCAATCATATCAGTTATAGTTACAAAAGTTTCCAATGGACAACAGGTACATTTAATTTTATATTTTATCACCAACCAAATACATGTGTGCATGTAATTAAATGTACATGTACTTGCATTATGATTTCATGTCAGAATCGTTTTCCCCTTTGTTTAATAAACCACTTGCTCACGTGTACATTTAGCAACGTCATGAGGGTTCACAGAATGGGGCCATTCCATCAGTTTTGTTGGAAATGACTACGACAGATAAATCTTCAGGTGGTGCTACTGTTGCAGAGTCCAATACAAAGGATTCAAGTTCCTCTGGGCGAACATATACAGAATGTAAGTGTCTTTTTTGCATGCCCTACTTGCTAGCAGATGACTCAAGATTGCTGTGCTTGCGTGTATGCATTTTGTAATTGATTGCTTGATTATAATGCATAATTAGAACCATTGGATTTTGGTGTTCATATACAGTACATGTAATTTGCCTTTCTCTATAATGGTTAGGGGGAGGGGGGGGTACGATGAAACTGGTTTTTGAGGAGCTCTAGAAAGTAGTATTATAGGAGATGTCTATCACTTGCCTAGAGATAAAAATTAACAAGTTTCTTGTCTATCTAATTCCATTTCCTTTTTATTTTTAAAATGCACATTCCATTTCATTTGGTTCTTGTGACTTATCTAATGATATTGTGTTCTTTGCAGCTGAAATTACAGTTGGAAAAATCAGTTTCTCTCTTCAGGATGTTATTGGCCATGGAAGTCATGGAACTGTTGTATACAGGTTCGTAAACATGGACTTGTAGTTGTATTATTTGCAATGCCAGTTTATTTTGATCATTTTGTTATTTTGATCATTTTGCATTTGCATTATGTACCCCAACTGTCTCCAACAGTGGTATTTTTGATCAACGACCAGTTGCAGTAAAAAGATTATTACCTGAGTGTTTTGAACTAGCTGAGAAAGAGGTATAAATTATGGTATTTGTGTGGTGAAAAGTGTTTGTGCTCCAAAGGATGACAAAATTTGTGTTCCCTGGCAACCTGGTGTGCACGTTTCATTATTTGAAGTATCACACTGTATGCAAATTTACTGTACATTCTTATAAGTGATAACTCCCGTCACTGTATCCTATATATGTATACATGTATGTCGTCAGAACTACTGCAGTGTATTCATGTAAACTGTACATGTACATGTAGCTGCTAAACTACTACAGGTCTAAGAGTTTTTGTTTAGTGCGCTCCTGGTTTCTTTGATGTCGAATTGCTTGCTGTAGCTAACCAAATTGTGAACTAACCGATTATGTGTGCATGTACGTGTGTGCATTTATGTACACACTGTGTTTTTGATGTCTTCCTGTTCTATGTGTAGGTTGCTCTCCTTCGGGAATCTGATTACCACCCAAATGTAGTGAGATATTTTTGTAAAGTAAGTGGATACATGTGCATTTACATACATTTAGTAGCAAGTGTCATTGTACATGTACATGTTCGGAGGTGACTATGATTTTTTTGCATACATATGATGAGTGTCAAGTATATGCATATCCTGTACATATAACACTGCACCTACTGTATGCGTATGTTATTCCGAAATTATTACTTTTAGGAGCAGGATGCTGTATTTACTTACATTGCACTGGAACTCTGTCAAACAACTCTATGTGAGGTAATAATTTCTTGCAGGGCTTACATAACCCAACAGCACCTGAATAAATATTCTGATATCCTCAGCTTTCTGTTATTAATTCTCTAATGTGCTTGTATTATTCACTTTGTCGTGATATGTGCCTTTCAACAGTTGCTGTGATACATATATAGGGAAGAAATTGGTTACTCCAAGCATTAGTTGCCAGCATGAATGGGAGCTTTTATGGGGCAGACTTATGTGCAATGGTTTAAGCTTTGGGTCATTCTATGTCATCTCTAAGCATACATGTATGTCTCATTTTTGGAAACGTTTCGTGCATGAGGCTATTTACCCTGTAAGTATTAATGTATTACATTAAATTATTAGGTGTGGAAAAGTTGACCACATGCTACATAATCTTTGTGCAGTAGCAATGGTTATTTTACCATTGCATACAGAACGTCATGGCTAACATGTTATTTATTAATAAAAGGAACTTTATAATTGAACACAACGGAAAATCCACTTTTCAAGTGTAATTATTGCTACTTTTTAATTATAGTCAAAGGCTATCTGTTGGCTTGTTGTGTTTTCAACTGTAAGCCAAGCCTTTACTAAACAACATTGTATTGAACCGCTTGTGTTTTTGTCTTGAAGAGAACTTCAGGAAGTGATAATTGTGAACAAACGTCCACAAGTAAGGAATATATTTAATCTGTGCCATCTTGCTGCGTAAAATTATTTCATTACTTGTGGCCAATTATGTTTGTTTCATTCACAATTATCACTTCAGGAATGTTTCTTCATGACAAAAACACGAGCACTTCAGTGCGATGTAGTTTAGTAATGGTTTGGCGTTAGCCTTTGACTATAATTTAAAATTATAAAAACAAAAAAAAAATGGTAGCAATTATGAAGTTTCTTGTGTCAATAAATAAATGATATTCTTATGCATGGTAAAATAACCATCGCTACTCCTGCAAAGAAAATTAATGGTCATTTTCACACCTAATAACTTATGAACAGTTTATTTTTAAAAGTTAATATAGTGTATTTGTACGTACAGGGAAATAGCCTAGACTCATGTACAATACTGATAAATGGATGATATAGAATGTCCCAAATACCTTGTGCTGTACTCTATGACCAATGATTCAGCGTGAGTTTTTAAAAAAGATATGCATTGTATTATTTTAAATAACCTATAACTGCATGTCATAGCACATATCAGATATACATGTACAGAAGGTGATAATTTGTGTATGTAGGCTTGAGCGTGTTCGGATTGGACGGATTTTATCTGAATGCAGGTTTATTTTGAGGTTGTGGATCCTACGTGTTTACTGCACATGAACATGTGTATGCGTACACGCAATGAAAGCATTTGCATGTAGGCACGTATACGCTCACACTCCGTATAATAACAAGATATAAAAGTTTAATTAAAATAAAATTGGTGATCTAATTGAGTAAAAAGTAAGGAAACAAGGAATTACGGATATTAGGCATTCATTTAATTATAAATATTACATACCTACATTTAGCACAGAATTTCAAGGAGGTAGATTTGCTAAATAATGTAGGTCTGTAATATTTATAATTAAATGAATACCTAATATCCGTAATTCCTTGTTTCCTTACTTTTTACTCAATTGCTGTCTACAAATCCTACATCACCAATTTTATTTTAATTAAATTTTTATATCTTGTTTCACACATTTTTATGCATGAGAATAAACGGAGGATGGTATAATCAAGGACACTTAATTATTACATGGACTGGAAACCGCCGCGTAACAAATTGTCGCAATCCTCGCTGCATCTCGTTCCCAACCTTGTCGGACAAACAAAGGCTTTTGTGAAGTTGTCAGCTTTGGAGTGACTTGCAGTTACAGAAAGCTGTTCTTTTGTTGAGCTAAACCCCTTATAAGTCTTTAACTTGCGGGTCTTAGCTTCTTCGTGCATGTTTGCCTTGCTACGCTACTTTGGTTAGGCTCCTGGACACACCGATGAGCAGACATTTGTTTTGAAAGGTGGTTCCAGCGCTTAATGGTATGGATACAACTCTTATGTTAGTTTGTATTGGAAAGGATGTTTCTTAAAGTAAGGCCAAACGATTTTAATCGAACGATGCGCATGTTCTGTTGTCAGGCCTCTGCAAATATGGTAATAGTTATGGCCGTATTTAACGTTTCACAGTATACCAGGATAGTTTTTCTAACTCCAGATTATATTTACATGATGATTGAACCTGTATTTATTTCTATACATTACCTGGATTTCAATGATTAATATCAATTCTAGGTTCATTATATTAGGTACTTGACAAAAAAAATTCAAACTTACGTTCACGCATAACTACATGAACCAGTGTAAAGAGCGTACTTTGTGGTTTTCAAAACTGCTTTTGTATTTTCTGTAGCTTTATTCTAACTGGAGAAATGGACTGTTAAGTACCGAAATAAGAATGTATAGCGACCAATGCGGTAAAATTAGAAAAACTGTGATCGCTATAACGCCGATCTTCAAATCATCATATCTTTATAGTCTTTTAACATCTTCATTCGAAACTTTCAAATCAGAACATTACATTATAGACTTACATGTATACACAGAATACATATTTGTGACATGAAAATAAATACTTATTGGAATTTCCGAACACTTTAATATCAATGTATCACTAGGTCATGATGCACAATATCAGCAAACACTTTATCTAAAGTCAAGGTATCATCTACACTTTCGTCTTCCAATTCATGAGCACTCCAATATGATATTATATATTTTTGAGTTCTTTACATTTAGCACTTTGCCACTGAACTCTTTGTCCTGTCCCGGTGAAATATTCCACATATGTGTAACATCCTTTCCATTTAGCCAATAAGGATTTTCCAATGCAGTGTTCACTACTTCTGCTATCCCAGTTTCAAGGTCAGGAAAAGTTTCATTTACATTACATTTTTTTAAGATTACGTCACTAAAGTTCTTTTCAGTCTTTGACCTTGATGTTTTATCACGCTTCTGTTGCTTATGCATAAGCCTTGCATGTTCTATTTCTAATCTTAGATTATCACTATCATTAGCTTTCTGCTGCTGTCGAGCATATCTAGCTCTCCCTATTGCAAATGAGATCAGTTTTTCTTGACTATGTTTATCCTTTTCTTCTAACCACTGTAGAGTTCTGTTTCTTTTAGATTTGACTTTGCCATCAACAAAACCAATGGTTGCATTTCTCGCATGTCATACTTGATGGTCAGTTAGAGCAAGGGTTTGCTCTGAATGCATGTTGTGGATTGGAGCACTTTGACTTCTGGATAGCATTTCTTCAGTAGGGTTTGATAATGTACCAGTTAGATACGGCTGAAGCTGTCTTTGCAGAACATCAAGAACACATTGTAATGCCATAGTCATTAAGATGTTCATTTCAAGAGGTGGAATCTCACTCTGCAAGCACTTCAGAGTTTCATCGTTCTCATTCAATTTCTCTGCAAACAAATCCTCAGATGTGGTTAAAAATAATTCCGGTGTATTTACAAGGTATTGCAATCTATTGACACTTGCCTTAAGGATGGAAACCAATTCTAAATTACTTTTACCTTCATTATTGCAATACAATATCTTCATCCAAGGTCCTGTTATTACTTTTCCAATTAATCCAAGTACTCTAAGCTGAATAAGTATGCCATTATTTTGTAAGCCCTTTATAAGAGATGTTCTCAGAGTGATATTATTGAGGCACATACTTTGCAGGTAATTTAATAATTTATCTTTCAATTGGAAAAATATTCCACTTAAGTAAAAGAGAACATGAAATCTATTACCTACATATCGCACAATCACACCAGGCTTTATATTTTCTTGGTGAAGAAAATGCTTGAATCCTGCAGGATCACCCTTGCCTTGCTTATATCGCATTTTTGTTAGACCATAAATTAAATTACCAACCCTACAGTCATCTGCTTTCTATGTTCTGTTCTTTATCATATTTTTTAAAAGCACCTCTGATATCAGTTGATATGCTATCTAGAGGATGAACAATGCATTTAAGTTCAAGAAGTGTATGCTCAAATTGCTCATCTAATTTCAATTTTACACAGTGGTTAACACTAACACGATCACTCATAGTGCACTGAATGTGTGAGTACACTTTTTTTTAACAGAAACATAATCTTGGTTAAAACAAGTACAATATGTAGAGACAATTTGGTTTATTGATTCAGTTATGTGTGTGTAATAATCCTCAGTTGTTCCACCCGGTAACTGATTTAATTCTACTACATACAAACTTCCTGGGACACATATGTGAACCCCATTTATATGGGAACCATCTATGGATGTTGCATCCCAAGCTATTGTTATGTTATCAGTGGAAGTCAATATATCTCCAGTCTGTATGTCGCTTAATATTTGGCTTACTGCACATGGTTTTGTCTGGTAAGAAATTTATCGTGGTTCCTGTCATTTCCGTAATAACATTTTCAATAACACCAACTGCAGTTTCAACTGGAACTTGCTGTATAAGACAGTGATAAATGGCTTTTCTTATGGGAATGTCATATGTTTTATTATCTTTTTTGCTATCCAGTGTTTGTGTTGTACAATTCCTCAGCTCTTCCATTTGGGCACCAAGGTCATCATTATCTCTTTGTAATTCTCTAACTTTTAAATTTAATTCACTAACTTTTGCATTCAGTTCCTTTTCTATAACTCCTTGATTATTTCTTAGTTCATTGTATTTTTGTACATAATTAGCTTTTGACTTCTTTACCTTTTTAAGTTTTAAAAGCATTGCTGTTTCCTTCATCTTTGCTGCACTTGAGGATAATTTATTAATCTTTTGTAGGAATTCTTGTCTTTCCTGTTTAAATTTACGCAGTTGATTTCTTAAACCAATTTCAATATTATGCTTACGGGTTATAGCTTGCTTCATTTTTCTCAGCTGGTCTTTTAACTGAATAACCTGATTTTGTTTTTGCATTGATTTCAATTTAGCTGTAAGATTACTTATCTCCATTCTTTGAATATAACATTTTTCACAATCCCCCCTAATCTTTTTGGCAGGTGGCAATACTTCTGTGTATGGTTGTTTAGTCACACTCTCTTCAGGAATTTGATGAGGCAACTAAACCTTGTCAACAGATGTGATTTTCACTTAGGAGTTGCACAATACTCTCCCAATCTCTAGTTAAGTTTTTTTTAATGTACTTATTCTTTTGCACAACTTACAAATGGATATTTTTAATGCCTCAATATTCTGACTCCAAGGAATGTTACTCACGTTCAATATATGAGCTAGTTTAAGCATATTCACTTCTTCCAACTTTTGAGTGCAAATGCATAACCAGTCCTCTTCTTAGAGCTCTTTTAAGTGTCATATCATCATTTATATCATCTTGATAGGTCTCAATCAGTTCTTCTAAGTCCTTGACCAATTTAACAGCCATCTGAAAAGGAATTGAATGTATTATGGCTAATCATAATTCATAAAGCTACTGATGCTAGAAGTCTAGGAAAATCAGCATCTGAAAAACGAATTTTGTATTTATTCCCAACTAGACTCTAGTACATAGCACCATTAGGGAAATTGGCATGCACACGCAATGATGTCCCGCTATTTAATAACATAATCTCCAGCAAAAATAAAATACCGTAACCTTGCAATTAGAAGCTGCGGCTTCTAATTGGTACTAGAAACGCTTGCCCGGGCATTTTTAATACCCTCCATGGAAATAGAAGTTCCGTCGTAACGGCATGCAATTTCGCTGTCATGTTTTAGAAATGCAACCCTCGATGGTCCCTTCGTGTGCGCAACCTTGCAATACAACGACAACGGCGGCGTTCCTAAAAAGTAGTTTCGGGACGCTCCAATAGCCTAGACATATAATACAACTCACCTACAAATGATAACCAGGCCAAACAGGGGGAGGTACTGGACCACTCACTTTCATCGGATTCCTTCCCATCGGTATCAATGCTTTGGGTGAGGCGGACATGGAATGATTTTAGTTCAGGGTATGCTGTCAAGGCTAGACCACTCGCATTGCTGGTGCAGTGTATACGGTCAGGATCACAGGTTGTTATCCCACACGCTTCAAATGATCGTACTATTGTTTCTTTCGTTATAGCCTCCCACGCACGCACCACCTATTGTACCATCAATGGTTTGGGAGGAGCCCTCATGTTGCCAGCTGGTGTCCTCTCTCGTTCCCCTTCAGCCATCCTATACAGATCCCTGTACGCCACTTTGAATGGAGCATTCCAACTAACATCTGCTGGTTGAACAACCTTGGTGCATCCAGGTGGTACATAAACTACCATAGAGTTGCTCTGCTGTAGCTGGGTCTTAACCATTTGTGTGCTGTGACACTTAAAGAGGTCCCACACAACAAGCCGTTTCCCAGGCAAAGGCACACCTTTCCAGATCTTATCCACCCATTCTGACGTTAGATCTTCGTCCATCCACGCATTCTTGCTCATTCTAACAATGACGTTAGGTATGCAAGCTACATCCTTCGGCATACGTTTCCCTTTCAGGACGACAAAGGGTGGTAGTTTTGTACCATCGGCCATTGCTGCTATAGGCAAACGGTTATGCGCTGTTTCTCGTGCCCTGTTGTTATAATTGGCACGGACTTACTGCCTCTTACGTCTATGGTTGAATTACCTGGCATATCGGCCCATATGGCTGTCTCATCCATGTTACCTATACAGTGTTGCGGTATGTGATGTCGCTCCCGGTGGTTGCATTTCAACTACCTTTTCCTCCAAGTCCTAGGGCAGGTGTTGTCCTACTGAAGTTTTTTGCCACACGACAAATCCCCAGCGCTTCATGAAACAAGCAAGCCACCCAGCGCTCGCATGAAATGTTGGATCAGTGATTTCCTCTTTCGCAAAAACGCTAATGTCTTTCCGCAATACATGCAGATGCAACTGCCGCAGATGCAGTATTCGCTGTGCAATAGCCTCTTCTTGTACACTGTACAAAGGTATCACTCATCCCACCACTACTATACCGCTTTCGTTTCCCATGTCCTTCGGCACACATTTTCATCAGTTCAGGCTTTTGACGGCACCATTCCCGCACCTGCTTTTCGTCAATCCTAAACTCCTTGGCAGTCGCACGCATGCTCTGTTAATACGTACGGTTTACAACAACTAATTTGTAAGTTGTATCGTAGCACTTTCTCTTTGTATCGCTTGCATCCATGACAGCAATAGCACATTGTGTCAAGGCCTTGCATGCATTTATATATTGCATCTCGGTCATGTGATCAGTGTGCCATTTCGCATGCAGCGGCCTCAGGTGGTCATGTGATCGGATTCATTGGTTGCGTTAAGTAAATATCATGAATCCAAGCCCCTTTTGCTGCCAAATGAGCGGGAGATACCAGGTAGCTTGGAAGGGCTCTTTCTCGTAACGAGAAGCTTACCTCCCCCTGTTTGGCCTGGTTATCATTTGTAGGTGAGTTGTATTATATGTCTAGGCTATTGGAGCGTCCCGAAACTACTTTTTAGGAACGCCGCCGTTGTCATTGTATTGCATACATGTGGAGCATTGCGAACGACCTTGGCTACATCTTGAGCCAACGATTGAAGGTTACGGTATTGCGCATAGTCCAAAAATTCTGAAACTTGCATATTATAACACCAATAGATCAATGAAACGATGCAAGTTGTTTAAAAGACGGTATGGAAAAAATGTCATCAAAAAAAGGCATGATTATATTACCCGAAGGTACAATAGATTAAATAATTTCCCACAAGAGAGTGTTTTATATAAAACAACCACATCTTTTAACAGAGGATTAAGAAAACCAAATTCTATCTTAATGTGACATGTAATACGATAGTTGTCACACATCCAATGGCGGGCTGAAAATGAGCCATTGCGCATTGTCAGATCGTCCTGAAAGTTTCGTGGTAAATAGCAATGGCATGTCTACAACGTCTTTTGATCAAAAAAGGTGCCGTTTTTTGGGTAATCCTTCTGACCGATTAACTTCAGAAGAATGCAGGTCTTCAACCCTAAACTTGTCGTGAGAGAAAACGATGCATACCTTCATCCAACTGATTTATAAACACTTAGCTACGAACAAAACGATTCAAGTTTCATCTTCGACACATTTTAGTTTTTGCAAAAAAATGGGCTACAAAAGTACCCGTTTCTCATGGAACGGGTGTTAAACAACAGCATGCAGCTGCGTTCATGATTACAAAGATACGGTCGTTTAAACTGCGTTACATTATGCATTTATTCTGTAGTAGTGAGGTGATTTAAAAACTTTGAAATAATTTATTGGATGGAAAATGCAAACTGAGAACAAAAATGCAATCTGATTTTTTCATTCGAATTTTGTTTTTTAATAATCTGTCCACGGAATCCGAATGTGGGAGGGAAAAAATCCACACACTCAAGCCTACGGCCCTATGGGTGTTCTGACATGGGATAAGAATAACTCAGATTTGGAGTTAGAATAGTAAAATGTACATTTACAGTGTGTATTGCAAAGTGAACTGAAGATACGGGGGGGGTCAGAACAACATTACAAACATTTATTGTGCACTTTTGGTCTCATAATTGAATATTTTGAGTTAACGCAGGTCAACTATTACAACCGAATTGCTATTTACTTCATTCATCATTAAGAGCGATTACTGTAAAATAGTCGACTGGCATTGTGTTAATTGTTAACCTGCATTCACTTAAACAATTCAGTTATGATACCAATAGTGCATATGTAATTTTCCATTGTTCTGAGATTATTTTCTGTTGTTCCGAGCTGCCGCCCCTCCCCCCATATATAACGACAGATAAATATACATGTGTAGTAGTAATGGACTATTCAGCCATGTTTGAATGTTCCACCTACATGTACATGTGCTTTGTCATATTCACCTCAGTACATCACAAGCTCATTGTATCAGCATTTTATGCTGGAACCACTCGACATCCTTTATCAGGCAACTACTGGTCTATCACATCTTCATGGCCTCGGAATCGGTTAGTATACATATGTACGTGTAATGTACAGTATACCAAGGATGCATAGCTGCATAATGTGGCTCATTTATGAATTACTCTTCACTAGTCCATCGAGACTTAAAACCTCAGAATATTCTGTTATCAGTGACTGTGAAAGGAGCAAGAGTGTTAATATCTGACTTCGGCTTGTGCCGTAAGCTTCCACAAGGAAAATCATCCTTCACTGCTAAGTCAGGAGTCATGGGAACTGATGGATGGATTGCACCAGAGTCATTGAGGGATGACAGCCGGGTTGTAAGTCCCCAATGGAGGATGTATTTCATCTGTGCATGAAATTGTACAGCATACCAACATACATGTACACATATAGTTGCAAGGCAAATATTGAGGGACAATATCTATCTTAGGTCTCCTAATTGTTGCATATGTTCTCTGCTTCACTTTAGACTTGTGCTGTTGATGTATTCTCAATGGGATGCGTATTTTACTATGTTCTAACTAATGGAGAACACCCTTTCGGTCCACCTTTGAAGAGACAGGCCAATATTGATGCCGACAATTCATTTCTGTCAGCTCTTACTGGAGATGGTGAGTTTAGTGTATGCACATGCGCACAACACAAAATAGCGTCATACCTTCTTCATGAGTGGAATCTAATGTAGTAATACTAATAAATAGAATGTTGAGAAGGAATACATTTACATGCAAGTGACATGGAATCTTAGTTTTATTAAGTCATTTTTTTAGACAGATATGTTGCGCAGGATTTAATTGCTACTATGATCAGTCACAACTCTTTATGTCGGTAAGTGTGGATACATCTTATGTTTTGTACAAAGTTTTAGCTTTGTAACATGTATATGTATATGTATTTATGCACATATACCTGGTACTGGCTTAATATGTCATCCAAAGTGGTACCAATCATGCGCAACAGCACCTGTGCATGTGTACATCTATGTGTTGCTTTGATGTTAAAATGAGTTCTAACTTACACTTATTCCACAGACCAACAGTGCGAGAAGTGTTATGTCATTGTCTGTTTTGGCCCAAGGAAAAACAGCTAGCATTCTTGCAGGATGTAAGTGACCGAATCGAAAAAGAGACTGTGGCATCATTTGTAGTACAGTCTTTGGAACAAGGAGCTGTTCATGTTGTTGGTAGAGATTGGAAAGCAGTTATTGGAGAGGAATTAAGAGATGGTAAATGATTCAGTTATTAATACATTACACATAAACGTATACATGTAGTGTCCTTACTTATGTTGCAAATTATGTGTTTTCTCACCGTATTTGCATCATCATAGACTTACGGCGGTTTCGAACCTATCATGGAGCATCTTTAAGAGACTTACTTAGGGCCATGCGAAATAAGGTAATCTCCACGTTTGACTGTACACTACCATATGTTGTTATCTGATCCAAAGATACCTCTTCATTTGCTTCTAGTACATTGTAATTACTTTTTGATACCATCTTTATTAACTGTAAACATGAATTTTAATGTTTCAACTTCCTATGTAATGTAAACATGTAGAAAGCTCAGTGTCATCTGCACATACATACGTCCTGCATGCACATGTACATGTATTAGTACTTGTGCTCCATTTTCTCAACTCAAAACTACCTCATACATGTACTACAGATATGATACAATGTGTAACACTATCCTAGTTTATTCTACATTATCATGGTACACCATGTAACATGTGTAACTATTAGTTGCAGCCAGCAATGCTTTAATAATTAGCTGGATTAAGTGTCATACCATATCTCAAATTGGACACTATGCTTTAGATTCGGTGCAAATACTCATTTATATGACCTAATATGAAGGTTAGTTTGGCCCAAAAAAATGTTTTATAATTTGAATGCATGGATAATGAATTAATTTCCACTTTGGAGAGTAAGAACTCCCATCTCACAGAACATGTATGGCTATTTTTGGCATCACATCGATGCTTTCTACCAACTATAATATGTGTTTGTGGAGGATGTGACAGGGTTAAAATTAATTGTGTATATATTACATAATAATTACCATACCTAAGTTTATGGTATGGAACAAGATTCAACACATATCATCCTCTGTCTCGCTTTTTCCCCCTAATACATGTAACTCTCAATTGTGCACTTTAGTTGTTTTGTTCAAGCGGCAGTTTTGTAAAGTCAAAGAAACTTAGACATTTCTGTTGTGACCATACAAAACTCATCAGTCGCTTGCATACTTGTTTCTTCAAGTTGATCCAGCAGCAAGTACCATTTCTATCTATTCGCATAGGAGATTTAGCATGCAAGATTTGTCTGAGGATAATACGTGAGTGCCATCCAGAAATAGTTACCCCAGGCCCTAGTAGCCTTACCTGCTGGGCCTAGTAAGCTTTCCCAAGTAAGTGCAGGGCATAGTAGCCTTTCCGTAGCAGATGTATTATACACGACGCTGATAAGTTTTGAATGGGTCACAACGGAAATCCCTGAAGTTCTTTGACATTGCTTTACAAAACCACCGCTTGGCAGTTAAATTAAAGCGCAAATTGAGCGTTATTATGGGGGGAAATGTGACGGAGGAGTGTTCACATGCTGAATCATACATATTCTATTTACACATTTGTAGTTATGGGTCATTATTATGTAATATCACGAGACATATATGTAAACACTTAACTTTTACTTAGTGCTAAAAACAACCCTGAAGAAAATAATATGGTGTCTTGCTGTTTAACCTTTTCGTAGTTCTCATACTCTTGACTTCTAATTCTGTGAATACATGAAGACAATGAATGGCTTCCATTTAGTATTAGTAAAAATACATAATTCTGCAAATGACCTAAATAGTGCTGTATACATTATTGAGTTTTAACCCTTTCATCTCCTCCACAAACACATAATGGTTCGGTTGTACACTAAGGAAGCATCGATGTGAAGCCAAAAATAGCTATACACGTTCTATGAGAAGGGAGTTCTGAATCACAAATGTGAAAACAAATTAATTATTCACAACAGTTTATTTCGTAAACCATTCACTTTATTAAACCATTTTTTGAGCCAAACTAACCTTATAAATTTAGTTATACAAAGTATTTGCACTGAAATCTAAAGTGTAGCATCCAATTTGAGTCCCACAGAGTATGGAATGACCTTTAATTAAATGTAGTACCTGTTATTTATTACTTTGTAAGCCACATGTTGTGTACTCTGCAAAAACATGTATATTTTGGCTGAATACAGTTATGTTTAGTATCAATACATGTACATGATATTTTTCTAGTGTATTCACTTCATCAAAGGCACTGTACATGTATGTTCATTGTTGGAAACACAAATTGTCTACATTCTCATTGTGATTAATTGGATTTACATGTATTTCAGAAACATCACTACCAAGAGTTACCGGAGGAAGTTAAGAAGTCGCTTGGAAATATACCAGAAGGCTTTTTGCAGTACTTCATCAGCAGGTTTCCCCTCTTGCTTATCCATACATATAAACGAATGGAATGCTGCAAGAAAGAGAGGGCTTTTCAAACATATTACTCACGTGTCGATATTTCCCTCTCCATTAGATAATTAATAATTACTAACATGTTTTTAAATCATGAATTTCATTCAAATGTTTGTGTCCTGTTTCCTCAATATTTTTAATGGCTATAAATGTAATATATATCAACTCAGTTGCCATTCTACGTGGAGGCCGCGAGGGACTATGTTATTGTGGTGTTGGATACATCCCATTTTGTACTGAGTGTATCCATTGTACAGATACATAGAGGCAAGTGAAGTTTAAGATACTTATCTTCCTACCTTTCTCATTATTCACTTCAATGTTACAGTAGCTGTCTCAACATACATGTAAGTAGTTGAATGAAAAGAGATCGGCCACCATAAATTTGGAGTGGAAATGCTTTCAACTAGAACATACTGTTTCCTAGGTGATGTGTCTAGCCGCTCTTGTTTTTTGTGCGGCCAGTGAAAATATCAAGCTACCAATGGCAGCAGCACTGCAGCCAATGTTAGAGGTGTCTGTAATTCTGCACACTCACAAATGTATTTAATTTTTCAACCAATGCATACACCCATTTCTATCTATCTGTTTTGAAAAGCACATATTCAATAAATCCCCAAGAAGTAAGTGAGATCATTATTATTATTATTATTATTATTATTGATTTCATGATACAAGAGAATACACATGAAAAAGTGAAACTACATGTACAGCCTAACTATTAACACTATAGCTACAATGGGAAAAAAAACACACTAGAGATGGATTGGGCTAAGGCCTCTTCCCAGGATGGCTCTTGCCACAGCTCTCACCAAGCAGATGTTTAGGGGACCATATATATCAGCCAGAACTCTGGACATGGGCCAGGAAAGATGGATAGCTAAATAGGTAGCCAGTCTTGAGAACATGTGTTGGGCCTCCTTCCCCCAGTTACTATACGTTTCAACTGCCATTGGTATACAAATCCATCCCAATTCTCGACACTTTGGGTCATTG
Source organism: Eunapius fragilis (assembly GCA_963681505.1). NCBI lineage: Eukaryota > Metazoa > Porifera > Demospongiae > Spongillida > Spongillidae > Eunapius > Eunapius fragilis. The sequence continues at coordinate 4,733,475 of OY811977.1, read as the reverse complement.
GCAGCATGCTTCCTCATTTCTGCAGACAGAGCTGCCACACCTGCAATTCTACTTGACTCTTTCAAGGAGACTGGAGTGAGGGGAGAAGTGACTGTGATGTCTAGGGCAGCAGATTGGACTAGAGTGACTGTTGTCACGACACATACCATGTCCTGCTTCCACCCTGACAGACAGGTGTGCCTTGCGACATAAATCTGCAGGGATGTCACGCAATTTGTTATGTCTGATGACTGTGTCACCACCATGTCTACAGGACACAGCATGGTGACTAAGGGAGTTGAGAGCAACCCCTGGGCAAAATGGGCACACTGAGGCAAATGAAGTATCCAGACCCAGCCACCATCTGACAGCAGTTTTGAATTCCTGTGAGTGTAGATGCAGATTTAGGCCAACAGAGGGAGCAACTGAGAGCCAAGTACTGGCACGGAGGGCCGAAGCTGATAATAGCCGAGCCTTATTCGCTGGAGAGGAGGACATCAAAAGTGTTTCAAAGAGCTCTATGTCTGTCCAACTTCTTGGGACAGGAATCACTGGCAAGGCTGATCAGCAAGAACTGACTCAATAGTGACTGCATCAGAATGTAAGACCTGGCTGTGAATATGATTAAAGATTGCTGAAGATGGAGGTTATTGGTATTACCTACACCTGAGGCTAAAAATGATGCTAGGAACGCTGAGCTAGAATGGAGTGAAAGGGAGTGGAGTCCAAGCCCACCAAAGGAGAGGCTTATTATTTTTATTATCTTATGCATTATCAATAATAAAATTATTATTATTATTGAAAGTGTACGTTACACTGATATATAAACATATACAACTAGAATACACACAATGTACACAAAATGCTAACTATATCTACCCTACATCACTTATTATTATTATTGCCCTTGACCCTTTAGGTCATCATGCAGCCTCCTGCAGACATGGTGGTGATGTGGTTGCAAGGCACAATCACTTGCGGGATATCGTTGCTAACTTTTGCCGCCGGGCCCATCTTTCTGTGAGGGTTGAAGTGGGGTATGGCTTAGCTAGGGACCATGTTAACTCTCGCCCTGCAGATGTTCTTGTTCAGGGATGGGAGAGAGGAAAGCCTGCGGCCTTTGACGTTACTGTTGCTTCACCCCTTACACCAGTAACCCTCAACAATGCCAGTACATCTGTGGGAGCAGCAGCCTATGCTGCTGAACTTAGAAAGCATGTGGCCAATGACACCAGATGCCAGGAGTTGGGCTGGACATGTATCCCCCTAGCCGTAGAAACATAGGGTAACTGGGGGATGGAGGCCCAGAGTGTTTTTTCCCGTCTCGCCTCTCTACTTGCCATCGGCCAGGCCATTCCCAAACCCAAAATGCTGGGTGACATCTATGGCCACCTCAACATGTCACTGGTGAGGTCAGTAGCTAGGGCCATCATGGGGAGAGAAAAAATGTCCGGATAGGTTAGAAGAACTGTAGGTTTGTTAGTGGCATCTATTGTAAGTTAGTTATCCTTATAATAATGTAATTGTGTTTGTCCATTTATCCTGCTGTAACTGTATTCAATAATTATTATTGTTAAATTATTATTGAATAGTACACCACTCACAAGAACAAAGAACTAACTACAATACACTACACTATTGTAAACTAAACAAAAAGTCTATTCATGAGCTAACTCCCTTCCCATGATGGCCCTTGCCACAGACCTCACCAGTGACGGGTTGAGGCATCCATAAATTTCAGCAACCATTTTGGGTTTGAAACTGGACTGGCTGACAGCAAGTAGGGAAGCCAAACGTGAAAATACGCACTGTGCTTCCTTCCCCCAGTTTCCATACAATTCAACTGCCAGGGGAATACACAACCACCCCAACTCCTGGCACCTTGTGTCATTAGTGGCATGTTTCATATTTTCTGTCCCGTAGGCTGCTGCCCCTGCAGAAATGCTAGCTTCGTTCAGGACAGCAGGAGTGAGAGGTGAGGCAACTGTGACATTAAAGGCTGCTGGCTTTCCTCTGTCCCAACTTTGAACTAGAATGTCTGCAGGCCGGGAGTTAATATGGTCCCTAGATAAGCCATATCCTGCTTCAACCTTAACAGAGAGGTGGGCCCAGCGACAGAAGTCTGCAAAAATGTCACGCAAATGATTATGCCGTGAAACCACATTCCCACCATGTCTGCAAGTGGGTGCATGGTGACCTAGTGGGTCCAGGGCAGTGTCAGGGCAAAAAGGGCAAGTGGAACCTCCTGAGGTGTCAAGACCCAGCCACCATCTAAGGGCAACCTGACAGTCAGCATTGTCAAGGTGCAGGTCCAAGCCAGTGGAAGGGACTACAGATATCCAAGAACCTGCATGAGGGGCAGAGATAGAATGGATTCAAGCCTTGTTCACTGGAGAAGAGGAGGATAGCAAGGCCTGGAATGTATGGTCATCCAACATCTTCGACAAAGCTTTCTGCAGAGGAGGAGAAGCTAAAATAGTCCCTACTGTGATTGAATCCTGTGGGGAGACCTGGGTGTTAAAGCGAGTGACTGTCTGATGCATGTGGATGTCATCCAGGCTACACAGCTCTGAAGAAGCAAGGGAAGAGATGAAAGCAGCAGATGAGTGGAGTGCAAGGGAATGAAAGCCTAGACCACCAAAACGTGGGCTGAGCTGTGCTTGCTGCCAGTAAGAATCGGGGACATCCACTGCAAGACAAGAAGTAAAACAAGCCTTATGTCTTCATCAAAGGACTTCAGAGAATCAGCACAGAGGCTAGGCGGTGTTGCTCTAGTTAGGTGTACTAAATTACAGTAGCTTCCACACATGCGGAGAAGTGAGAAGGCCACGTGGAGGTCAACCACAGAGACATCTACCAATGCTTTAAGCAAAACCTTGGAAATCGCGCACTTTTCCGCTATAAATCGAGCACAGTGTACAAAGTCCCCAATTGGCACCCCAAGAATTACCAGGTTGGGGAGCAATGATGATTTCACTACTGGTGGAAAAAGAGAAATGCCCCCCCCCCCTACTAAACACGCTTCACACTTTGAAAAGTTTAAGTTAATCCCCAGGTGTGGACCCAGCTCCTCATTCAGTTGTAAAGCTCGTAGCACAGCTGACCTTTCCCCTGCCAGGACACCATCATCCAAGGTACCAAGCTTCAAGAAGCAGGTGGAGACAGTCATCATCCGTATCTATGCTAGTCACAAGTTTATGAGGGACCAGAGCAAACAACATTGGGCCTAGAGGATCACCCTGCTGTACTCCAGATTGTGAACTAATCTTACCCATAGGGTGCCACAACCAAGTATGTGATCCATAGCACCATGAGACCCATGAGACTCAGGGAAAAAAGTTGCACACTCATCTAGGACTGCCTGCCTGGATACCGCATTAAAGGCATTTGACAAGTCCACCTTAAATACTACAAAGTCACCACTGAGCCAGTTGTCTTCAATGCATTTCCTTAATCTGTGTACCATCTTTTCTGTGCCGGCCTTACAAGCTACCACAAACTGAGACGGTTGGAAGAAAGACGACACCCTAACCTTTAGGACAGCACATATGCATTTACCTGTCAGCCTACGCAGCGTTTCTCCCACTGCAATGGGCCTAACATCTGGTGGGAAACCTTCCTTACTTTTGTTTAAAGCAATCAGTCTGCCCCCTGCCATGAAAGTTGACACAAGTGGAGGGACCTTTCCAGAGGCCAGGAGGTTCACAACTTCCTTCAGGGAGGAAACAATTGGTGTGTGAAGAGGGATAGAAGCAACATCAAGCAGGTGTTGGACAGAGAGTCCTGAGGGGCCAGTGGATGTGCCTTTTGGAAAGGATCTAAGAATCGGAAGGATGGCAAAGGCAGGACTGAGTGTTATGGGATCAGAAGTGACATTTGGAGCCACTGGAGGTGGACAGGATGGATGCTTGTCCTTCAGCAGTTGCCATGTTGTGCCAGTATTTGGTGCGACACCACTGGATAGAAGCATTTGGCAGGCTTTACCCATCATTCCTGAACGGCCAAGGGAGATGGCAGAATTAATCACCTTTCTGTAACTCTTTTGTGATTGAACTTTATCTGTAGTGTTGTGGCTGCTTGTACGAGTTTTTGCTATTGCCCAAAGGGTCGCCACGTCATTTCTCAACCACATGTTGCAAAGAGACTCTATGGATGTGTGTGGATTGTGAACCCCTTTGTGCTTCAAGGAGGGAAGGACACACTTTGGAAGCATGAATAGCTTCAACCATGTCTCTTCTGAATTTCTCTGGAGAACATCTCTTAAAGCAGATGACAAAGCTGTTGAAAAAGCTAGCCTGGCTTTAGCCGGAATATAACACAATGTTGGATGATTTAATTGACACACCTGGTCGAAGGTAGGATGATCCTGACTGGCATGTGACTGAGGGTTGGTAGAAGGCAGGATTGAGGAGAGTGGTGTGGATGTAATACACCTCTGGGGACACCGACGAAGGTGTGAGGCATGCCTGGAGTTGGATACTAGTTGTGAATGCCAAATGTGGGGAATTAGGATGGGTTTGCATCCCATTGGTTGTTGAGACATACGGTGCATGGGGTCAAGAGGCTGTCAAAAGTTTTGCTCAGTTGGCATCTAGGCTGGCAATTGCCTGCTCCAAGCCAAAGTCGGTCGTTATAAATGATCTTTACGGCAGGCTGAACACTTGCCTCATAAGATCAATTTCTTCGGACATCCTTAGTAGGATGGTGTCCACATGCGTTTGTGTGTTATTTATGTATCAGTGTATTGTCTATAATAATAATTATAATAATAATGTCGTTGCCCAATTCTGCCGCCTGGGTGGTCAACTCGAGGTGGGAGGAGGGACTGAGGCTGATGGTTCCCAAAGCCGGCCAGCCAACTACCTGTGCCCATTTGGTCCACAAACCAGCTGCTTTCGATGTCATAGTGACCTCTCCGCTTAACCCTATTTCTTTGCCCGAAGCGAAGGTCACTGGTGGTTCTGCAGCTCGGATGGCCCAGATGCGCAAACACATCTCCAACGACCCCTAGTGCAGGGCCTTGGGGTGGGTTTGCATCCCACTGGCTGTCGAGACCTATGGGTGCTGGGGAACTAGTCTCGTACCCAGACCCACCCTTACGTAAGCATTATCGCATAATGTATAATACTACGTAGAGAGGTCTGGCCAATAGAAAGTTGTTCTGTGCGCCGGAATGTTGGCGCGTCCAATCAGAATGTTGGAATGTGAGTGACGTAGATTATTTGAATTCCAGACTTTGAATTACGCCCACTTGATACAATATGGACTTAGACGGCATCGTTACAAGGTTACTCAAACCTTCGTGAAAACCAGCTCAATGGAGTCATACAAGGGAACGATGTCTTTATCATTCTTCCTACGGGAAGTGGCAAATCCTTTGCTACGCTATTTTCCCGTTTGCCTTCGATGAGCTGCGTGGTTGTGATGGTAGCGTTGCCATCGTTGTTTTTCCTCGTAGCTCTCATGTAGGACCAGGTTCGTAATTTGTAACGTAGTAGTGCTTTTTTTCATTTGTGTACTATTTTTCCTAAAGGTGACTTCACAATCTTCAAGAGGTTTGTCAGCAGTCTATGCCCTCACTCTCCAAAGCCCATGGTGATGCCCCCACTCTCCAAAGCCCCTGGTGATGCCCTCACTCTCCGAAGCCACCTGGAGATGCCCCCACTCCTGGTGATTCCCACACTCTCCAAAGCCATCTGTAGATGCCCCCACTCTCCAAAGCCACCTGGTGATGCCCCCACTCTCCAAAGCCCCTGGTGATGCCCTCACTCTCCGAAGCCACCTGGAGATGCCCCCACTCCTGGTGATGCCCACACTCTCCAAAGCCATCTGTAGATGCCCCCACTCTCCAAAGCCATCTGTAGATGCCCCCACTCTCCAAAGCCACCTGGTGATGCCCACACTCTACAAAGCCACCTGTAGATGCCCCCACTCTCCAAAGCCACCTGGGATGCCCCCACTCTCCAGAGCCACCTGGAGATGCCCCTACTCTCCGGAGCCCCTGGAGATGCCCCCACCCTCCCTAGCCACCTGTCCTGTAGATGCCCCCACTCTCCAAAGCTCCTGGTGATGCCCCCACTCTCCAAAGCCACCTGTAGATGCCCACACTCTCCAAAGCCACCTGTAGATGCCCCCACTCTCCAAAGCCACCTGGGATGCCCCCACTCTCCAAAGCCACCTGTAGATGCCCCCACTCTCCAAAGCCGCCTATAGATGCCCTATGTCATTAAATATACATAGGTGGTCCCCTGGGGGCCCACTGCTCAACACATGGCTATACCCTAACCCTCCAGATCACACAGCTAAGGCAACAACCTCTGCTGGCCTCTACGGTACTATATGGCCCGCACCCTATTCACCCCACAATGGCAGTCTGCACCCTACCTAAGGCTACGCATACAGCCTGCACCCTACCTAAGGCTACTCATACAGCCTGCACCCCATTCACTCCACTGCTAGCCTAGGGCATGACGGTCGGCTCTTGCCTCCCTTAGCTACAAATAGCCATTTGGGCCTGTGGTCTCACAATGTGCTCTGCCTTACCCCCTTCTACTGCATGCACTTGCTATAGGTGGGAATTAACAGTTCATGTAGATTACATGATTGGATGAAGTTGTTGTTTTAAGACCTTCTATCCACTCATGAACTCTACTGTCGTGGTTCATTCCAAGCTTGTGGATAATCTGTCTGGTAGCCTCATCAGAGAGACACATACCAAGCTTTTGTAACCTGAGTACATCTAAAACAAAAAGGAAATCTATGTAAATCAGTTTCTACATCAATGAACTGACATTTTAAAGCCTGATACTTTTCTATCGTTACAAAACATTTTCTGCAGACATATCCAGAGCTGAACTCGTGTTCAAAGCTGATCCTATAGCCAAGAGCAACAATACCATCCCTGCAAAGTTTTGATGACGCGCTTTCAAGAAGCCGTCTGTTCTTGGCTTCTAAAACGGCCGAGCCCAGCGGTTCATAATTGATTATATTCCACAAATTCGTGACGACACAAAAATGTTATTCGTCACAAGTATTATGTAACATCTAGCATGCCATCAACATTCCAGGAACAACTTTCTTCGACCTATTGGCCAGACCCTCTCTACGTAGTATTATACATTATGCGATAATGCTTACGTAAGGGTGGGTCTGGGTACGAGACTACTGGGGAACAGAAGCCAGTGACTCCTTTTCTCGTCTAGCAGCTCGGCTGGCCTTACAGCTACATTGCAGCAAGTCCAAAGCCTTGGTCAGCATTTACCAACGACTCACCTTCACTTTGGTTCGCTGCGCAGCCAGGGCCTTACTTTCCCGTGTCGGCACCCAGACACCAGAGGGTTAAAAACTTTAGTTTAGGACTCCCTCGTGATTTCATTTTGTTTATGTTATTGGTACATGCTAATAATAATAAAAGAATTTTTTCAATAGTAAAAATAATAATGATAAGTGTGCTGAATTGCTCACAAGTCTGGTGGATGTGGCTGGAGTTGATCTCCAGGTGGTTTCACATTACTGCACATGTGTGGAGGTTTTTGCAAATTGAACCACATAACCCGGGTCACTCCTCCTAGTTTGGCTTCAGATGCCCTAGTGTCCTTTGATGAAGATGTGGGGCAGTGTATTGTGCTCTGCTCAGCCATTGAAGTTTCAGATACTGCCTGGAAATAAGCTCAGCTTAGTTTGAGATTCGGGGTTTAGGCCTTTGTTCCCTCTCTTGCCATGCCGCCGCTGCCTTTAATGCTTCGCTTTCCTTATCAGGCCTGGGCCAATCCAACTATCACCATCTTCAGCAGGCAGTCATAGCCTATAAATCCAAGATCTCCCCACATCATGCAATCATGGCTGAGTCTGCCCACGCTTCTCCACCACTCAGCGAGAGCTGTCCAGCAAGATTGATGAGGATCAATTCAAATCTTTGCTGGGAGCATCCTGCCCAGCCAACAAAGCCAGACTCCTGTCTGTTTCAGCCCCTCATTCATCTTCATGGGTGTCAGTAGTCCCTTCCATGGGCTTAGATCTACATATGGAGCCCAATGAGTTCAAGACTGCAGTGAGGTGGTGGCTAGGTGTGGGTGTTGGTAGGACTGTGTGCCCCTTTTGCCAGGATGGGGCTCTTGATCCCCTGTGTCACCATGCTGTAACCTGCAGGCATGGGGGAGATGTGGTGGCTTAATAATAAAATGTACACGTTTATGTATTCATGTATTCTCTGCTGCCAATTAAATTATTATATATGTTCTGCACGTGCAGGATTATTATTACACCACTCACAAGAACAAAGAACTAACTATACTACACTACACTACACACAAATGTCCTAAAGAACTACTACCCTGCCCATGATGGCCCTGGATATTGATCTAACTAAACACATGTTCATTCTGCTATAGATGTCAAACAGGGCAACAGATTTGGTGGATATTTATACATCTCAATTACACTAGTGTTTTGGTTATTATAGCAGCCAAAATCTTATGAAGGATTATTTTGTTGGGCTGTATGCCAAACAGCAGAAATAGCTTTTGTAACGGTTAGGGTTAGGGTTAGGGTTAAAATAAACGCGCGCTAGAAAAATCCCGTACGTGTAACGTCCAATAAGGCGCAGGGGCGTATTTAGGGGAGGGGGGGGGCTCGGGCACTGCCCTCCGTCTCAAGAATGAATACAAGAATAGGCGTGGTTGCCAAAATTTTCGCGCGGGCGAAGCGCGCAATAGCTTCTCAGCACCCCCCTCCAGCACATTCTGGATACGCGCCTGAGTCTGACAATCCTCGTCGATTATTTAAGCGCCTCGCCGTGTGAAGTCACCGCCCGTATTCAGTGGCGTAGCGAAGGGGGGGGGGGGGGGGGGGGGGGGGGGGGACATATGTCCCCGGGCGCAGGGGTTTAGGGGGACCAAAATAGACAATTTGCACAGATAATTATCGCGTTAACGCGAACGGGCCCGCGGGCACATCTTGAGTCTTGTTGAGTCTTGTTAACAAACATCTGCACTCGATCTGCACGCAAACTATAAAATTTATTTCTAATCACCGACATTGAAGATACGGTATCCAATCAGATATTATCTCTGATCCAATCGTCAACTCCACAACTGTTGAATACTGCAGTTCCAACTTCAGGGTTAAGTTATCGCTCGCTGCCATTGTTATGCACAGGCTGTCAGGCTCACAATGGCAGCGAGCAGTTAGCCATTAAATTTCCTGCTAAATCCTAGATCCGCCCCTTTAATTGTAAGGGGGGGGGGGGGGGGGGGGGGCGCCATTATTGCAATATAATCGTTGGTTTTTTCGAATACAATGTCGAACAAGCTAAGCGGGGCTGGGAATCGTAAATCTAAGTTGCAACGTAAACTGCATTCAAGCGCGCAACCTGTTGCATTGATATAGTATAGTCTCGTACCCAGACCCACGCCACAGCAGCGGGTGGATTACATCACCGCTACGTGGAAGTAGAATCTCTCGGCAAAATCGTGGCCAGTGGAATGTAATGATTAACATTAATTCATACCAATGTCACGCGCTGCGTGTGACTAGGCAATTAAGATGGCTTCATTGTGCGTTATGTGTGGCTTTCAGTCGGTGCCGAAGTAGAGAAGGTTATTGCACAGTACCTCTACAGTTTACGTATTACCCTTGCTGAGGCGACTAACGCACGATAGAATGGACGTCGATATCGATGTACCTTCCAGTGTGCTTTGTATAAGATGTTTTAGGTTGCTTGATAAATGCATCAAATTGAAGCGCGAACTAGATTTGGCGGAGCAAGAAGCAGCAGCTTGTGTTAAAGTGATGTCTGATACACATACAGCTCCTTCTGTCTCCTCTGAGGTTCATACTCCAGTGCAAAGAAAGAGGTCATCTGATAATCGTGGTGACCTAGTGGGTAGTCAATTGTCACCTGCAGTGTCGGTAAGATGAGTTGGATAAGCCTTCCGCTACCCTACCCTGTCTAGTAGAAGGGCATCGCTGTTTGCGTCTCCTGCATACAGCCCCGGATCCAGCATAGGCTCGGGGGGGGGGGGGGGGGGGGGGGGGGGGGGGGGGGGGGGAGGGCGGCCGCCCCCCCCATTCATACGAAATGCCGCCCTCTGGGACCAATTGCCGCTCCATTCCCCACACACTATCACGCACGCGCGCACAAACCAAGATATAAATCATCGTACGGCAAGCCCCCCCCCCCCCCCCCCGCTTTTGGATCGGGCCTAGAACGGACAGCACCCCCCCCCCCCCCCCCCCGCTTTTGGATCGGGCCTAGAACGGACAGCAACCCCCCCCCCCCCCCCGCGCTTTTCGTATCCGCCCCTGGCTTCGCATGCATTCATTGTCAATGTGCCGCCCCTCCAGTAAAACCGCCCCCCCCCCCCCCCTTAGCCAAATCCTGGATCCGGGGCTGCCTGCATACACTGCTGTAGCATCTCTCCTTGTTAGTGCTTCGATCTGGTCCTTCATTAACGCGTGCAAGGGACTAACAACGATGACTACTGACCCATCGGTTCTTCCCGCTCGTCTGTCGAACAGTGTAGGCAGGATCCAATAGCAGAAGGACTTCCCGCTTCCAGTTGGTAAAGAAACGAAGACATCACAACCACTCATAAAGGCTTCAATAGCTGCTCGCTGGTCAGGAGTTACACACTGAAAGCCAAGCTTGATTGCAGCGTAGGTGATCTCGTCTGAATCCATGATTACGAACGCGTGACTGTCACGCGAAAAATTCAATTAAAATCACTAATTGCGCATGCTCGCAATCCGATTGGAACGTTCAGATTCGAACGCCACTGGCCACGATTTTGCCGAGAGATTCTCCAGACCCTACTTCCACGTAGCGGTGATGTAATCCACCCGCTGCTGTGGCGTGGGTCTGGGTACGAGCCTACTTCCACGTAGCGGTGATGTAATCCACCCGCTGCTGTGGCGTGGGTCTGGGTACGAGACTAGATATAGTAGTGTTTGCACCATCCAGCCTGTTTCTCTGTAGTCTCGTCCCCAGACCCAGATTCCCCAACAGCTGCGGGTGGATTACATCACCACTACGTGAAACTTTCACGTAGCGGCGGTGATGTAATCCACCCGCAGCTGTTGGGAATCTGGGACTGGGAACGAGACTAGTTTCTTGTGATGAGAGCTATTCTCCGCTAGACAAAAATTGGTTGCATGCTTCCAATTACTATATAGAGGGATTGGAAACGACTGAATCACGTGCGCCATAGGCTCCTGTAATACTTGCGTGCGCGAGCAATGCTCAATAGTGCGATTCGCACGTCTACATCTGTTGGAAGGTGTGGATTCTGGAAGCAACGATAGAAAATCAGCTTGTGTGCATCAGCCTCGGTGAGTTTGCTGTGTTTCGGTATCAGCTAATGCGCAAAAATGCTTGTATTAGGTAAAGACAGTTATTTATTTACGAAAAGTCCTCGTAAGGTACTTCACAGGGAAAAAACGCGTACAATCAATTTTTGATTTAACAATTGATTACGCAATTGTCGCTTGTGATTTGCAATTGATTTTGACATAGGGAAATCACGCTATGATTCTTCAATATATAAAAAATTACGTCATGATTTTGCAATGATATACAAATCAAGCGTTGATTCTCCAAGTGAAACTGAAGCAATTGATGAATCCTGTTTTGATTTTATAGGTGATTTTATAGGTGATGTTTCAAATGATTTTTTTCCATTTAGTTCTTTTGCAATTTATGTATTGTACATGTATTTTGAAGGAAGTAGGCCTACGAGTGGACAATGAAACGGATTAGCAGGTTTTGCAGCTGATAGGAGAGCGCCATATGCTCAAAGCGTGACTGTTTAAATGCATCACTCTTAAGCTGTATCGTATTGGTGTTATCCTAAAGTCTGTGGGTGGGTGGTACACAAAATGGCCACAGTAATTTACATATATGCGGCATTACGGGAGGTTTAACAGTTATAACTAGATTTACGAGCCAAGGTTTGAGCGAATCCACCATACGTTTCAAACTCCAAACATGTCCAGCATACATTTTACCCCAGGTCTGCCGGCACGGTCCGCCTATATGTCACCGCCCATCTACAAGATATAAAAAAATAAAATTGGTGATGTAGGATTTGTAGGAAGCAATTGAGTAAAAAGTAAGGAAACAAGGAATTATGGATATTATGCATTAATTAAATTATAAATATTACAGACCTACATTATTTAGAAAATCTACCTACCTGCATGAAATTCTGTGCTAAATGTAGGTATGTAATATTTATAATTTAATTAATGCATAATATCCGTAATTCCTTGTTTCCTTACTTTTTACTCAATTGCTTCCTACAAATCCTACATCATCAAATTTTATTTTAATTAAATTTTTATATCTTGTTTCCTTACTTTTTACTCAATTGCTGTCTACAAATCCTACATCACCAATTTTATTTTAATTATATCTTGTTTAACACATTTTTATGCATGAGAATAAACGAAGGAGGAAGTGTATATGCATATTGAGGCATGTATTGGGGAACCTTATAATAGAATCATACTCTATCGTAGCACAAGAGACCGTTTGATCTGCTCACATGCAATCAAAAAGTGGGTAAGGGTGGGGTGCAATGGGCGGAGCAGGGCACGCCTACTCCCAGCTAGGCGCTGTACATGTAAGCTGGGATCCGCCTCTGGTAATAAGCTAAATTTATAAACATGTATTATATCTATTGAATAATCGTGCCTGCCCCTGTGCAGTGTCTTGCAAGATTACTTCGCATGGCGAGGAACTAATTCATCCCGGCGCCAGTGTTGCCGCGGCCAGCCTTGGCCGTCCGGCAGCCGCCAAAATTTGCCAAAATTTGTGCTGACCGCCATCGGCCGCGGGCCGTCAATGTGCCTGGCCGTCTGAGCCGTCAGAGTACGGTGACCGTCAGAATTTTACGGCTGACTGTAAAAAATATTATCCGGTCACTGACGGTCAATTACACACCCAGGAAAGTTCAGATTTGTATCATAACTGGTGATTGTATCATAGCAAAAAACATATTTGAAACATCGATCTTAGCAAGTAGATATGTGTCAAATATGTTTTGCTAGTATATTATAAATACACTTATCTGATACAATTATGTATACGCTTGCGGAGATGAATATGCATGTATTTAGTATTTGATATTACCTTTCCTGCAACCCATGACGTAAAAGATAGCTGTACCGGATTCTAAAATTGGATAAACCACTAGATAGCTGTGTGAAAAGTGCTTACCATCCATCCGGTCCGCAAATGTTTCTTAAAAGTTTCTTAACACAAAGTTGTGGAAACACTTCAAGTTGGCTCAGGCAGCCCAGTTCAACGAATGGAGTTTGTGCGCTCTATGTGAACAAGAGAAAAAGGATTACATGGATATACAGAGTTTATGGTTCTACTTCAAAGATGAGGAAGCACTTGACAAATGAATGCAAGTTATATGTGTGCCTGGGGACCAGACAATTTATTTTAGGCCTGGTCCCCAGACTAAGGCTGCTTCTTATTTGTGAAAACGTTTAAATATCGTTACTCCAGAGATCTGAAGGAATGCATGCCTAACGGCAGAATCCACTAATTGGCGATAGTAAAGATGGCACTCAAGTATTTGGCTGTCTCAGCATCAAGTGCACCTTCTGAATGTGTTTTTTTTTTCACAATTGAAGCTAATCCTTGACAGAAAGAGGTGGAGAATTGATGCAGACAGAAAGGATTTTGCTTTTACGCTGCAACAAGAAGGTTAACCTCGGTGCCTAGTTTCCATCCTCGCCTCCTTAATTCATGTCCATATATTTCATTCTTTGTATTTATCACTTGAATCATTCCTATATATATATGGGACAGTGTCCAGCTAAATCACCCTTATGGTACTTTATCAAAATTTCCAGGACAAGCAAAAGAAAAGTAACGCTCGCATTGAAATGTATGGCTAATTAAAAATTCAGTGCCTAATAACTTTGTGATGGAGAGTCCGATTTAGGATGCGTAAGGACCGTTTGACAGAAGCTCATGGGTGTTCAAGGAAAATCAAAAAATTTGAAAACTTGAAAAACTAGCCAGAAGGGTGATTCTGCTGGACACTGTCCCATATATCGAGAGTTACGTTAGTAACTCTCATATAGGATTTGACCCCGATTATGAATGTCATTAAAAAAACGCGACCCGCTTCTAACAAGACTCCCGACGAGCGGATGGCTTACCTTGTTATCGTCGTCGTACAAGAAGGCAATAACAAGCAGTTTCGTGTTTGTTTGATGTCACAAAACAGCGTGGTTGTAGAGAACAAAACAATTTTTGAAACTCGTACCCAGTCCCACGTATTTCTCGTTCTTCTTCTTCTTCTTCTTGTTCTTGTTCTTGACCACGCATAACTCGGGATAGGAACACTTTTAAGAAATGAAAATCACACCAATGGCTTCAGAATTCGCTGGCATTTTCGCTTCTGTGGTCAAAACGTCTCGAGGCTACATGACATATATCGGTGGTTGTGTTAGCAAATCACGTATAGCTTACTGCACTGACACGACTCGGATAGGTCCTACGTCGCTCTTTATACGAAGTACTAGCAGTATACATCAAATGTGTACGGTCTGGGCACTACACGTAGTGGTAATTAACTTTGGCGGTTATGTATTTTTAATAACGTGCACGTGCGTACTATAATCATTCGATCGTTGTAGGTTTGACGCTCTTTGTAACTTAGTGAAGTTTTTTTTTTTTTTCAAAATGCCTTCATGCACGTCAGGAAAAGAAGAAAGCCAAACGACGAGCATAGTACCTCAAAACTAGAGACGACGTATTAGATTCAGCCCGAGCGGAACTACAAAGCAGAGCCTGAAAAGAAGCGGGCCTCTCAAACATGAAAACTATCGAGCAGAGCCTGAAAAGAAACGGATCTCTCGACGCGCAAGGTATCGAGATGCGATTAGTAGGGGGGGGGGGGGGGGGGGGGGGGGGGGGGAGAGGGTGCTGTCTGCTTCTGGCCCGATACAAAATGCGTTTGTGGGTTCGATCGCGCTGGGGCGACAATTAATAACCTCTCTTCTATTTCGGCCGCCCCTTAAAAGCCCCCTCAGATCCTGAAAAGGAACGGACCTCTCGACGTGCAAGGTATCGAGCAGATCCTGAAAAAAGACAGCGATATTGCCATAGTCCTAAACGTGCATCTCGCTCGGCGAAAAGAGTGAAGGTCACTCAAAGGTATGTCGTACCTTTACTACCTCCCTCTCATATCAAGATGGATTACTTAACATGCTATACGGCTCATAATCGGGTATGAATAAAAATCAATGAAACAAGTAAATAAAAACATTCTCTATGAGAAAGTTGGTGGCATATAGGATTTGAAGGCAATGGTGGTGTAAAAAGGAAGGAAACAAGGGTCTAGTAATAAGGGAAAATGGAATAGTCCTATATTTAGCACATTTCTATATGTAGGATATAGTATGTTGTTCGTGTGCTAAATATAGGACTATTCCATTTTCCCTTATTACTAGACCCTTGTTTCCTTCCTTTTTACACCACCATTGCCTTCAAATCCTATATGCCACCAACTTTCTCATAGAGAATGTTTTTATTTACTTGTATAATTGCATCTGGTATCATCTAAAGGAATTAATATAAAGCCGCATCTATACCGTTGTGCAAATTGCAACGAGCATGCAGTGCATGCATGCAGAGTTATATACGGTGCCAATACAGTAATACACGCATGCAAGTTTGACTTTTTTGACCGACTAAGACTGTCTGCCGTGACCGCTAAGTATGAACTGGCGGTTTTTGACGGTCCAAAACTGACCGTGACCGTGCCGGATAAGTTTCATACGGCCTGCCCGTGATCGTGACCGTATGGACTGGTGACGGCTATCTCTAGTCGTCGACCGTGACCGCCAGAGTCTATTCCGGTCAACTGGCCGTCCGTGACTTCCTCCAATTGGTCAACCGCGGCAACACTGCCAGGCGCAATCACATGCATGCTCTTAACTAAACTGTCTTAACTTGGTCGGAAAATCGGTACGGCGCAAACGGTAGCCCTGCTATATAGCATTCAAAAAACATTAGTTGTAATTGTAATAAATATACATATTGTTTGATGTATTACTAAGGTGAAGTCCACCCCTTCCCCTTCCTCGCCGCCTTCTATATGGCCGAGCTCCGGGAGGCCCCCAGTACGATGGGGCCATATTCCCCATGGGGCTGGGGCCAGCGGTGGAGCAGGTGGCAGCGGAGCAGGGGCCAGCGGTGGAGCTGGGGCAAGC